>BSBK01001039.1:272500-355000 GCA_027943335.1 Chamaecyparis obtusa | reverse complement strand
ATTTAAATAAATTTCACCATTTTCTAAGTCAAAAATGTTGACTAAAATACACCCTTGCAAAATGATGAAAAATTCTTCCTTCTCTTAACCACCACCTTGCCTGATTCAATAAAATTAAAACACGTGGCCACTAGGCCCACCATCCTCTAGTCCTTTCTCTTAAAACTTCTATCGTTATTTTAGAGTCAATGGAATTTGACTGAAATGGCATTCTATAAAATTGTGAAGAGAACTATGTCTTTAAAGAGTTGTGGACCCCACCACTTGATTGCCTTCACCATTTCATGGTTATTTGATTGTAATGAAAAAAGACTGCTTGTAAATCTTTGAGCTCTATAATCTCACTACCTTCGATAGACACACAACCAAGGACAACAACATAACTGATGGACACCATCATGTTTTGCTAACATCTCATATGGGAAAAGTACAAACTTAGTAGGAATGAAATAGAAGGACATAATACATATAACTATTCTATGAAAATGCAAATAAGGTAAATAAATAGAACATAAATAGATAAAGTAAAGTATACAACATAATAGGAAATGATGATGAAAAATAAAAAATTATGATTCTACGACAAAATCAACTTAGTAGTGTGGATGATTCAACTATTTATGAATAGTTTAAGAGAAAATGAAATGAGGAAAAGAGTCAAGATGATAGAACCTGATTTGATGGTTGATAATGTGTTCTAATCGTAGCTTTTAAATCCATAAACTCTCTATAGAAACCTGCACACAAGTGAAGATGGAAATTAGTTGTGGCCATAAAGAGGCTCATCCTAGTCAAAACCCCCCACTTTGGTGTTTTCACCTTGATGGAAAGTCGTTAGACATGATAATTTCAGTGATAGATAAATAAGTAGAAAATAAATAAAAAAAGATAATATAAGCTAGAAATGAGATAAGAAAGATAAATATGGTCATGGAATGAAGAGGATACAAGAGAAAACTCCCCCAAGTGAAGGCAAAGAGCTCAAATTTGTGATGCAAGACCAAGTATGAAGTTTGGAATTTCTTGATAATGGAGAAAAACCTACAAATATGTGGTGTGTAGGGCCAAAAATGGTGGATAATGGAGGATATAAGCAACCAAGTGAGTGAATAATTAGTCCAAGAAGATGTTATCAGTCTGAATAAGGATACATGTAGAAAAAATGAGGGTTGTGAAAAGGTATTTGATAGAACCAAATATATTCCGCACAGAGGAGCCATCATTTTAAAGTGTTACAATTCAAGGTTGAGAATTCATAATGCTCCAATGACCACATGCATATCTACATATTCGCAAACAAGAATGTGTCACATAGATGTCTCCACTATGCACATGTGCCCAAAATTGTTAAGGGCTTCATTGTGGGGATTTCAAGCAAGATGATGAGTTGGTTGATGACAAGGATAAAGTGGGTGATGGTACTTTGCATCTTAGGCTAAAGAGGAAAAAATGAAAAAATGACATCCTACATTGGGGTGTAAAATTTATGCCATTACACTTTACTTTTAGGGTAGGGTTCTTCTATAATAGGTAACCCTAAAACTTCAAAAATCCTCTCCTCTGTGGTAATAAATTTCAAACCCTTCACTATTGCCTCACCGTTATTAAATGTCTACGAAAATTCCATAGAAATTTTTATAAGTAAACTCATTCAACTTAAAAAAGTAGTCTAACCAGCCAAAATTCCTTAATTCCACATGAAATATGGCTCACAAACTTTGTCCAGGAAGATTACTTAATGAACTACTCATTCACTTCTCATCGGTGGACCTCACATGTTTCTATTCATACCTTTTGAAATACCTTTTCTCTACAATTATTTAGCTACAAACTCACATAATTCCTCTCTCAATGTTGTATACCATTCTCGTAGTCATAAAACCAATGTCATATAACCTTATATTTACCCCTTTTCTGTGGCATTTATGACAACACCTTAAACAATAAGGAAGGCATTAAAGAGGGATTCCAGATTTTAAAAACTTGCCATATTGGCACAGACCACATGTATGCATAATGACATGTCTATGACATGTGGGAACACACTCCCCGACCTAAAAAGAAGCATGTTTCTACACACCCCTAGTTACAAAGAAACTAGAATGCACCCACATATAGTGTTATTTTTTAAGTCTATTTTATTTTCACTATACTGTGGTGCATTCTAGTTGCACCATAGATCGTGTTTTATCCATACAGGGCATTGCAAAAGGATATGTCATGTGATGAAGAAAGAGGGAAAGTGATGATTAGATGGTTAATGTGACACCTAACCTGATATTTCTAGAGCTCAAGTAATTAATGTGACTGAAAAGCATTTTTTTTGTCATCAATATTTTTTGAGTATCCTAATGGATTTTTTTGTTAACAAGAAGAAAACTAATGGTGGAGATCCTAGTGTTTCCTAATTGAGTACCTGACATTAGAAGAGAGATATTTCCTAATCTATTTTATGTAGATTGTCTTGTTGACACAAGTATATGAGGAAAATTCTACAAGTTCATTAAAAGGTTGTTTCTATTCAACATTATGAAGAATGTGAACTATATTTCCAAGGTGGTAAGACTATAAATGGTGCTTCTTGGTTTGAATATTTTCAATAGGTTGGTTTTCCTTTAATTCAGAAGGTTGAGGATGAAGTTCTTAGACAAGATTAGTGTTTTTTGGTATAGGATGGAATGGTTTAACAAAATTCAATTGTAGGAAGCATGCAAAGATCAAAAAATAGAATAGTTTGATGTTAACATTGTACCTATAGGGATATCAAAAGGGTTTTTGGTTCCTACAGGGATATTAGAATGCTTTAGTGTAGCTATATACTTTTTCTATAGTTTTAAAATTATTCCAATCCCTGAGGCTACCACTTTTATTATCTTGAATCAGAGTGATATATATTGGAGAGAGTTGAATTTCTTTGTCTCAAGGAGAGAGTTGAATTTCTTTGTACAAATAACAATGATGTTTATTGTATAAAATGGATTGTCAAAGTAGAACTTTATAATAACATGAGTGCGCTTGTTAATGTTAAGCATTAATATATTAAAAACTTATTGGTTAAGTTTCATCTATTCATAGGATATTTTTAATGGCTTCACTTTCCCTTAGTAGCATGAGATTGAGCACTGGATTGTTGAGAGACATGAAGGGTTTTTAAATTTAAAATCAAATTAATTAAATCTATTGTTCCTTTATGTTCTTTTCTTTTTTGTTTAATTTATATGCTTCTATAACTTTGCATTCCTTACAAAAATGTGTAGGATGCATTTAAAAGTGTTTGTATAACACTCCTCCATGATTTTGATAAGGAGATATATAATTTATGTATTCTCGGTGTTTATTAAAGAAAATGGGATTACTTGTTCAAGTGATGAAATAAAAGCCCCATCTACATAAAATCTGAGAATTATCTTGGTATTGCAGCTACCAATGCAAGATGAAATGTATTGTGTGGTAGAATAAGTTTGTGTCCCAAGAGTGGCTGGGATATTGGAATAATTTGTTCCCTATTCCACATTCTTAGATTTTACTATTATTGAATTATTCTTAGATCTTATGTTCGATCCAGGAGTGGTTGGGGAATCAATTGATTCCCTTTGAGATGGTTGATTTGGTTACATTGTTTAGGGTCTTTACTAGATCATTTTTCTATGTATCTTGAAATCATTATCAAGTCCATACCATCCAATTTGTTCACTACCTCTTCCCCTAATATGGAAGCTAGTGCCTCTTTTTTCTTGTTAGTCTCATGTCCCTTTATATGTATATGTATATGTATATGTATATGTATATGTATATGTATATGTATATGTATGTGTATGTGTATATGTATGTGTATATGTATATGTATATGTATATGTATATGTATATGTATATGTATATGTATTTTGAAGCGACCTAGGGGAAATTATTTTCATCCAATCTGTGGAGGCAAATGAAGTACACACTGCTAGGTATGAGAGTTTTATTTGTGGAATGAAAAAAATTCAACAATCAACAAATTTAATAGAAATGGTTGATTAATGAGCAAGCTTTACCTTGATTGACTCTCTTTCTAGATTTAATTTCCTATGAGATATCTCATGGGAGTTCAAACCCTATGATGGAATGAATAATTGAAAAATAACACCACCAAATTATCATCTAGGTGCCATCCCTTTTGTAAAAAATTATTAATAAAAATTCTACATCTAAATATCTTTATATGGATTCAAAATGAACCAAAAGGAAAAACTTACTTGGTTTTCACATTTAAAGAGAAATCAAGGGTTTAATTTATATCTATCTATAATTTACTCTCTATCTCACAAAAATTTAAGTTGGCTAACTAAACACTATAAACCCTGTAAATCATATGCTCTGTATCTAGCAATAAAATAAAAGGGGGTCACCAAAATTAAAACTAAAAGATTAGAAAGGAAAAAATAACAAATGAAAAATAATTGAAATATAAAATAAGAGCGGCCTATGGCAGTAATTTTAACATGGACGAAAATTTTTAATTTTCTCTTTTCAATTCATTAGTCAGTGCTATAGTGAATGTTGTCCCACAAATCTAATGCATTTATATGGCATTTGAAAAATATGAAATGTTCAATGTCTGTGTTTAATGTCATAGTGATTTTTTGTCTTTAATGTTGCAATGGTTAATGCTAACTTTAGCATCGAATTTGACCCATAAATGTAATTTGTTTAGGACGCTAAACTAGGATTAAGTGTGCCTAATTTAGCACCAATTTTTAGCCTTATATGTAATCTATTTGGACTACCAAAGGTAGCGTAAAGTGCCTAATTCTAATTTTTTAGTACTAATTTATTAAACAACTGACCCAGACCACCATGCCTCATTCAATAAAATTAAAACATGTGGCTACTAGGCCCACCATCCTCTAGTCATTTCACTAGAATTTGACCGAAAGGGCATTCTGCAAAATAGCGAAGAGAACTGCATCTTTTAAGAGTTGTGGACCCCACCACTTGATTGCCTTCACCATTTTGTGGTTGTTTGATTCTAATGAAAAAAGACTTCTTGCGAATATTTGAAGACAGTTAAGAAG
This sequence comes from Chamaecyparis obtusa, assembly GCA_027943335.1. Lineage (NCBI taxonomy): Eukaryota > Viridiplantae > Streptophyta > Pinopsida > Cupressales > Cupressaceae > Chamaecyparis > Chamaecyparis obtusa. The sequence goes on along the minus strand of BSBK01001039.1, from coordinate 349,946 downwards.
CTAGGAAAACGTAAGGGGTTGATTGTTTTGATGATAAAGGGGACATTAATATGTCACTTAACTGGTTTGTGACCTAGTATAAGAAGTCAATAGCAGAACATAGGAAAATTTAATGCCTATAGGGAAATTGGGGTTTTATTAGGATTTTAGGACTTAGGAAATTTTTGAAGGGTTTCTAAGCCTTTTTCCTTTATTTTATGCCCTAACACTATGTACATATTGAAGCTTGTGATGGAAATTTAACCTAGAGGGTTGATGGTGACATAAAGTCAATATTTTTGGCAATTTCTTTAGAGTATTTTCTTGCTAAGTATACAATATTAGTAGCCTGGCAATCCATTGGACATGGAGTCACTATGAAAAAATGAGAGATCTGCAACCTCTTGTATCTTTTGTAGAATTCTCTTATGTAATTATAACTAGCCTTTTCATGCTTTAGTAAATTGCTATTGTTTACCTATTTCAAGTCCAAATATCTTGTGTAATCTTTTCCTTCTTATTTGGATGCATTTCATCATCTTCTCTATTATATGATTGTGTTAATTTTCTTGATTGAATAGGCTTTTGGATCTTTAGGTTCCTTGCAAAGTCTTTTTGAGTCCTGACTTTCATAATGTTCTAGGATTTGATCAAACTTAAGAAGTAGTGAGGTTTTGGTAGTTTCTTTAAGATTTAAGGGAAATCATAAGAAAAAAGAGATTATATATTCAATCTTAGTGTATCACCCCTTTTCACTTTATGCATATCCTTCTCCCTTTTCCCTCAAAAATCTTAGTTTAGGTGCACCTTAATTGTAACTAATTTGGCCTTCTTCAGAGACTCAATGTAATGATCCCTTTCCGTCTAATATGGGACACTACGAAATTCTTGACTGAAGTCTTCTCATACACTTGTCTAGTAACTTTAATGCCTTATTTCATAAACATCTGCACGCTTCTTGTGCATATATTTCTTTCATATGGAATATGTTTCTTATTTGTTTGGAAAGATCTTGTTATATTCATTGGAAATGAAGGCAATGAATATGTTTGCTGCTTATGATCTTGATCGATGGATTTTCTTATTGTTCCATTGATGATCGTTGTTCTTCTCCTGAAGATGATAGTTTGAAAGTCTTGATGTATCTTGCAATTGAAATGATTGGTTGTGTTCTAAAAACATGTCTAATGCCTATTTATCATTGCCACCTCTTAATACTAATCATGTCCTTTCAAGACTATTGTTTATTATCGATTAGGCTTCACAATTACTTTTATTTTAATCGCACCATTCCATATATAATCTTTATGACTATTGATTAGTCTTTAGCTTATAATAATGGATTGCTGCTTTTGTGCCTCTTGGATACCAATTTCTTAATTGCCATTAACTAATCTCAATGACCCGGGTGATGTTATCTCTTATATACAATGGATCGTATGAAAATATTTAGGCTGTCTAGCATCGACTATATCAGGTATGTCGATATCAACTGGCTTTGAACACTGAAAATGTCTCCAATATGACTTTATATAAGTATGTCCCGATTATGATGTCGTCTCTGTTATGGTCGATAGGCACTTGCACCGATGGTTGCTAGAGACAACACAATGATCTAAACAGGAAGACCCGCGACTGCATATATCAATCAATATAATAGCAATGATATCTCGAAGTGTAGAGATATTGAGCGCAACAGTAAATGGATATCATATACGTTCTGTAGGACCAGTCTTCTCCCTATATGTTGTATTTCAATCCATCTCTTATATCCCCTGTACGTGGAAGGAAAGACAACGTTTCATATAGGGATGCGACTTTTGGTGTTGGCGAGAGGAAAGTCTGGATAGTTCCGTTGATCAGGCCTGCCATCGACTATTATTCATTATTTGATTAATATGAAGTATTAATAGTAATATCAAATAGTATTGATTGATCTATATACATTGATTAATAATTAATTAATTACATTAATTAACTATTAGTCTATTAACTAATTGATTGTATATTAATCAATTATATATTTGATTAATTATTATCATTATATTGATTTGATTACTATTATAAATTGATTAAAGAATATTGTTGATTGTTGTAATGTCCTTATACGTTTTCAAATGTATGATTATATTAAATATAGATATTATTAAAATTTATTTGTTTATTACTAATATTCATAATTATTTCAATAATATATGATTATATATTAATATTTAATAATATATTATTTTATGGAGTGATTAATATTATTATTGAGTAATATTATTTAAGGTTAATATTCTATTAATGTTATTATTAATATTAATAATTATTAATTATTAATATTATATATAACAATTATTCATAAGGACTCATATATTTATTATTATTCGAATAATGTTCAAATCAAGTTTACTCATTTGTATCTTCAATTACGGCTCATGACAGTCCGCCCCTCTCGAATTTGCTTGTCCTCAAGCAATAAACATTTTCATATTTGTTTCACCTTATATAACAAGTTGACTACTGGATCCAACTCAATTTCTACTTGTAAAATTACTTTGTTTTATTCTATAAAAGAGTCACACATGAAATGCATTTGAATGCAAAATATACATATGAATGTATGAAGACATGAAGCATACACGGAGCATACACATTAATGTATGAAGACACGAAGCAGACACGATGTAGACACATCACACACATATCCTTGATTAGTCCCTAAAATTTACAATTTGTAATGACTTAGGGTTATGGAAGTGTGTTTACAAATTTACTTCTTCATTAGGCTTTTGATTATGAACCCTGCAACCACAAAAAATGAGCATCAATACATACATATATAAACTTCAAAGGAAACTTGAGTAATGATAAGTTAGTCCAAGCCAATCCCATACTAAGCCCAAGAGCGGAACTTTGGCCCCCTTGGCCCCGGTGGCAGGTGTTAGGCATCCACATGAGGTGGTCTACGTAGTGGATTGCTTGTTTGGCTAGAAAGGTTCTTGTGAAAAAGGGGTCATTACTGTCTTTCCCTTAACTAGTACTGTAATAGGGGGTCATAGCAGTCCTCCCTTGATTACAAACTCCATAGGAAAGTTATTTCCAGTATGGTGCCCTTACTATCTTTCCCTTAACTAGTACTACAATAGGGTGTTCTAACCACTCTCCCTTGATTGCAGACTCCATAGGAAAGTTGGTAGGGTGCCCTTACTATCTTCCCCTTAACTAGTACTACAATAGGGTGTTCTCCCCTAATTGCAGACTCCATAGGAAAGTGGTAGGGTGCCCTTACTATCTTCCCCTTAACTAGTACTGCAATAGGGTATCATAGCAGTTCTTCCCCGATTGCAGACTCCATAGGAAGGATAGATGCCCTTATAGCCTTTCCCTTAACTAGTACTACAATAAGGTGTCTTAACAGACCTCCCTTGATTGCAGATTCCATAGGAAAGCTATATACAATAGGGTTTCTATATAGTCTTTCCCTTAACTAGTACTACAATAAGGTGTCTTAACAGACCTCCCTTAATTGTAGACTCCATAGGAAAGCTACATATAGTAGGGTTTCTATACAACCTTTCCCTTAACTAGTACTACAATAAGGTGTCTTAACAGACCTCCCTTGATTGCAGACTCCATAGGAAAGTTGTAATGTAGGATGGTGGATTCATTGTGCCAAAGGACGTGTGAAACAGTCTACAAGAGGCTCCCTCATGGTTCATACCCGTTTTGGAATTCTCCACCTCAATGTGACCGGATTACTCCGCCTTTCCCTTCACAAAATACCCATGATCTTCAACATATTACTCATCATATTAATCTCTAACTCTGAGTAATGCCTGCATCATCACACATATAAATTTATCTAAAAATAATTATTTTAACACTCAATATAATAATCATATGCATAATTCTGAAAGGAAACTTTTGTTCATTACTAAAACAATATCACCATTACTTATCTTTCTTTATGGGCACGATGTTCGGTAATAGGATTGTGACAATTTGTTCATTTCTCCATAGCTCTTCTATCCCACACATTAAGCTTTCATGGTGAATGGTATTTGTATATCTTCCTCTACCCGACAGGATGGCAAGATCATGCTCTGATACCACTTGTAATGATCCCTTTCCGTCTAATATGGGACACTACGAAATTCTTGACTGAAGTCTTCTCATACACTTGTCTAGTAACTTTAATGCCTTATTTCATAAACATCTGCATGCTTCTTGTGCATATATTTCTTTCATATGGAATATGTTTCTTATTTGTTTGGAAAGATCTTGTTATATTCATTGGAAATGAAGGCAATGAATATGTTTTCTGCTTATGATCTTGATCGATGGATTTTCTTATTGTTCCATTGATGATCGTTGTTCTTCTCCTGAAGATGATAGTTTGAAAGTCTTGATGTATCTTGCAATTGAAATGATTGGTTGTGTTCTAAAAACATGTCTAATGCCTATTTATCATTGCCACCTCTTAATACTAATCATGTCCTTTCAAGACTATTGTTTATTATCGATTAGGCTTCACAATTACTTTTATTTTAATCGCACCATTCCATATATAATCTTTATGACTATTGATTAGTCTTTAGCTTATAATAATGGATTGCTGCTTTTGTGCCTCTTGGATACCAATTTCTTAATTGCCATTAACTAATCTCAATGACCTGGGTGATGTTATCTCTTATATACAATGGATCGTATGAAAATATTTAGGCTATCTAGCATCAACTATATCAGGTATGTCGATATCAACTGGCTTTGAACACTGAAAATGTCTCCAATATGACTTTATATAAGTATGTCCCGATTATGATGTCGTCTCTATTATGGTCGATAGGCACTTGCACCGATGGTTGCTAGAGACAACACAATGATCTAAACAGGAAGACCCGCTACTGCATATATTAGTCAATATAATAGCAATGATATCTCAAAGTGTAGAGATATTGAGCGCAACAGTAAATGGATATCATATATGTTCTGTAGGACCAGTCTTCTCCCTATATGTTGTATTTCAATCCATCTCTTATATCCCCTGTACGTGGAAGGAAAGACAACGTTTCATATAGGGATGCGACTTTTGGTGTTGGCGAGAGGAAAGTCTGGATAGTTCAGTTGATTAGGCCTGCCATCGACTATTATTCATTATTTGATTAATATGAAGTATTAATAGTAATATCAAATAGTATTGATTGATCTATATATATTGATTAATAATTAATTAATTACATTAATTAACTATTAGTCTATTAACTAATTGATTGTATATTAATCAATTATATATTTGATTAATTATTATCATTATATTGATTTGATTACTATTATAAATTGATTAAAGAATATTGTTGATTGTTGTAATGTCCTTATACGTTTTCAAATGTATGATTATATTAAATATAGATATTATTAAAATTTATTTGTTTATTACTAATATTCATAATTATTTCAATAATATATGATTATATATTAATATTTAATAATATATTATTTTATGGAGTGATTAATATTATTATTGAGTAATATTATTTAAGGTTAATATTCTATTAATGTTATTATTAATATTAATAATTATTAATTATTAATATTATATATAACAATTATTCATAAGGACTCATATATTTATTATTATTCGAATAATGTTCAAATCAAGTTTACTCATTTGTATCGTCAATTACGGCTCATGACACTCAACCTCACATTTCAAGTCCCATGCTTTGAGGTTGTTTCCATGTTTCACAAATGTTGATGTGACAACCTCTTTTTTCATTTGTGAAACTTCTACCATCAGTGAAGTAGATAAAGGCTTCATAGATTGAATAATGAATGAGTGAATGATTTTAACAAGGTCCACAAGGCCAAAGCATCCTATGGGACCCCCTAAAAAATACACACCCTAAGAATCGGGCACCAAGGTCTTAATCACTTTGTAACCTCTTCTTTAGATCTCTTCTTCACTAATGTATTTCGATCACAAGGTTTCTTGTTCTATTTAGTTGTACTTCTTCAAATAGGGTACATAAATTTCCTAATTCTAAGATATCCACTTAGTTGGAACTGATGTCATTGTATGTTGGGCACTCCATGATAAAATCCCAAATAAAAAGCTTGCCATATTTTTAGACAATGTGTCTCACAGTAATGATTACACTAAAATTTCAATTCTTCTATTAACATCAATGTATTCAAATCATCCATTTTTTAAAATGATTTATTATTTTTCAATCTTACCTTCATTCATCAATGTCCAAATAAAATATATGGAGCTCATGATATTTCCATATGTAATAAATTACATATATTATTATTTAAATCTTTCAAATAATTTAAATATCAATTTAACTATTAGAAATCACAAAGGGAAATGGATTCAAACATTCACATACATCAATTCAAACCCCATGAACACTTGAAGAATGTGGAACCTTGAAACTGTAGAACTGATCACATCAAAACTTTTAATTTCACTTTCTCAAATTGAGGCATTTCAGATCTCTTTGTGAGACCAACCTGATTTTTTTTGTTCTAAGACAACATGACCTTTGATTTTCTATGAAACAAAAACATGCATCTAGGACATAAAAATGAAACAGGTTTCCAAGAAAGTTTGATTTGTGTTACTTCTGTCTTGTGACCAGAATAGGCCAAGTACCTTTGAAATCGCCTTCAAAAATGACTTAAAGATAAAATGTTCATTTTTTTTAATTTAAATGCGCATTCCTCAACACCCCAATTTTTTCCAATTGAATGGGCTTAGTTCTTTATATTTTTTCTTATTTGGCTACATAACCTTAAACATGTAAATATTATAACTTAAAGCAACTTATCCCATCCCACAATAGCTATGTCTAATACATTTTTACACAAGTTTAAAATATTTGTGTGTAATAGTTAGTGAAATTAAAAATAAAGACATTAAATGAGTAGGGAATCAGTGGCTGAATAGAAAAAGAATGGAGAGCAGATAAGGGGGTGTGACGCTAGTGGGAAGATAATAATAGTAGTGTAATACATTAAAAGATTGAGATTGTTGAATAGTATAGATTTTATTTTTTTACCTCACAATTTCTAATAAGCTTTGAAAGACTTTCAATTCTTTGAGTGAAGGCGATTATATTGTGTTTGAATTTTTATTGATTGAGATGTAATATATTAGTTTGAAAAGACAAAAAAAAAATTACCAACACAATTACAACAGTCTAGTGAGTAAAATAAATTAAAAAATTATTTAATTATATAGGATCAAAGATGAGTTAATTAAATAATAAAAATATATAATCAATATTGAAGGATAAATGATAAACTAGTTTTGTCATAACTTTAAGATAATGCATTATTTAAATAATAAAACTATTTAATTAACAAAGGAAATGATAGCTTAATGAAATGATTAAAAATTATTTAATTAATATAGATTAAAAAAAGTATGAGAAGATGAATGACATAAAAAGGTAAAAATATGTTAGTCATTTTATGATCTCTACAACTTGAATAAATATCATAGTCATTTTCAAATTTTAATACCAAATTACATATTTATTTTTTATATGAATGAATTGTAAAATGCATACAAATTGAGCTATAGAAGTGAAATTGAGAATAAGAGAACCACTTTACCCCAAAATCATATTATAAAATCCTAATTATTTCAAATAGAAAATTCTTAGAGCTAAATTCCCTAGGTTCTCAAATGTTTGTTGCATAACACCATACCGAGCTTTATTTACAACATACCAATTGCTCTAAAAAAGGTTCTAAAAGTCACTACTATTGCTACCTCAAGTCTATAATATCCAATCGTACATATAATCTTGGGGTTTTCCCATTTTAGCAAATTTAAACAAGGCATTTTCTTTTCACCAAAAGCACATATTTTTATATTAAGCCAGTGGGATTTTTCCCCTTTATGACAATCATCAAAACATGTGCAAATTTAGCTTAAATTTTATAAATATTGTCCACATCTTGTTATAGAGAAAAATGGTATTGGTATTTTGTTTATTTTTTATAGATAAGAGGCCATAGCTAAGATATAGTATTATTTATTTATTATAAGAAGCATACATCAGTCCTAGTTCAAGAGAGTATATTGGAAGGAAAGAACCAACTCAAAAAACCTCTCACTAGTACATTTGACCTCATTTCTCTACCAAAATTTTTGACCATCAATTAAAAAGGTTTAGGTTGGTCAGATTATAGAAGGAAAACTTCTTTTTTTTTAATCCATGCCCGTGTTGATCGAAAATTCGACCAATACCATGTAGGTCAAAATTTTGATCAACACGAGCATAACTTTAAAAAGAAAAAAGATTCCATATCTCATTTCATTATTTGGTTTTAACTTGGAGTGTGCGAAGGAGGAGTGCCTACGAGGGTTTTAACTTTTATTTGGTGAGAGTTTTAGGAGGACTGCCTGCGAGCTAGGGTTGCCACTGTTATTTGGTGTAAAAGGAGGACCGCCTATGGGTTGGCATTGTTATTTGGTGTAAAAGGAGGATGGCCTGTGGGTTGCCACTATTATTTGTTGTAAAAGGAGGACCACATGTGGGTTGCCACTATTATTTGGTGTAAAAGGAGGACCACCTGCAAGGGTTTCCACTATTATTTTGGTGTAAAAGGAGGACCGCCTATGAGGCTTGCCACTGTTATTTGGTGTAAAAGGAGGACCGCCTGTAAGGATTTCCTTACTCTACATTTTTCTGGCATTGTTTTATGCTTCTATGATATTGGCGCTTGTTGGTTATCTACTTAGGGCCTGTGAGCAATGTGCCAGGGCATCATGTATTGTGTATTTGCTGGAACATTTTTTATCACTATATAAGTGTTTGAGATTTTGATCTTTGTTTATATACATTTGATTTAAACTCAATGACTTAGAAAAAACTTGCAAAATCCTAAATTTTTGAATGCTAAACCTGAAGCACAAAAATAACTCCTCCCCCCACCTTTTTTTACAAGCAACTTTAAAACCAAATCAAAAGTAAGGATGAAGTGTTTTTGACATTCAGAAATTTCAAATGTCTTTGATTAGGCAAGGGAAGAAAGTATGTCAACAAAGAGTTTCAACAATCCCTTACGAATCACCACATCATGTTATAGTGTAAAATCTGATACATTTCACAATTTAATAATGAGAGGAAAATACAATCAAATTTGTTTCTATAGGATTCCTACATACACAATCCCCAAATTATCCTCTAAACCCTCCTTAAACTAGGGACTACTCAATTTACACCTTCTAAACCCAATATCAACCAAAACAATGTTGGTTCACCATATATCCAACATATACTAACTATTTCAACTGTAAAAAGGTACCCTCCTTATGGTAGATTATCTACTGCAATACATTAGCCTCCAATTTTGGTGTTCCTTCAACCAATATGCATATAGTGATCACCAAACTTCAACACTCCTCTAAAATTTAAGATTATTTTCATATCATATATGTTACAACATTATCATTACATGAGGACCAATTCTTTACATCCATGGAATGATCATGGGATCATCATGAAACTCAAAATAGTTAAGGAAAAACTCAGGTTTAATATGATGTTAGCAAATTTAGAGAAAAAATAGTCTACAGTAGTTTCTTAAATCATGCAAATTGCTTCCATTGACACTTATTAATGTTCACTAACCATTCAAGAACTATGAAATATAGAAAATCAAACTATCATAAGGAAATTTTCATAAATTGGTTACTTTTATTGTTGCCAAACAACACAGTTTGTACAAAATGCTTCCTCCTCTGTACTGTTCTTTCCTTATGCCTTGACCAGGCTATATAAGGTGTATGAAAACTTTTCCAACCAATTCCAATCAGTTCCCTTTGTTTACAAATGCATTTAAGCCTTTCAACAAGCTTTCCCATCTAAGTGACACTAGTCATTAGGATTTAAATATTTAAATTTTTTAAACTATATTCAAATAAACTCCTATAGACCTATAACTTTAGCATGGGTCATTTTGTGACCTTATAACATCATCAAAATCTCTAAAATCCTAACTAACCAACCTATGCATCATGTTTTCCTATTACATGAATTTGGTCCTATGGTCCTTACCAGGACCATCAAGACATTTTCCAATATTTACTAGAAGAAAGCACAATGCCATTATGTAAATAGCTAGATGCATAATTTATGTCAAGTATGTGGATGTTAAGTTCCAAGGAGAAGTGGCTGCCTATGTCATACACATCATCAACTAAATATTAAATAGTGACTTGAGTTCTCAAAGGGTGTACTCCATATGAAGGTTTGATGAAAGAAAAGTCAAATATTTCTCATCGCTTAGTGTTCGGATCTGATGCCTAGGCATACATTCCTTATAAAATTAATCACAAGCTAGCATCTTTCATTTAACTAAACAATTCATATTCATAAGGATTAAAATTCATATGAACTAAACAATTCATATTCATAAGGAGTAAAATTCATATGAACTTTTTTAATAAAGTGGTAAGTATCAGTTTGCCAATAAAAACTTAACTCAATAACTATGCAATTAATTCTTCATATAAAGTATCACATAAATCACTTGATTTAACATATGTGAAGAAACCATTAAAATACTTGACCATCAATCTCATTTCTACCACAACTTTGTACAATAAAATCGAATAAATCCTTAACAAAAAAGTTTCAACATATAGCTATTTCTTTTAGGGGTTTATTTCTCCTTATTTTGTAAAAATTCCAGCCTATTGTTGAAACTTTTGTTTTTATATGTTTACAAGTCTGAAAGACTGCATTTACAAATGGATTTTTTAGGTTTTTTTTATTGTGTTGTATATCTAGAAAAGTTTCTCTTTTGACTAGATTGGACCCTTCTCCTATCATGTAGGTTGGTCCTGTTATCGTTTCCATATGCTTTCATTTTAGTTTCCTTTAAAAAACTCATTATAAAAAGAGGTTTAAGAACCTATAATATTCTTGTGCAACAACAATGGGTAAAAGTACTACATCTCAAATTTAATGGGGACACAAACTTCTCCACCCATTCCAACAAACATAACATCGAACCACACAACTCATGAACATCTTTCACTGCTTCATCATGATTCATGCTGATAGTTGTCACTTGTCTATATTTTTCCTACTATCCTTTTGTTTCTTTGTTCTCCTTTGTGACTTTGGGGTCTTATTTTATGCACATTAATGATAACTAGTGTTGTTTGAAAATCTTTATGTAATTATTCCACTTTCTAGTTTACACATAATTTTATCTTTTTCTAGGAAAAATTTGTTTAACTTATGATCACATTATTGAAAATTTATCTGCATAATCACACCTCTGAAAATTGATCTAATGGACTGGCAGCATGCTAAATATAAGTAAACATGCTTAGTCATATGCTCATTAATACCTTTAAGTTACGATGAAACATCTTCCAACTCTTTTATCTTCTCATTAGATGCTTGTTTCTGTCCAAAAAAAATCAATATTACTTCTAGACTATCCCAACTTGGTCTTTATACATATAGACCATGTGAAAAGCATGCTTTTAAGGTGCTTGGCTTATTAGGATGGAATTGGAGAAAATAAAGGGCATGTATGCCATATTTGTGTATCTTTTAAGAGTGCACCCTCATGAATGCCTCTAATATCTTACTCTCAAAATAACCTATGGAATTGTCACTTGTTTGGCATTCTTACACTTATGAATCTTAATTTGAACCTCTCCTTGTAACCATTATCCTTTGAACTGACCTGCAACATTATATATGATCTTTTCATAGTGACATAGGAGCATGCATATCATCTATATTTTACCATCTCCTTGCATAGCTCATGATATTTCATTATCTTTGTTGCTTGCATACTCTTTCATTGTGAAATCCATTCCTCATAGTGCTCATTGACATAAGGTCTCATGACTGTGGTATCACTTCATGTTGATCATGCCACATTTTTTTATGAATTTCTACTCATGCTTTGGGATGTCTTCTTTTGCTTAATGAATCTATTTATAAGCTAACTAACTACCCTTGCATTCCACTTGTACTTAAGACTAACCTTGTCACATTTTCTTGAGTCTTTTATATATTCACAAGACTGCTCTAACCCATATGAAGACTGTCATGTATGCTTCTTTTAATGAATTCCCTCAAAAATCCTTTGTCACTCAACTGTCAATATGGAAACCTTTACAATAACAACATCCATTTCTTGTATGCTCTTGTCTTTTATAACCACACCTTCATTTCTTACTTGTCCATTGATAGATCTGTCATATCCCTACAATTTGTTGTTGTTTACTATCATTAACTACAAGCTTGTTTAGGCCATCTTAACTGATAATTCAACAGCAACAACCATGACCTATAAAACTAAGCATAATTACATCTAAACGAAACCTTGCTACACCCAACTACAAAAAACATTAGTCAAAATATCTTGAGGAGCCACAACCTAGATCAAATGTATGTATGAACCTCAACAAGTTGATACAAAAACCAATACAATGTGTCAAGCTACTCATATATTAGGCCATGATGTCATATGAACCTTTTGTACACCTAAGATATCTAAAAATAATATCTTGAAATTTAATGACTTTGAGAATGACTTCAAATTTTCTTCCTCTTGTTCATTCTAGAGCAATTTGGCATGTCTTCATCCAAAATCTTGAGACCTAGCTTTTATCTCAGAGCATGCATGCTATCTTGATCTTGGGTGATTAATTTTGGTTCTCTATCTCCATAAGAATGGAAGGCCCTACTTATTGGTGAGCCAACTCTACATTCTCTACCTATGTTGCATCTTCTTTTTCCACCTATGAGGATTGCTCACTGCCTTTGTCATCAACCTTCACTTGTAATATTCCTTAAAACTAATTTTATCTAAAATGTATGAAAGAATCTTCACCAGCTTTTCAAGTTCGCATTCAATCTCAGCATCATCTAATTTCCTCATGAAGTCCTTTACAACATTATCAAAAAATGAAGAGAGTAACTCTGTAATTGAGATATCCTCATTTGATTTATTATAAAATACATCAAACCTCTCCTTTAGAGCTTTATTAGATTTCTTGTTGTCCTAAGAACACTTGAGAATATAAATCTCATACTTTTCATGCAATTCAATAAGCTTCCTTATGAATTCTTGATCCTAAGTTCCATTTGAATCCCTCCTCTCATAAACATTAGCCACTACCTGGTTAAAATATTACATTCCTTCCGTAGTGGCCAACTATTCCAAAGAGTTTGCAATTGGATCCAAGGCATGGGATAGATAATCATTTGTCTTGTCAGCCTTAAAAAAATCGAAGGAACTAAAACCATTTTCCAAAATTTTCTTCTTATAATTATGAAGTAATTCTTTTTCTAATTGAGATAAGAAATTTTTCTCATTGTCGGCATGCAAATAATTGGAAACTCTATCCTTCTCAAGTTGAAAACATTCATCAACCTTCAACAAATAGATTTTTGAGAATAGAAAGTTTCAAATTCTTCTAACATTGGTTTTTCAAAGTCTTCCACAAATCACTCTAGCTACCATCTTAAACTAATATCATCTTGCTGCCAAAAAAATGAAATTTTAAATGACTAACCAACATTATCCTTATTAGTTAGATGAGGATCTATTTGATGGTAACTCCCTCTACACCTGAATTTTCTAGTTCATCTACAACTTTGTTCCCTTCTCTATATATATGACTCATTGTAACACTCTCCAATCTTCCCATTAATTCCAACGTTGTGTATAGGAATGACTATAATCTCCAATTGGGAGTATGCCTAGTCCTTATGGCATTTATGGTAATGGTTGAATCCCCTTCAATTTCAACCCTTCTTAAGTCTAATTCCATGTATAGTGATAGTCCTTCTACTAAAGCTTTAAAATTTATCTTTGTTGTCTTTGTCTTCTTCCAACAATTTGGATAATACTTCTATCATCTTGTCTTGGAATGAGTGAATTACACACCTAGCCCGTGAGGTTCCTAGGTCACCTCTACAAGCCCCATCAGAATTCAATTTTGAACCATCTTGGTATTGGGGGAAAAAAATTTAAATTATCTTTCTTTTTGTTTGATTAGTGTCCTTTACCAATGACTTTCGAAAGTCTTAACCCATAACAACTTTTATGTATTTTTTCATCCTATCCCGTGAAATAATTTATTTTCTTCCTTTGAGCATGAATCCTTGAATTCATTGTTTCTACTATAAATTATTCCATCTTATTTGTAATTCATCCATTCCATAGCCTTCCCTTAGAATATTCTATGATTCTTTTCCTTCTAAACCTCCCAAGTTGTACAATTGAGGGTGAAATTATCCATATGTTTCCAAATAAACTATTGTTTCATATTCTCTACCAAGATTGGAATAATGTCAAAATATCATTTGGAAGTGTTGTAATCAAGCCCAATTTTGCGCATAGTCATTGCCAACATTTTTTACAGAAAGGGCATGTTAGATAACCAAGATATGAGAACCACTTGGAAAGTTAGATAACCTTAAAATATATTCATTCTTGAATTTGTTAGATATTTACCTTTAATGATTCTTACCCATTTAAGATGTGACTCCCTATGAATTTTCAAAACAACTTTTCCCCTAGTGTTTTTTTTTTGTCATAATTGGTTCTTGATTCTTGTACCTCCATGCTTGATGGGATTGCATATCATTTCCCATGAAATTAAAGAATATTTTTCTTCACATCTATTCCCTTCTAGAAGAATTTCCTTAACTTCTTTATCAGATCAATATAAGATCCAGTTGATAGGGAAATACATGATATTAAGTATATAAGGATTGCAAATAATGTTGCCTTTATTATTAAAATTCTTCCTTCCCATGTTAGCTATTTATATTTCCATGATTCCATTTTCTTATCTATTTTATCTCTTATTGATTTCCAAGTTGTACTTGATTGTAGAGATTTATCCAATGGCCTAGATACGGGCAATTGACTTTACCTGCCTTAAATCCTAGCAACCTTAACACCTAATCTTGGACTTTTAATTTCACAAAAAAGAATAATATATGTGATTTCTTTTGATTTACTATTGTCTTGAATCTTTAGAGTATGTTTTAAGCACTCTTTTCAATTATAAGGCTTCTCCCTTATTCCATTTTCCAAATAACATTATGTCATCAACAAATTGTCGATGTGTCACTGGTTGAACTAAAGAAGTCACTTACACCCCTTTCAAGTTTCCATTTTTTATAGGGTGGATAACTTCCTTCCAAGAAATTTAGCCATAATGAAAAATAAGAAAGGTGATAACAGATCTCCTTGTCGAATGCCTCTTGAAATGTCAAAAAACCTTGAGGGTTCCCATTGATAAGAACATAAAACTATTGCGTGGATATGTAGTAGGATATCAGATCTATCCACACTTTGCAAAATCCAAACCTTTCCAAACATTTAGCCAAGAATATCCAATTCACATAGTCATAGACTTTTTTTACATCTAGTTTAATGATCATACTTGGGGTCTTAGTTTTTTAAATAGAATGAATAGCTTCTTGGGAAATGATTACCTTGTCAAAAATAGATCTTCCTAGAACAAAGCTTGTTTGTTCTTCTTCTATTAATTTTGGGAGTAAATTTTTTAATCTGTTGGCTAAAGCTTTTGTCAAGACCTTGTAAATGGTGTTAGAGACATAAATTGGTCTAAAATCATCTAAGAATGTTGATTTTTATTTCTTTCGAATGAGGGCTAAAAAGGTGTTGTTTATTTCTCTCAAAAAAATTACATAGATTCTTTTTGCCTCTAACGCTTCAGTCATCTCAGTTACTAAAATTGGCCAACATTCTTGGAAGAAGCCAGTTGGAAATCCATCAGGACCTAATGCTTTTTCTAGATGAAGCTGAAATAAGGTTGTATGTATTTCTTCCTCTGATAATTTAGCCATCAACACTTTGTTATCCTTAGTTGTCATAATCTGAGGGATGTCACTTAGCATCTCTTGTTGCACTAACTAATCTGTTCACCCTAAAAATTGTTTAGTAAATATGAATGCAAACTCACTATCCTTTTTTTTTTAAATTTATTTTTGATCTTCTATAATGCCACCATTTCCATCATTGATCTTATGAGTTTTATTAACAATTCTCCTTTGTTTTGTATTGTTGTGAAAAAAATATGCATTCTTATCCACTTCTTCAAGCCAAAGCTCTCTAGATTTATGCCTCCAAAAGATTTCTTCTTTAGCCAAAATGTCCTCATATTCCTTTAATAACTCATTTTCCTAATATAATATTTCCTTGTCCATTCCTTGAAGAGTGACTTGTTCATTCAGTTCCTTCATGCTTTTTTCAGTTGATCTCTTTATTTCAAAAATGTTTTTAAAGTGGTTCTTGTTCCTTTCTTACAATTTTCTTTTGATTTCTTTAGTTTGGATATAAAGCAATATAATTTGGATCCTTCAAACTGAGATTATTTCCACCATTCATCTATCAACCCTAAGAATTTTTCATATTTCATCCACATGTTTTCAAATTTGAAGGGATAAAAAATTGGTTTATCTTCTCTTAATATGCTGAACTATTTGGGAAAATGGCCTGATCCTGATATGAGAGAAATGGATGCCTTCAAAGAAAAAGGGAAAGAAGTTAAGTTACCTTTGTATAAGAATCTATCCAATTTTCAGCTATATGACTAAATCCAAGTCTTCTTTTGTTCCATGTGAACATTCCATTCTCCAAGTCAACCTCCATGAGATTTTCGTTTGTCGCCTAGGTTTTGAAGTTAATCTGTGGCTGAAATTATTTTTGTATACCCCTTTTTTTTATGATAAATGGAGGATGGAATTGAAGTCTCCACCAATGATGAAATTATTTTCTATCCAGGATCTAAAAAGACTATTTATCTCTGCCCATACTTCCACTTTCTTCTTTGTCATTATCAAACCATAAACATTAATTAAAGAGAACTTCAAATTTCTATACAGATTGTGCATTAATCCTCCTAGCCAATTGAATCTACCATCCAAATTTTGAAAGAGAACCATGCTTGGGTTCCATAGGATTTCCAATCCCTCGAGGCACTTGTAGCTTTCATTGATTCTGATTCCCACTTGTCTATTGATCTTTTTAATTTTTCTATTTTGTCTGCATTTAACTTTGTCTCTTAGATTACATTTTAATTTGAATGAAAAATTACAACATTTGATTAAATGATCTACTTGTTAGGAGCATTGATGACCCTAACACTCAATAAAATAATTTTCATTTCTCCTTGGGAAGGAACTTCCCCTTCCCTACATGAAAATAAGTTGTGATTTTTTTTGTATGACTCCTCTCCTTCTTCACTTCTCAATTAAAAAAGGGATTTTCTCCCCTTTCCTTTCTTCTTTTTCTTCCAACAATCTGGAGTTAATTTGTCTAGAAACTTTCTTTGTATTCCTAGTTTTGGGATTATAACTTCTGTCATTCTTGATGGCTCTGTAGATTCCTCCATGTCTTTTATTTGAATTTTAAAATTCTCTTTGTCATCAAATTGGGCTAAATTGAAGGAATCTAGCTCTATCTCTTCATGTTATGCAATCTCTGTCTCAAAAATATATTTCCCCTTGTAGAATAAAGACCTTTCTTCTGGACAACCCAAATCCAACATCCTACCAACAACTTCATATTTTATTATTTCTATACTCTCATCTCTAGAATCCACTGGACCTCTCTCATCTATTCTAAAGAGTTCATATACTTCTTGGAGTCTTCATGATATATTTGAATTTTGATTAATTTCCCCTAAGTTGGATCCTCCTTTATACTCTCTTCCTTCCAAATCATTGCAGGTCATTTTTTTAACGTTTGTAAGTGGTATTAGACCACCTTTGATGTATACTTTGTTTATCTTCCCAAGAGGCAAGAATCCTTCATTAATCTCTAAAATATGAGATGTAACTTTATTCGATGTAGTAATATTATCCTTATTCCAACTTATGTTCCTATTCTCTCGTAGATGATTCTCATCTAATGCTAAATCCATAACTCCTTTCTCCAAGGAGCTATTTGCATCTACAAACCTCGTATCCTTATCTAATGCCAAACCATTAAAATTTATCCTCCTAGAATAGAAATCTCTATCTTCCTTGATCTTCTATCTGTATTCTTATTGTTTAAAATGGAACTGATTTTGACCTTGATATATTATCCTTTACCATCAATCTTAGAAATTTTTTGTTTCCTATTTTTAAGATGCTTGGTTCTAATGAGTTAATATTTTATTCCCACTTCCTACTTAATTCCTACTTGTTGGATTTTCCTATGGGTCTACCTCTCCTTGGGTTTCTAAGAATGTTATCCATTTTTCCCTTTGGCATAAAATTTCCTTTTGAGGAAAGTTTGTCTTTGTTGATTAAATCTACCAATCTTACTTGAATAATTTTCTTTGCATCCTCTATAGTTTTATTATTATTAAAGGATGAGTTCATAATTTCTATAAATTTTTCTTCTAATATCTCATCATACTCCTTCATATTTGCATTGTTAACATCTTTCTGTTTCTCCTTTTCTCTAATATTCTTCATTGTATCTATCATTCCCTCCTCCAAAACTTGATTTTCTATTTCCACTATAATTTTGGTATGGATCTCTTCCAATCATTATAGTATGAATCTTTTCATTTCTTGATTACTTATGTTTGATAGTTTATTCTACATCTGATATCTATCCATTTTCTCTATTGGGAACCATCCTTCTCCCCTTGAAACATCTAAGTTCATGAGAGAATCCTTTCTTCCTATATTCTTTAAGTATATGTAGTCTTGGGATTCTATTCTTTTAAAATTATGTTTCTTTTTAATCATGGTGATTTGATCCAATATGAAGCTCTCAGATATGCCCACATACCCAGGCCCCTCATTGTATGGCTTATTCTTAATCCAAATTTTCTTAGAAATTTAAAATTTATTTTCTTCATACTATTGATGTCTAGTAGCACGAAGAGTTTTCTTTCTTGTAACCTAGTGCAATAGTGAGTCCATCTCTAAAATAGGGCCTAGAGAAACAACATGATTTTATCATATAAGTATTTGTCTTCCCCTTCAGGTTTACTGTAATGATATTTATGAGAGTAAAGTGGTGTGATTTCCTTTAAATCATCTCTAGTATTCCTCAAACTTAGAGCTCTTAATTATTTTACGAGTCTCCATACTGCATGGGTATTCCTCCCCTTGGGTTGCCCCAAATAATTTCATTGTTGAGATTGAAGGACCCTCAACCCTATCAATATAATCATAAGAGATCCTCTAAATTCAGATACCATATTTTGAGGGTTTTGGGGAATTCTTTCTCAGTACTCATTATAAGACAGATCCTAGGGCTTCCAGTTTCCTTGCATAGGGCTGATTTAAGAAAGATTCCTAATTTGTTTCCAAAGACCTCCTAGATATATGTGTATTTGTGTCCTAATGGTAGATAGTCTAATTGGATCCAGATGAGGATGAATTTATTGCAATGATATTTTCTATTGAAGTTTAGGATCTAGCTTTGCATATCTAACCCAAATGTTTTGAAATCCAAACATTTTTAAACAAAATCTTGTCTATATTATCTTTAAATTTGAATATCGCTATGACAAACCCACTTTCAAAATCTAGAATATTAACTTCTTCTAAATCATTCCAATTTTCATTCATCCATTTTTCTAAATCCTTTAATGAACTGGAGATATTCTAAAACTTACCAAATATGGCTTGTTGTTGAAGCTTCCTTTTCTGAACTTCTAGAAACTCCTCCGCAAATTTGATGGATTCTTTTCCAGCTATGTGGTTTGTTGGCATTGCTTCCTTCTTCTTACTTTCTTCTCCCTTCTCTTTTGTGTTGGCCCTGGCCTTGGTAACCTCTCCCTCTTTTATCCCCTTATGTTTCCATATTTGTCTTGTTTTGACTTTTAGGGTTTATAAACCTAATCTCTCATTTGCTCCAACTTGTTGAGTCCTCTAAAAAACTCTTCCATTTTTCTAATTTTATCCTACATTGGCTTCCAAAGATGCAAATTCTTGTCTTAAACCTTACTGCTTTCATTACCCCTTAGAGAAATCCATCTCTTTCTCTTTGACACCATATCATTTTGCCTCCTCTTAGTTTTGATCTTCATAACATCCCTCTTAGTTTGGGTTTATTTCAAATCTCCGTTCAAACCTATTCACCCCTCAATTTTCTTTTTCTATGTTGATCTTTCACTAGGGTTAGAGTTCTGAGATTTCTGCTAGCATTTCTATAGCTATTCCCCTATTTGTTGCCGAATACATCTCCAACTCCCTTATGAACCCCTCCCATAGCTCCTCTTGGCTAATATAAAACTCCTAGGGCCTAAATTTCCTATGATTTTCTTCTGTAATGCTCCATGATCATTTCCTACCTCTCAGATGTTCCATTTGCTTAGAAACCCACAAGATGAAACTTCTTGTTTTTCAAGAATTGGTATTTTGAAGATTGTGACATTAGGATAATTTATTTCTCACCAAGGTAGCTAGTAATTACATCTATAAGCCTTTATCTCATTTATTCAACTCTCAGTATTTCCTCATTAGTTCTTAATCAATGAAATTAGGTGTCACCTCCTTCTAATCAATATATACCTCTTTCTCACTTGATTGATTTGATTCTTATCATAATTACAAGTTAACTTCCAATCTCTTGTATATTTTTCATTTTGATTCACTCATCTAAGAGGCTTGTACATGTATTCTATTATTTGATTTCAATATTCAATCAATCAATTCATGAATATGAATAACATTATTATGTATTTCTAATTTTGTACCCAATTCATAGGAATTAGGTCCATAGTTTATTTTGTTTATCACATAATCTAAATTTAAATGAATGTTGAAATTAGAGTAATTTTTTTATGAACATGGTCATAATCTAGGATATGTTTTCAAAATAATGATTCATTGGGAATATAGCACTAAGAACTCTTCAAATAATTATGTGGATTCATGTGTAGCTTAGACTAACAGTACTACATCACCCTAGACAACATATTTCCACCACAATATCAAAATCATCTTAAGAATTTTAGATATTCCAATGTTTGAAGGTTAAACTAAGATTAAGGCCCTAAAGTATGGGTGAGTGGTCATGATATTCCATTTCTTAAATAGGGACCATCTCTAATGTGACAACCATCTTTAACATCTAACAACATTAGATACTAAAATATTCTAAAAGAATAAAACTTACTATAATATTGGCATGCACACTCATTCATAATTCCTAGAAGAATATTAAGATAAAGAATAAACAATGTATAAAGAATTTCCCTATCATTAACTTGATTAAGAACTTCTAAATGATAAACTAAACTTTGACAATTCGAAATTAAACTGGCAAATGAATGGATGGAGGGCCACAAAAAAATGTAAATATCTGTGCATATTTATAATTGAGAGGTGGATAATATTGTTGTTTCTTTTTTTTCAATTAAATTTAATTTTTTTTCAAAAAAAAAGAGCAAAGCAAAGCCATCAAAATATCTTTCATATCGTTTCATCCACTATATTCAAAATTATTCCATTGTATGAGCAACAACAATAAAAATAATTTAAAAAAACAAAATAGAAGAAAATATAAAATTTTAAAAAACAAAGTAGAAAAAAATTTTAAATTTTTTTTAAAAATTAGAAAAAAATAGAAATTTGAAATTAAACAAAGTAGAAAAAAATAGAGAATTTTAAGAAAACAAAGTAGAAAAAATATAGAATTTTAAAAAATTAAGTAAAAAAAAATAGAGAATTTTAAAAAAAAACAAAGTAAAAAAATAGATAATAGAAAAAAAACAAAGTTGAAAAAAACATAGCCATTACCTAACGGCATTCAAATTAAGACTTTAAATTTGATTCCTCCTGACTGTCTATCTGATTCTTCCTTGGTAAAACTTTATATTATACTTTGTCCTAAGCTGAAATGTCTACCTGATTAGAGATTGTCTTCCTTGACGGATCTTGAAATCTCTGCAACTAAGCAATCTTCAGAGGCTGAGGATATCCAACTAAGTAATCTTTTGGATATAAATACAGAAGTAATCTTTTGGATCGAGAATCATAATTTAGAGGAGATTGAAGCTTAGATGGATCCATGGAAGATCCTTAATTGAGTTGAAACGAAACCCATATTCTCATAACTCGCAATTGACCAATGATCGATTAGTTGGGATTGGAAGGACTCAAGGGCTTTTGTGACGGAAATGGCTACCCATCACCAAGAATAGGTGAATGTATAAGTTACTTTCAAACATCATAATTTATGCATTTGTATAGTTGAAGGATTAGATAGTCGCTTTTCTTGACTCCATCCTTATAAAAAGATATAATAAAGTCTCAAAAGTCTCAGAAACTCTGAATTCAATGATGACTTGCTGAGCTCGAGAGGACTGGTTTGATTGGGAGAACTACCAATTTGACCATGACTTTAGACTGGTTTGATTGGGAGAAGAGGCCTTCCACACATAACCCATGTTTCTCTGTTCTTGCTTTTCATGAGGCCTTTCACAGCGATTGACCATGATAAACCCATCTTTTCTAGATTGACACTAAAATTTCTTGTGCGCTTTGGCAGCTTATTGCCAGCTGTAGACATATTGCAATACAAATTTGTAAAATGTGTCGTTGAGATGAAGTGCAGAGTTTCAGCTAGTGATGATCAGTACAACAATTTGAGGGGCAGAGTGATGATCAGAAAGGTGGAAGCCTCCTCTGTTTGTCTTTCTTCTGTTCATCATGTTTTTCTTTTGCATTTATCTCTTCTTTTTTTTCTTCTGATTTTGATTTTGATACTGCATATGCACCATTATTTTAATTTGTGCTGAGAGAGGTGTTCAAGCATTGATGAGAAAAATGACATTTCAGATTATTTTACATGGATGTTTTCTTTCTCTTTTTTGGCATGGCCATACCTCCTCTGTTTGTGTTTATTCTGTTCATCATGTTTTTCTTTTGCATTTATCTCTTTTTTTTTCTTCTGATTTTGATTTTGATACTACATAGGTGCTCTTACTGCCAAGGGATTGGATTTTATCACCTCATTTTAGTCTCTGATTTTTCTTCTTGTTTTGAAGAATTTTGTGCACTGTTGTGGGTTTGGATTTCAACACCTTGTGATCTGGGTTCTTCATTACTTGTCGGAAGATCCATATTATCATGTTCCCTGTACTTTCTCGATCATTTTCTTGAGAATCTGTTGACTATCCTCTATTTCAAGGAAACTAGCACTCGCATGCTCATTTTCTTGGCTTTTGAGGGATGGGGTTAACATTTGTTGAGATTCATTTTCATTGTTCTCTTCATCAATTGTTTTATAGGAATTCAGAGTAGATTCTAAGTCTATTTAGAGATGATTTGTTATTCATATATGTATTGGAATATTGAATACATAGTCTCCATTCTATTTCTGACTGCTGCAGAGATTGCACAATTCTTAGAAGTCACCATGGACAGAATGTGCTAGAGGCTCTGTAATGGAGGCTATGCTGTGTAAGGTACCTGTTCAAGATACTCCATATTTCAAGGCCAATCATGTACAGGTATTCATGCCATTATGCTTGTTTATTTTTTCTTGGGTTACGTTTCTTTAGAAGTCTGTAAGAGAGGGGTTTTGTTCCTTTGATTTTGCAATGTTTTGGTTGGATTTTTATATCTTAGAAGAATGGATGCC
This sequence comes from Chamaecyparis obtusa, assembly GCA_027943335.1. NCBI lineage: Eukaryota > Viridiplantae > Streptophyta > Pinopsida > Cupressales > Cupressaceae > Chamaecyparis > Chamaecyparis obtusa. Next base: position 326,354 of record BSBK01001039.1, on the reverse strand, counting down.
TATTTGTCTTGTCTTAAAATTTTGTGGTTTGTTATAAACATATAGACTTGTTATCTTGATAGTGATGCTTATAGGTATACACAAAAAGTATACTTGAAACTTTTAATAAATAATACCTCAAATGACTCAAGTAGCTCATTGAGTTTCCCTCCTTTGATTCAACTTCATTTTGTAAAAGTTTTTCTCTCCCAGGATCTTTTTCCTCCTCAAGTTCTTTCTTAGCATATAGTAACTCTTTTTGGAGAGATGGAAGCTATGCCATTGATACCACTAGTAAATGACACCTTGTTTTGAGGAAGTAATATTAACCTAATTCATCTCCATGGAACTCCCTTAGGTCCTCAAGTGAGAGCCCACATTTTGCATGTACCTCTCCCTAAACTTTTTACATTGATGAGTTCTTGTTTTGGGGAACAAGCCTAGTGATTAAGTTTTCTATGATATCTATAGTCTTGTTAGTGAATCCAAGCATACGAGGAAACTTTCATTGAAGAGGAGTGTGATATAGGAGACAAACTTCTTTAGTGAAGGTTGGATCCCTAAGGGAGCCCCCTCTATGGCCTCTATGTGGGGATTTGCCTTAATCTCTTTAAAAGGAGAAGCATTTCTATGGCCTATAGGAGTTGGGGATTTCTAAAGCCTCTAAGACTTAAAGGGTCCTTATATCACCTAAGAGGACAAAGTTCTCTACAGAATTGGAAGCTGAATATCGCTAATATATGGAAATTTATTCCATCTTATTACAATCCATAAGTTGGCGGGTTAGTTGGGTGAGGTCTTATTTGACGGGACCATTACTTCTAAGCAAAATTCACAGCAAGTGCCTTTCTTGTCTTCCTATCTCAATTGGACAAGTTAGTCTTTAGGAGTGTGAGACAAGTGCCTTAGAGGGAACATTGGCAATGCAAATGTCTACTTCAAGAATGATGGTCATTCTCTTGGCTTTAACATTATGGCAATCTTCTTGACCAGGGTTATTTGGATGGTGGAGGTGACTATCCTCACAATACCAACCACACACACTATCTTTCAAGTTATTTAGGTTATCCATCATTGTTTGTCATTAAGGTTCTTTCTTAGGACGCTTCAACATTGAGGCAGTGAGAATGCCTTTCTTGGGAAGGTCCAGGTGCCATGCAAGAAAGGCATGGCTAAATGAATGAATGGCTTAACATACAAAGTGAGAAGACACAAGCTCAATGATGACAGTCTCTCTCACTAGGCTTGCCAAAAAGTAATTGTAAATATTTTGATGGGATGAGAAAAGCACCCAAAGAAACTGACATGATCTTTGTTGACACAGTGAAACAATATTGTTTGAAGGCCAGGTTCTATCCCAAACTAAATCAACAAAGGGTGAATATGAAATATCTTAACCAAAGAAGGCAATTTAACTAATTCTATTTGCACCGTGAAAATAAATGCAAGATAAAGCCAATATAAATAAAATTATAATCTGACCTGAAGTGCAACTAGCCAATTATTTTTCCTTTCCTTTTCTTTTTGGTAAATAATGAGGGGAGCGCTGGTGTATGCAACTTCAAATTTCTTGACTCCGGAATGCTAACATAGGCAATTTTAGATTTTATAGAATATTATCAAGCACCAAATATAAAAATTCTGAACAAGATAAGATCAATAATCAAACTCTAAATATAAAAAAAATCTAATTGAGATAAGATCAATAATCAAATCCCAATTAAGCAACACTGAAATAAGTGAAGTTTGCTATACTCCTGGAGGTTATCCTCCTTAAAGGGTGATTCTATCATGAATTACAGAGATGGATACTGTTCCTCAAACCTTTATATCCATATCCATATTGTCTTGTGTATGGATTGTGTTTGTTCGTGAACTTGGACCTTCTTTGGGGTAGCTGGTATGAACCGAGGATCATCCCAGGCTGTATGTGGCTATTTTTATTGGCCAACAAAAACTAAAAACTATGTTCTTTTCAACAAAAAGTAAAAAGCATCTACTGCATTTTCAATCTCTGCAGACTTGTGATTTTCACGTTTTCATAGAATTTCTACCACAGTATTTAGAGATGCATTCACTTGTAATGTTGACTTCAATAGTGGATTTTTAGAGCCATTATGCAGGTGCTAATTTTGAGTGATTTGTGACTGTCAACTTGTCTATTTTCCTTATGTTTCTTAATAACAAAGCATATATACCTTATTTTCTGTAGATTTGAACTTGTGACCTCTTTTCAAGAACACAGATTCTCCACCTCTAAGCTAACTTAGACTGTACTTTGAAATAACATCATGAAATTATTATTCTAAGAGTTATTGAATGAAACATTTTTGGTAGTGCCATATGCAAGTAATGATAGGAGTGGTGGTTGCGGGTGATTGTGAGTAAGTGTACTTTGTAAAAATGCTATGAATTGGCTAATGTCAAGGCGCCATAATGCTTTTAGATATTTTTAATTGGCATGTCTAAAAAGTAAGGGTGGGTAATGGTGTCATACCAAGTCCGAAGAATCTTTGATGATCCAAAGTGAGGAAAAGAGTTGTCAGGCATCTAAAAAGGTTTCAAGATGTCAAACGTTGTTGCATTACGACAGCTTCAAAATAGTTATTGGACAGTGCCATAAACCAAGTCTTCTTTGAAACTTGTGCAATGGCCCCACAGATCTGATCAGGGAGGTTAAAAAAAGGGCCTAAATGACTGCATGGGTCCTAGAAAGGCCAAGATGACTTCATATGGTGTTGTAGAATAAGTCAGTAAACTTGGATGGGCGTAGGGGAGTGGTCAACAGGTGTGACAAACCTAAGAAAAGTATGTTTGGGGTGGGACTGCTGGATGCAATTGCCGCTTTCAAAAACTTTGCCATGCAAGGGACTCATCACAAGGTTACACTTTGTTTCATATGGTTTCTTTTTACTTTGTGGCTTTATATTTATATATATATATATATATATATATATATATATATATATATTTTGATTCAGCTAGGATTAACTCCTCTTACTCCTTTTCTTTTATGTTTTCTCTATCTTGATTTAGATGTTTTTAATGTCAGATGATTTATTGTTGGGAGTTGGATTCCTTTCAGCAGTCCTTATTGCTATTTAACTGGCTTTTTTTTTGACTTAGTTTTTTCATTCATGTAGGTTAATATGGATTCTTTCTGTTTTTCTTGTGGAAACTTTTGTGCAATATGAAGCTCATTTCAAAATTTTGAGTTGGCTCTCTAAAGTTGGTGCACATGGCTAATTTCTGCCGTACTATGCATGAAACATGACAATAACAATAAGGGCTGCCTTAAGAAATGCAAAAGTGATATTTATCACAATTCTAGTGAATTTGTTGTTTCAATCAGAATCAATACTGCAAATTAAAACGCCAAACTTGATTTTATCTTGTTTTTTATTCGGGATAGTTTGATTTGCAATCTTACTTTAGTGTTAAAGACATGCATATTAACACAATGTTGAATAAATTGCCCATTGTTGTTAGACAGACTAGAATGCTTTCCAAGTTAATCTTCTTCCATTGGTCTGAACTGCATTTTCTAGTGGGTTGATTACATGATTATATGAGTATAATTCAGTCACGTATGAAAACATAGTTGCAATACAGACACATTAGCACATATGAAAACAAAATAATTCTTAGAAAGGGAAAATTAAGAAAATAGAGTTTAGAGAACATTAGCAAGACAAGCTTTGTAGTGAACTCTGAAAACTCTACTCAAAACTTTTCCTTCTTTGTAATCTCTGTGATGGTTATTTAAGAATTATGGACAAATGGTAAAAAACATGTAATTGTTGGCTTATGGTAATTTAAATTTTAAGTAATTATTTCCCCTTCTTAAGGCAACCTTGTCACGACACTTACTACCTGAAATTATCCTATAGACTATGATTCTTGAAAGGAAAATAGTATAAAGTATCAGAAATTAATGAATCAAGAAGCAATTTTCTTAAGGTAGATATTACCATTAAAAGGGAAGCCAAAACCAAGAGCAAGCACACCAAGATTGAAGGAGACACAGGAGTTGTAAGGGGAAAAACAAAGGAAAAAAACCCATGATTATAGCATAGATATGCTTCGATAGACAAAAAGAGAGGCACCTAAAATATAGCGTAGATCACCAATCATTCCTGTTGTTGATTTTCTCTATTTGTTCTTTTCCTACACATTTACTCAAGTCCTTCATTAACCTGCATGTGAATATGTATTAATTGGCTTTCCACATTTAAGCTGCCTATTGGGGGCCCATACATGTTGAGAGCCGTTTGAGAATTCCTCACCATTTTACAATCAAATTTCAGCCCATTAATGACATCTTTGGTCAGCCCTGATGATTGGTGAATTTCTTTGTTCAAATAATGGGTAATATGAAAGTGCATGCTAGAAGGCTTGCTAACAAAACAAGTAGAGAGTACTCCCCAGGAGTTCAGAGATCCACTTAGCCTATGCTGGTGAGTGGCTCAGAGATCCGTATACTTAGGATTAGGGGCATTACAATCACATGACTCGGAGAAAACTTATTTACATCAATCTACAGGAAAAATCTGCAAGATAAAAACCATCAGTAGTCTCTTATTTGGAATTAAGAGACTACTGATGGTTTCCAATTAGCGGTGAAGGGGAAATGGTTTTCGGAGTTTTGTGTTTTAGGTTTCCTTATCTTCTCTGCATTTTCACTTCTGATTAAAACTCACTTACATTATCATTATCATCATCTCCATAATCATCACAACCATTATATTCTTCAACATCGTTAGCCAACTCATTATGATCATCACGCCTAAACAGCGGCGGATCTTCTTCAGAATATTCGCTGTTGTAAACGCACAGTTGAGCAAATAAGCTTTGTAATATTCTGTGGGTTTTCCTTTCTTCGCCTGCCTCCACTCCCATTAAAAACGCCTTCTTTATTTCATAAGGGGATTCAATCCAGGAGTCACATTCTGACAGCCTTTCTTCATCCAATGTTTACTGCCCCTAAACAGAAGCCAAGCCAAGCCAAAAAATAAAAATTAAAAGAGATGCAACTGAAATACTAAATTGGAAAGGAAATAATTGACAAATAATGAAACTACACATGTTTTGCATTTTTAGTACCTGCAACCTTTCAGCACAAGTTATTATAGGGCTATCTAAAATAACCATCTCCTTCAGTCCTATCAATTCTTCAAGGCCTCCTATGTTGTTCAGTTTTGGACAATGGGCAATGATAATGCTCTCCAGGCATGTTAAATACTCGATGCCTTCCATGCTTTGTAGCCTTGCACAGTCCGCAATGAAGATTCTCTGCAACGCCATCAATTCTTTAAAACAAATTACACCCTCCAGCTGTGGACACTCTTCTATCCAGATTCTCTTCAATCCCTTCAATTGCTCAATAGCATTTATACTCTTCAGCTCTGGACAATAAGCAATGAAGATCCTCTTCAATCCCTTGGATCTTTCAATAGCTGCTATATCTTGCAGGTTCCCACAATAGTTAATATAGATCCTCTTGAGACAACTGACACGCCCAAAATTTGGTAACTTTCTTATAGTGCTGCAATATTTTATCTGGAACATTTCAAGGTTTAGCAGATCATTGCCCACTACTTCTCTCAGGTTTCCACATTTCAACCTTATTTTGAAATGTAAGTGAGTTCTGTGTTTTAGGTTTCCTTATTTTGTTTTAATTTCTATTTGGTATTTCTCTGTATTCTTCTTTTCCATCTACTAGTAACCCATTCTATAACCATTTGTTTAGAAAATCCATTCCATAACCGTCCATTTTGGAACTAATTGTTTAGATTTCCCATTCCAAAACCACCCATTCTAGAACTATTTGTTCATAACTATCCACTTCAAAACCACCCAATTGCCCTGTGGATATGGGTGGTAAAGTACGAAAGTTGAAAATTATGGCTGATTACAGTGACATTGTAAATAATTGCACTGTAGTTGACACGGTTTGGGGTGTAAATTTATTTTCTTTGTGATAAACAGTGCAAGGAAGCATTTTTGTCAGCTTGGCAGAAATTGGCAGTAGGAAGAAAACAAAATCTTGGTTATAGTATGGGTGGCTTGCAGAATGGTAAGCATGAAGCTTCAAAAATTCTAGACTTTTCAAACAAAACAAAATATGTTTCAACAACAGAGACACGAATCATTAAAATGTTTAGAACTGCAGGATTAATAAGAACAAGTTCTCAGTGAAAGAGTTCTCAGTGGAGATTGATGTTTGTTTTTTATTAGTCATTCGAGGTCAAGTCAATTTGATTTGTGGTTTTTCAAATTGTCCTCATTTGTTATAAAAAAATAGAGATGTTCATCTTTTTAATCTGATTTGTTTTCAAAAATGAAGAAAACAATGCTTACTTTTATTTGATTGGGTGGTAAAAACAGATTTAGATATCAGTAGTTTTGAAAATTAATGTGTGTCTTAACATTGAACATGTTATTAGAATCACAATATTTACTACATATAATTCACATTCTAATATGAATAATAATATATAATATTAAAAAATCACAAGACAATCGACTAACACTCCTTATATTAAGAAAAGTCTTGAAATATTTTTGTATGGATTATTTTTTCAAATTATATGCATCTCAAAATTTCCTTTACATGTGTATTTGAACTTTTGCATACTTATACTTTGAATTTACATTACAACGTTAAATTAGTTTGATGTTAGTGTACTTCAAATTTGGTATGTCTAAATATTATAAATATGTCAAATTGTGCTTCATATTTAGTATTTGTTACTTTAGAAAAAGGTATTCACTTTTTGTTTGCATAATGTATGTATAGATCATTTAGATCATTTGTATGTTATAACTAGATTGTGTTAATTGTGCTTCATATTTAGACTTGTTTACTTTAGAACTATTTGAAGGGAGGGAGAGAGGAAGAGGGAGGGAGGGGGAAAGGGAAAGGGAGAGGGAGGGGGAGCGGGAGGGGGAGGAAGGGGGAGAGGGAGAGGGAGGGAGAGAGAGGGGGGGAGTGGGAGGAAGGGAGGGAGAGGAAAGGGAGAGGAGAGAGGGAGGGAGAGGGGGGAGAGGGAGGGAGGACGGGAGTGAGAGGGAGGGAGGGAGGGATGAGGAGGGTGTGGGGACAGTGGGAGAGGGAGGGATAGGGAGTGTGTGGAGAGGGAGAGGGAGAGGGAGAGGGAGAGGGAGAGGGAGGGAGAGCGGGGGAGGGGGGAGGGAGAGGAGAAGAGAGGGGGGAAAGGGGAGCGAGGGAGAGAGAGAGGGGGGGGTGGGTCGAGAGGGAGGGAGAAGAGGGAGGGGGGGAGAGGGGAGAGGAAGGGAGAGGGGAAGGGTGGGAAAAGAAGGGAGAGGAGAGGAAAGGGAGAGGGAGTAGGAGGGAGAGGGAGAGATGGAGAGAGGGTGGGGGAGATGGAGAGAGGGTGGGTGGGGAGAGGGAGAGAGGGAGGGAGGGAGAGGGGAGAGGGAGCAAGAGGGAGAGGGGAAGGGTGGGAGCAGAAGGGAGAGGAGAGGAAACGGAGAGGGAGCAGGAGGGAGAGGGAGAGGGAGAGGGAGGTTGGGGGAAGAGGGAGGGGGAGAGGGAGGGAGAGGGAGAGGAGAGAGAGAGGGTAGGAGGGGGGAGAGAGGGAGGGAGGAGGGAGAGGGAGGGAGGGAGAGGAGAGGCAGAGAGTGAGAGAGGGAGAGGGAGTAGGAGGGAGAGGGGGGGGAGCAACAAGGAGAGGGAGGGGGAGGGAGAGGAGAGGAGAGGGAGGGTGAGGGGGAGGGAGGGAGGGAGGGAGGGGTGAGGGGGATGGAGAGAGAGAGGGAGAGTGAGAGGGATGGGGAGAGAGGGAGGGAAAGAGTGAAAGGGAGGGAGGGAGGGAGAGGAAGGGAAAGGGGGAAAAAGGGAGAGGGAGGGTAGGGGGAGAGAGAGAGAGAGGAGGGGTAGGGAGAGTAAGTGGGAGAGAGAGTAGTAGGGAGTGAAAGTAGGAGAGGGAGAGGGAGAGGGAGAGGAAGGGTGAGAGGGTGAGAGAGAGGGAGAGGGGGAGAGAAGGGCAGGGAGAGAAAGTGGAAAAGGGAGGGGGAGGGAGAGAGAGAGAGAGAGAGAGGAGTCAATGCCCACTTCTTTTGTTTTAAAATATTACCATCCCTTAAGATTTATCCCTCTTATTATTGGTGTTCATGTTATGTTTCAACTTAGGTTTGATCCTTATATTATATTTACTTCATGCATTCCCGAATTTGCAATATTCTTAACAATACAAATTTGTAAAAATAATTTGACATATTTGAATTTTTTTTGTAGAAATGGGTTGGTAATTTCATATTTAATATTATTTTCTATTTTCGGTGTGAATGTTATGTTTCAAATTAGATTTGATTCTTATATGATATTTACTTCATGCCCTCCTTCTAAATTTGCAATATTCTTAACAATTCAAATTTGTAAAATAATTTGACATATTTGAATTTTTTTTATAGAAATGGGTTGGTTGAAGTTTAATTTCACATTTAATATTATTTTCTATTTTTAGATTTATTTAGTATGAAAATATGATTTTATTTATTTTACTTTGTATGAAAATAGGAAGTTAATATTTAATTAACTTCCTTTTTCTTATAGAATAATTTTATTTTTTTGAGTTTTTTTAAGAGTTTTTTTTTTAAGTCTACCTTTTATGATGATAATTAGGTGTCACCCCTTACAACCAAACTACAACATATCTGTAGCTAAAAGTAAAAGTAAACTATAAGTAACCAAAATGTTCACCTTGGAACCATAGTTCAATAAACCAGTAGCAATACTTAGAAGTATACTAAGAATGATGAAAAATTTCATAATGGAACCATAGTCTAGTTTACTATAAAAAATGACAGGTCTGACAAAAATTCCATGTGGGCAATTAACAACATTAACAATACTTTTCCAAAGAAAGTGACGCATGACCAACAGATGGAGCACATGACTTTTGTCCTTTGTTAGGAAATTGAACGATTCCTTGTAGTTTCCTTCATTCTCAACATCCTTTCCTATCACCTTTCTCTACACACGAGGCACAAGGAAGTTGCTAGATTATGTGTCACATAGAGATTGAACCTTGAAATGCTTCCCATCTTCCTTTCTAGGTCGAGAACCTTGGCCCTCAACCTACCCAACTTAGTCTTCAATGTCATCAACTTAGTGGTTGTTTGAAAGTCAATGTAGTTTATGTTAACAATAGTTATGTTAACATTCTCCTCTTTTGGTAGTATATCCCTAGTTAATTCTACAGGCTATATTTTCATACCACCAAAAATATGGGTGGAGATATTATTTATAGATTTATTGAAGCTCTTATTTTTATTTTTTTCATTGCCTTTTCTAACATTTGTCTCCTCTCACCCTTCCCAAATTTACACAAAGGCCCACCCAACTTTCAAAAGCATAGAATTAAATGCAATTAGGGAAATATGTTATAAAAAAATCAATGGTTTAAAGAGAAGTTTAAGCCTCACATATCAACTTGGGCATAATCATTTATGTATCCCTTCACAATACTATCTCATGTGGACAAAACATTACATTATACAAAGGCCTTTTAGGATGGATTTCCATAGTATACAATATCCACACCTTTTTAATAAATAAAAGGTATTCATTAATTAGGCATCTACTATGGTCACTGTGAAATTATGTAATCACATCATTATGGGACCCTTCTTAAGGTTCATATGGATCCTACAATATATTGTTCATCGTGTACTCAACTTGATATTACTAATTGTGACATGACCACCACAATCCATTCTGTTAGTCCATGTCACTAAGGCTTTTTTCCATGTCACCCACTTCTCATTCAAATTCATTTTCAAAACAAAATTTTCCTATCACAAGCCTTCAAAATAAATGCCTCTACAATCCAATGTCCAAAACATGGTTGTGCATAACAAAATTTGTAACAACTAAAACTAAAGTGCATTCAGCAATGTTGGTAATTGATTTCTCCTCCCTTAGGATATTTTGAACATGATTTGGAAGGAATTCTTTCTTCCTCCAATATATCAAGTCTTCACTATGACAGTCCAACGAAACTACAAACATCTACAACCATATTACCTTCTCTAAAGAAATGAATTTCAAAACAAAAAGCTAAAAAGAAGTTTGTTGATATCTCTCACAATCCCTTCAATAGACTAGTTGATCCTAATCCTACATCAACAATGAGTTTAGAATCACCTTCTATAGGTAGAACCCTAATCCCAGTTGAAAGGGAAATATTAGACCCCCTAATAAAGTTATCCCTTCAGTTTGATTACTCATGTTTTTCTCAAGGTCACCACTATAGGTTTCCACCATCTCACAAAAGCATGTACTTATTACTCCCTCCATTATAGCATTGTTATGGGACCGACTTGTAGCACCATCAAAATTTATTTTGAAATATCCACATATAGGGAAGATCCATTTAGTATTTTTTATCCTCAATATTTTTGAACAATTAAACCTGGCATAAGATCTAGATAGAATTTGATTCCTATCAACTTCACATCATATAGCTAAGTAGGAGGAAACAGAGGGAAAGGACAGGTAGTAACTTAAATATTTTCCATAATTAGTTTCAGTCAACTTCTCAACTCCACAAAAAATCTTGCAGTTCCTCTCCTTTTAAGTGGTCCAACCAAAATGGGAGGGAACTACTCCTATAATTCTCTAATAAGAGGGTAGTGAGAAGTCCCCAACCAATTCGTAGCTAATTGTTGAACATCTCCATTCATACCCCAAGTAATTTCAAGCTTCTACAACACTATGCTCCATAGGGCTTGTGTATAATTACAATGGATTAGCAAGTGAGGGATATTTTCCTCCTCATGTTTTCATAGCATACAACAATTATGAAGTTGAAATTCATTCTTAATAAGATTATCTTGTATGATTATTTTTTTATTCATAGATGTCCACCAAAAGAAATTGATTTTGGGAATAAGCTAGGGGTTCCAAAAATTTTGCTAGAATCTAGTGTTGTTGTCTTCCTTCAGAATTAAATAGTAAATAGTTTTGATAGTAGGATGGGGGATTTCTCCTTCCTCTAGTAGGGTTACCCTTTGAGGGGTTTTAGCACTCTTCTCCCCTTGTATAATCTTATTATAGGTTTCCATCAACTTTAGAAGCCCTTCAATGAAGGGGTACTCATCACTTTCTGCCTCTAGGCCTTCCATGGTAGATTTACCAGCTATAGTTGTACCCTCTATGGTGGATGTGTATATCTCCATTTTAGAGGTTTTTGTTAGAAGGCTCTACATTCATATATCAAATGTATTATTTTAATATTTTCTTTTGCAATAGACTATAGCATTTTCATAAACCATAACTCATCCTTCTACCAACACCACCAAGTACTCAGTTGTGCCAAGTATGATCTCCTTTACCTCCCCCAAAGAGAAGAGCATTTACAACACCCAACCACCATGGATGAAAGCTCTTGTAAACAAGAAGATCAAACTCAAAAATATTCCAAAACTAGGAACAATCTCAACCATCTCCTAAACCCAAAAGCACAAGGAGATAAATATGCCAAGTAGACCAAGAGTGGGGAGTGAGAATTCTCCTCCAGAATACACCAAGTCATGATGACTCTTCTCCAAGAACAATCTCCTCAAGATTGGTGCAAGAGCACCCTTCCAAGGGCTCCCACCATTCATAAAATTTTTGTGTTGAACTGGTTAATGAAGGCTTGTAATTAAAATAAGAGCTTTGAGCTCATTTGGTGTGTGTAGGGTCTAGTTGGGATCCTAGAGTCATAGGTTGGTCTTTCTTAGTGACTGTACAGTGACTCAGGATATGATGTCATCCTGAAGTCATATGAATTTAGGATAGGTCAAAGTCTTAAAATAGGGGATTGGAATGATTTAGCACATGTGTGCTTTGTTCTAGACCTTAGAATGGTCTTAGGAAGTGATAAGAGAAAAAGTTGCTTGAGCAAGAAAAAGTTGCTCAAAAAGTTGCTAGCAACTTTTCCTAAGTTGGGTCTAAACCTTACCCAAGTAGCTATAAGCTCTAACCAAGCTCAAATCCCAAAAAGAAGACTATTTATGTTTAGAAAAACCCTAATTCAAGGGTTGGAAATCATTGTGTATGGCTTTGAATTGAAAGAACCAGATTGTGACTGTAATTGTATGTGCCAGTCAATGCTAATGGCATGATTGGGATGAGTTAATGGAAAGAATTTGAAATCTTTGGCATTGTAAATTTGTATTAGTGTGTTTACTTTCATTTTTGTGTGTTTAGAGTAGTTTCTTTGTTATCTGGTGTGTGCTCTTGTTTTCATTTTGAAACTGCCAGTCCTCTATCCAGTTTGGAGAGGCTTGTAATGTAGGGCCTGTAACTCCTATCCCACTATGGAAACACCATGGAACCTTGGGATATGGTAGTACAGAACCTATACTATATATATATGCAAGTAGGGCCCTAGAATGTGAGTGCAAGCAATTATGTGACCAAGCCCTAGGCGAGACTAAGCAGTGCCCAACTAGGTGTGGTCAGCGTTGGAGAAGCTCTAGAGGACAAGGGAGAAAATTTCAAGATAAACCCTTTGGATGAGTTAAAGAGGGATGAGTGAAGACTCATTAGTTTGAAGGAGAGATTCCCACCAATCTATTTGAGGTGTTTATTCAACCAAACAACTATGTGACTCTGCTAAGCCTAAAAATCCCTAGAAACCCTCATTTCTGGTTGAGGCATTGAACGGATAGTTGAAGACCTAAAACCATAAAAATCCTTGAGGATTGGGAATTTGAATAGAGGTCTCTATGGAGGAGTAGCCATGGTTGTGTGAAGAAAGTGGGTCAAAAGTCCTAAAAACCCAGAGAGGAGGCCTAATTGGGGCTCTTTTCTAGTAGCCCTATTTTGGGAAGAAACTATGAAATTAGGTAACAAGCCAACTTGATCAACACCTTGGAGTCACTTTTTTGGATGAAAAAACACCTTGGAAGTCTTCTCTATCTTGTCAGAGCTTGAGGAGATGAGAAAGCCTGAAAAACCCTTATTAGTCTATGTAAGGGAATGGAGCTAGGAAGTGTGCAAGCAAGCTAGGAAGAAGGAGAGTTTACTTTTGGTGGTCAGATTGGGCTAGGTCAGGGGATCCTATTGAGAAGAGGAGTCCTATAGACCATAGGGTGTGAGTAGAGAACACTAGTGATCCAAGATAAGGATCAGGGAGCATAGACTAAGCTAGTCTACCCCAATCTCCCCATCAAAGATCCATAATGAACTTGTGTCTATCCACACGTGTAGGCTCCTCAGTTTTCTTGCTGAAACCTCCAAAGAGAAACTGCCTCAACAAATTTTCTCTAAATCAAGATAACTATAGCCTCACCCAAGCCTGTTAGTTTTCAAGAGCACCTCCATGCTCAATCTGCCAAGTACTCGATACCAAGAGGACTAACCAGACCAATTGTCAAAACTTCCACTGCACGTCAGCACCTAGGAACACAACCTGACAACTTGATCTCCACAAATCAAAACTTCATGCTCCAACGCACAAAACCTATCAAGAGAACCTATATCATGTCAACGCTCTAATCTAGAATCAAGAGTCAACCATGACATAATAACAATCATCTCCAATCACATGGATTAAACCATCTCATGACAATAAAATTCTTACTACCATATCAAAAATCCCACTGTAGTGTGACACCAAACTATTCATGGTATCAAAAGAAAAATCTGAAAAATGATATCAAACATCACACTGAACAGTTATACTTGAAGCTGCAATTTCTCCATAATCTAAATAATTATCAATACTACTGCCCATTTAATTTTCTCTTAAAAAAAACAACACTAGTCTAAAAACTGCCTATGTTTGTGCCCATCATTAGAATCAGAAAAAAAAAACTCATATTCTTCATAGACAGCCACTCCCAGAATTTCTAACCTGTACTGTGAAATACATGATTTTTCCCAAAGAAAAAAAACATCACCCTCATGGGAATTAAATACTCATGAAAAATTCTCTTTATTTATGAGATGTTTCCCTGCGAGAAATTCCATGCAAACATGCCAAACAAAAGACCTTCAGCCAACAGCACTTGCACATCTTCTCTTAAATCTCTCCAACATCCAAGCACCTCTCTGCCTTCTAGATTAATAAATTCAAAAACCATGGGGCTGCACATTCTACAATCAGTCTCAACAAAAAATCTAAACTCATACGCTTCCCTTCATCCCTCAGTCAAAGAGGATTGTAATTGCAAAACAAAAAAAATTGAATATATTTTCCATTTTATTTAGCCCTGTAGTTAGCAGCCACAACACGATAAAAGAAATAGGGACTTGGACTAAGCTAAAATGGGTTTGAAGTCTGACTCAAAGCTCAGGATAGTTTTCATAACCTGCCACACCCAAGCTAAGGACAACATGGCTTCTTCTTGTCTTGGGCCCATTACTTTCGTATGCTCTACTCTCCTGGATCTTACATGCTCTGTTAACAATTGTAAAGTTAACAGACAAATTGGGAACATAAAACAAAGACACAAGTTTTAACCTGGTTCACCAATTTGGCTACCTCCACCAGAAAGAAAAATAGATATTTATTCAGTTATTATAGCTTGCATACATAGGGCTTTGCCCTTATATGTGTGTGTGTGTGTACACACACACACACATATATGTGTATGTGTGTGTATGTGTACACACACACACACACACACACACATTTGTGTGTGTGTGTGTGTGTGTGTGTGTGTGTGTGTGTATGTGTGTGTGTGTGTGTGTGTGTGTGTGTGTGTGTGTACAACAATCTTCCACATAAGACAAAGAGACAAATATGGGAAGAGGAAAAGAACAGTCAGGGAATAAGAACTAAACAGTCAGACTTCACATCCAACACCTAACACCTTTATCATATTTTGCAGGTTACTTTACCTCATCGCGAAGAATCTCAGTGTGGGTGATGTAATGAATTGCTCACATTTTAGGTTGAAGTCTTACTCCATTGTATTTTACAAGTTTTGTAACCTTCTGAAGAAAATTTTCCTCTGTGCCCTCCATCTTTTGAAGGAAATTGATTGCATTGGATTGCATTCATCTTGGTTTTATGTCACTTGAATAATTTTACTATGGGTATGTTTGCTTGTGTACTATGGACCATTGGATTGAAAGTGCATGGTTTTCATGATGCTTTCAACTGCATTCTCCATCTTAGTTGAACAAGTGTTGTTACTAGAACTTTGATGTCTACACCTTTTGAGGCTCGACATTTTAATGTCTATATGATCAGTTTGGGTTATGTGTGCACTCCGGTTTCCCCCGAGCAGAGGGTTAGATGGATCAGTATGCCATCCAAGTTAACTTGGGGGTGTCTAATCGACATGCCATTGATTTATGGTCTTATCATAAACGTTGATAGGTTTATAATAAAAGAAAATTTCAAAAATCCTTGCAGATTCTAAAGTATCACACAACATGACTTTTTTTCTTTTTTTTTCCTATTTGTGATAGGTTAATTTTGCTTTCTTTTGAATTACTCTTATTTCTTTTTTTTGTTTTAACCCATAAGAATCATTTTGTGAGTAATTTTTTTTGGTTATCTTTTGAAATTCAAATTGAGGTATATTTCTCCATTCAATTTCTTTTCCTTTTTTGTTTTCTTCAACCATCTGCTTGAGTTTACAGAAGAAAGTCTCATAAGAATTATCTATACAAAATTACTAAGTTGCAGTTGATGATATTCTTAAGTCCTCCTTTTAAGGCTACAGTCTTTGTCATTATTCAATAAAGTTTTTGTATTAAGGCTATGGTGTTTGTTTGTCATTAATGAAACAAATTCTCTATGTTCTTGTCTTATTATTTATGACGTGCAACTATCAAATTTCAAATTATTGAATTAATGATTTTAAAAAGAAGGCTATGTGGAGATAGGAATACCACATGTTTTGTTAATGGTTATTATCTAAACAATCTAAGAATAAATTCTTTCCAGGGGAATCCCCTACAATGAAATTACTTATTTTTATAGTTCTATGCACACCACTTGCTCTATTTCACATATACACATAGAGGTGCAAATAATTCAACTAAAATTTAAATAGTTCTATATATACATATATTGCTGCTTTGTGATTCTATAAACTACCAGATGTTTAATGCTTTCATCGGTTTTAGGTCAACAATGATGAGGCCTTGGTAGCACACTCTATAAATAGACATAATTTTTTCAAGAGTCCATGAAAATGTTCAAGAGCACTCTTAATAGCTGATTTCAAAAGCATTCTTAAATAACTAGATGTGATTGTTTCGTTTATGATTGTAATTGCCTTTTGCAAGTGCTTGGTACTTATTGCAAGACTAATTTTCTTGTTTAGGTTTAATATTTTATGTGTAGATTAAGGAGTAGGAATTTGATCAATGGCAAGCATGCCATCATTAAAGATGATTTAGAATTAAAGTTTTGTAGAAATGTAATACTCCTTTTATAGTTATTTTTCATGTTCTTATTGTCAAACTCTTTTAAGCCACTTGCATGTGTGTGTGTTGGTTATTTTAGTAATTTTAGTTTATCGATGTATGACTTTATATTTGATTTGATATATGAGGCATTGGATGATGTGTGATATCTTGTGTTTATAGTTACATGTATAGTTATTTTTCATAAT
The DNA here is from genome assembly GCA_027943335.1 of Chamaecyparis obtusa. Classification (NCBI taxonomy): domain Eukaryota; kingdom Viridiplantae; phylum Streptophyta; class Pinopsida; order Cupressales; family Cupressaceae; genus Chamaecyparis; species Chamaecyparis obtusa. The sequence goes on along the minus strand of BSBK01001039.1, from coordinate 309,785 downwards.
GGTTTTCTACATGTTATGACATGCTATTTATATTTATGTTTGATGTGTCTGATGTGGTTGAGGTACGAAGTCGTAATTGCTTGTCAGATCAACATGATTGGTCGATCCCTGCTATTGTTTGTTTTATATTTATACATGTATGTACATGTTTGTCTTTTATGCAAGATTTTAGGTATGAGACATCGACTTCCTTGAATTGTCAGGATGAGCGTGCTCTATCGTAATATCTCAATGGTAAGAGGGGAGATAAAAAAACATGGTCAAATTCCAATCCTAAGCCAATAATTGTCTTGAAGTAATGGACAAGTATTTTCTTTACTATCATTTGAATTCGTCAAGGTGATGTGAATTCGTGAACCCTCCTTTATGTTTGATTTTAGTATTTTTGCAGTCAACTCTTCAGGTTTGCATGTCTGTGGTTTGATGTGATTTTGTGTTGAAATAGATAAATGATTTAATTAAAGTTAATTAAGTGGTTTAATAATTAAATCTTATTAAATATAGAAATTTTAATACATGAGGGTATTTAATTAATGAGAATTAATTAAATACATTTGTTTAATTTAAAAAGAGCGTAGTTGAAAGTCGAATGTTGTGAATAAAACATTTAATTAATTATTAAATTTAAAATAGAAATTAAAAAATATAATTAATGAATTGATATTTAATTATCAATTTCATAATTATTGATATGCAAAAATATTATTTGTTAGTGAATTATTAATATTCAATTTAAATTGCACATTCAGTTCAATAGAATTAAATTAGGAATTTAAGTTCAAAGTTGAGTTAAGGCTTATTAGTGAAAGTTGCAAATAATAATTATTATAATTAATTAAATATGCAAAAAGAATATTGATAAAAGCAAGGTTATGAAGTTGAGTTCTAATTTTCGATTGGGGTGTTGCATGTTGAGTTCTAATTTCTAATTGGGTGTTGTATGTTGTATTTTGTCTGTTGGGTTTTCTATATGGGGATCCCTTTAGCCATTTTGGTGAGACAAGTTTTTTGAGATCACAAAATTTTCTTGAAAGCTTGGAGTTTTGGAAGCTTGAATTTTGGATTGGTATCATCATAGATCTATTGAATTTGAGGTAGAGTTTGTATTTTCCTTTGTAAATCTTCATTTTGAAAAGATTATTTTATTCGTGTTTTCTAGATTGTTGTAGAGTCTGAGTTTAAAGTTTTATGATTTTATTGTTGGAGGTTTTAGATTTGAAAAACTTTCTGGGTTCTTTTGTTGTGTGAGAAGAAATTTTGGTGTTTTAATATGCATGTGAGCATACATGTATTAATTTTGTATATAAGCATAATCTTTTATATTATCTTAGAAATCCTTGTAATAAATTCAAAAGGAAATTATGTTTTGGTTAAAACCCTAGGTCATTCAAGGTGGAAACCTACAAATAATTTTTTTTTTAAAATGTAAATATATAAAATTTAGATCACGGTTTGATTGAATTGTTGAACATAGTATTGAAAGAAATAATAAAAAATTGAAATCATCGAAAATGTTTGAATATGAAAAATGAAAATAAAAAAGCAAAACTAAGTTCTTGAAAATCAATTGCTTTAATAGTAGGGAGAAAATTATATGTATATATAATTTCTCAAAGTTTCCTTTTATATAAAAATAATATTTTTTTCAGACGAAAAAATTAAAAATTAAAAAAATAATAATAATTAATATTTTGTGGGTGGGGACACCACCCCCATCCATGACAGGCATTGTTGTTGGCACGACAACTACTATTGCCGAGGTAGCAGAACTATCAGATGACAGTCGCAGGTGCAGGTATGTCCCCTCTCCTCCCCCTTTTTTCTTTATTGTTTAAAAAAAATTAATTAATTTAATTTAAATTATAAATAAATAAATAAAATATATTTTTATAATTTAATTTAATTAAAAATTAATTAATATTTAATGAAACTTAAATATTTATTGAATAATATAATAAGTTTTATTTCTTTCTTTTGTTTACTTTAGTTTATGTTTAATAATTATGAAATGTGATCTATTTGTTAAATTTAATAAATTTTTATTTAGGGTTAATTTTTAATTTTTAATATTTAATAAATAGTCATTTTTAGTTGATAAACTTTGGCATGTGTTTATTTGGGAAATGGTAGTAGAATTTATTAAGAAGTTAGGAATTGTGATAATTGGACATTAATTATTGGAAAATTTTATATAGAAATTATAATTAATTTTCATAAATTTAAAATTGTTATTTTAGTATTAAAGACATAGTGTTATGTGTAAACATACGATCTTATTCTTAAATAGATTGTGATGTATGAGACTTTATATGAATGCTTTTTTGTAGTCAAATTGAACTTAGTCAATGAAATGAATGTTTCTAAAATAACTGGAATTTGTAATTGTTTTAGATGATTTTGTATGTTTCACTGTATTTTGTGATGGTGTTTATTTGGGGGTTTAAGTTGACTTTTAGAAAATGTGAACCAGAGGCTTGCGATGTGTTCTTTATGTTAATGGTTTTGCTTATTTGTTATACATTATGAAGTTGTATTAGTTCGATTTATTTAACCCAACCTTGTTATCTAAACTCGTTATTGTTATGAACTCTTGAGAGATTATAGTTTTGTGATGTCATTGGTTTGAGGACCAACTTGTATTTGTGAAGTTATGGTTTGAGGACCAATTTGTGTTCCAAGTACTTTTTATAGAATTGAATTTGAATTTATCATGTCTTTTGCAAAATGAGATATTTTTAAGACACATGAGCTTAGGGTAGGTTATCTAGGTGTATAGATGGGGGTGGCTTGCAATAAACATCGGGTCCCACAAGTGGTTGTAAGAAACTTAATGAATTAATAAGATATGTTCATCGCCCATACTTGAGTAATTGATTGAGGTCTTGACTAGGATGGGAGTAGGAGAAGATGTTAGATTGAGGTCTTGCATGATTAGTAGCATTGTTCATACGAGAGGTTTATTGATGCTGCATATGGTCACTTGGGTGTCGGGGGCCAGAGAGGCTACCAGGACAAAACTCAAGGGTTAGATGTATGTGATGACACTTCCTTATATACATCTTAGGTTTCTTACATGTGTTGGTTACCTCTGTATTAGTTTGTTTACCCTTGCAGTTGAGATGTACTCTTTGAGATAGTGAGCTTTCAGGATCCCTTGCTTAGTTCTACCTTATGATTGGGATGTGGTATTGGTATCCGAGTAGGGTTTGATGTTATCTCCTCAACACAGTGGGAGTGGACTTTTTGGTTCCACGTGGTAGTGTTTCTCTTACCATTGAGATTCTGACATTCGTAACCAGTGTTGGATGATCCTTGTTGTTACCTTCTTCCTTTCTCATCATTATTGAAGACTTTCTCTTATCTTTCAGGATATTGTACAGGATATTGGAGACTTTCTAGATTATCTTGCACCTTGTATATGATTGGTTATTACATACCCTACAACTTGTGTAGTGGATATTGGTTCGATGTGTATACCCTATGGTATCAGTTGTATTTATGTTTCATTTATATGATGTTGTATTAGTTATTCATTTGTATATATGAGATTTGTAAGTATACTTAATCTAAAGTTTAATTAATTAATGTATACGTAATTCTATGTTAAGGAACTCTTGGGAATTGTAATCTATGTGTTGAGTTACTTTTATGAATATGTTTTGTATTACACTGTATTGTTTCCATATTAATATACTTGTTGATTGTAAACTATTAAGAAAAAAAATATTCTGTAAACTTAGTAACACGTTTTAGATTAAATTTTCTTGGGTTACCTGGTAGGACATTACAAGAAAAGTATGGTGTCTCCTGTCAAGATCATGGTTGACTTGCCAAGAATCTAATAAAGTGTACAATTTTTTCAGAAGTCATCTTACTACTTACATTAACCTCCCCATGCTTTGGAGATAAAAAATGTTAAAATTGGTTGAACATTTGGATAGAGTGTGGGTCTAGTGGTTTATGCCTAGGGCCATGATATTTTGATTTTTGAGGTTATTGAATAGCTAACTTAAGATGCATGGAACTCAGGTCTGGTTGGTAGGGGCTCAATGCATAGCTTCTGTAATGAGTCAATTTGTTACCTTATCCTGTAATGAGTCAATTGGTTAACTTGTGAAATAAGTTATAATTTTTTTGGATTATTAAGGAGGTTAACTCTAGGATAATTATATTAAAGGGGATCATCAAAGAGTTTAATTCTAGGGAAATTATATTAAAAATTTAAAGGGTATATATGGAAGCGTCTATCATTGAAAATCATCATGAATTTCTGGTCATTACACTTGATTAGTAAATGTAACGAAAGATATTATACATGAGATGATGAGAGTAGTAAATGTAGAGCTTCCTGCTTTAGGTAATGTTGTATATGATTTAACACTACATGCAGTGGTATTTTATTTCTATTTTAGTAGATTGAAGATTAGGACACACTTTCCAACCAAAGATCTTTTTTAGACGTGATTATATTTTATAATATTTTTGAAGACTGGGACACTTACTCGCCAAACATGTTTTATGGACGTGATTATGTTTATATTTGAGAGTATATGTGTCCCTTGAATATTTAGTTCTAAAGGATAACGACCTTCCTAATAAGCCATTGGAAACTCTTTAGTTATCGAGAACCGGTCAAGACTATTATTTTAACAACCAAGAAACTATGTGGCATTAAAAATTTCTTTTTAGCGACCGCCCTTGGTTTTATTCACTAGCACATTATTTAAAAAAGTGCAAAGATGCTGACATAAACATTGTATAATTCTACTTTAGATTGGTTGGTGTCAAAATATCTAAGCTTTTCTTAGTAGGCATATCTAACAGGCAATTACTATCCTTGTGATGACACTTATAGAGGCATGATTGTTAGAAGGGAAAGATTTATTTGAACACTGCTATAGGACTTGATAAGACTAAAAATATAGTTACTTTCTAATATGGAGTTTTCAAGCATGATTTCTAAGATAGAAAGATAGATAGATAAAATTTTAACGTTCACTAGGCTAAACATAGCCTATGGGACAACAAGGCAACTTAAGATGATTTCAGTAACTAAGTTAGTTTCTTGTGCAAGTTGATGATGAGCCCACCTAACTTCTCAATGTACTCCTTGTTGAATAGGTTATGCCAAGAACAAACAGATATAGTATCCACAAATTTATAAGTGGTTGGAAACTTAACAAGCATAATTTCTAAGTGGTTGGAGTTTCCACCATGCAACATTATTTAGTTATTTTCTTATCGGGGATCTGTAACAACAAAATTTTACTTGATATTTTTTTAAAAGAGATTTTTTGAAGCATTATTTGTTGAAGTCTCAGGAAATGTATTTTGAATGAATTAGACCTGAGAGAGTAGATAAATTTTGATTCATTGGTGAAGTTACCAAGTTGCTTTTTGGAGACAAGAAAATCAGTTGCTAGTTTGCTAATGACAAATGATTTCTTGGTTGTTGGATTGCTAATGGTGGATGGGTATCAAAAAGTGTAAAGAAAGTAAAAATCATTATTAGTAATCATAAACTTTGCAATGTATATGTTTGTTGCAGGAAATGTTTGATTACTTATCTTTATATAATCATGAAGTGCATGTATAGGTTGCAAACGACATGCTCTGAACAAGTTTGTGGGCTTGGCTTTAAGTATGGAACTTCTATAATATCAATCAGAAGGTAAAACTATTTTTTTTACATAGCTCTTCCTATGAAATAATGATTTGAAAAATTTATCATAGATGAATTAGTACATTCTAAGCAATTTGAAAACTAATTCAATCCATTTCCTTATGTATTTTACAAAGCTTTTCATGTGAAAAATAATGGATCTAGAAATTTTGCTTTAAATGAATCTTTCTTTAACAATGGAAATTAGATTTCCTAACAAGTAATTCATTGATTCTATTTTTACAAGCTTTTCATTTACATAAAGTACTTCTATGGAAAGGGTAGAATTTGTTCAATCAAAGTTATGCTTTTATTACACTAGTAGGATGGGATCTGAATCCTTTATATAATTAGGTGTTGGAGTCATTCAACCATCCATCTTTATTGGGGTTCATTTTTTCATAGCATTATTTAGCATCATCTATAAGGAAGAGATTAGGCATCTATAATTGTAAGGTCTTTCATGATTTCATCATTTAAGGTAACATTAAATGAAAGAGATCATAGTCCTATCTATGTAGATTATTTATCAATTTTTATCGTAGAAACATTATAGTACAAATTGAAAGAGTTAATTATTTTAGCATTTAAAGAGCTTAATTACCACCTCACTAAGGAAAACACCATTAGAAATAAATTGTCTTTCATCGTGGGTGGTTAATAAGCATGGGTAAATGATACAATTCTCCAAAACAGGATATAAAATTCATATTGTTCATTTATTGAATTGATACCATTATAAAATTAGAGAGCAATGATTCTATTTCATATGAATTTTGAAATGAACTTACTCCTATTCGTGTCCATTCATCACTTGTTGTAGGGATCAATGGTTAATTTGTGTTTGGTGTTGTAATCGCTTCCATTGTTGGTGCACATTTTGGTGCAAGTGTGTCATTTATTAAATTGTGGTTTTGTTTTTTATGTGTACACCTAGTATGCCATCTACTACGGGATCATTTGCTATCGTTATTTCTTCTATTGGTGGGAAGTATGTTGCTTCTGTTGGTGTGCCATTTTTTTTTTAATGTCTTAATTGGTGTATATTCTATTGACACCACTCTTATTGTGTTACAAACTACCAAGGTTTGTTCGCTTCATGTAACTATTGCCACTCTCAATGGTGGGTCAAGGCCTCATGCATGTCATATGAACTTGTTATTATTGCAAGTGTTGGTGTTGGTTTTACTTTCTCTTTTGAAGGAGAAAACTTGTCACATCTTTTGTGCCAAATCCTCCTTGGAGATGGTTTGTGGCCAAGATTTGGAAAACGAGGATTTTAACCAACATAGGGGATTAGTATGCAGATTTCTACAACCTTAAACTTTCTTTGTTAGGCGGTTAGTGGATTTTTGGTGGTCTCTTGTGGTGGGTAAAATTGAACTCTTCCTTTGTGCTAAAGGTTTCTTCATTCCTTATTTTACTTCGTCAATAAATTTTTTTGTGTTGCACACTAAATTATGGTCTTGGGAGGAGCACTCTCTCCCCTAAGCCTTGGTCAACTTCATTTAACCTTTTTACAAAATCTCTTCATATGTCTAGTCTAGGTTGGATTTGTGAATAACCCCCCTCCAATTTTGGGAGGTTTTTTATTATGAGGCTATAAAAAACTCTACTAGTCACTTCTTAAATCTTGATGATATCATTCACATGGGGAATTCTACTATTATTTTTATTTTAGTAGACATCGACATCTCCAAGCGTATTAACTAGGGTGTGGTTTTAATTATTGAGGAAAGGCATTGGAATCGCTCTTTTTTTTTATAATCAGTGATAATGGATTTTTAACTACTTCCCAACCATCTTCTATTTTGGTAGCCTCCTTAACCCACATTGGTGTGGATTTAGTACTAATCTCACTTGCTTTGTTTCCATTGCACCCTCCCAAAACCACAACATCACACACAAAACTACAACCATTCGTAGCATAAGGTCTCATAGAATTATAAATCCATGAAGATTGAAGATGAGTTCTCAATCCCCCTTATTCATTACAATATGCCTAGTCTGGTGATGAATCTTCTGCACTCTTGAACTCACATCTGAGGAAGTGGATATGATTGACATATTTCTTTAAATTTCCTTATTAGTGACATCTCGCGTAGTTATCATACTCTTATCACTACCGACATTCTAGAAAGCATTTGGATTCTTTGTCTCTACAAGCTCTAACTCATCTTTCTCATCTTTTGAACCTCCGCCCCCTTGAACAAGTATCAAATACAATGAAGGGGACAATTCCTTTTACCACGAGACATGTTTGTGAACTCTCTTCCTTGAGCAGTTGGCAGAAACATATTTAGTCTAAAAGAATCTTCCACATCTGAATGGAATGCCTTCATAGTCTATAGGTTGCACCCACATTCTACTCGCAATTTTCAAAGATGATTCGGATAGAGGATACTTTTTCAAATCTAATTCAACTAAAATATGCAAAAAGGTGTGTGAAAGTAACCAAGTGAACCCTTTTCCACCTCTAAAGATCTACCTAAGGATTACTTATAGCTTCAAATCTTGAACTAAACCAAAACTGAAGTGACAAATCTGGTAATCTTACCCATATTAACACTTTATTGAACACTTTAGTAGTCAGATTGAACATTGGATACCATGGTTTCAATAGAAACATATACAAGTGTCTTCCCAACTCCATTGAGTGTACAATACTTTATGATTGTCTTGCTCACTTTCAAACCCTAGCATAAAAAAACCACTAGTTCTTGGATAGATCTAAATATTAGCTTCCAAAAACATGGTCCAATGAGTTGAGATCCATTTATGTAGATATCCTAGGCTGGGCCAAAGCCCTTAAATCTCCCTATCAAACTTGACGTAGTAAAAAACTATCATTCTTTGTTACTCCTAACTGATATTCTATCTGTGAGGGGTTCTATTCAAGTTGAAACATTCCCTCCACCATTCCCATGTTATCCTTCTTAGCCACAATGGAAAAATTTCCCTTCACACCCTTTAACTATGTGGCTCGCTTATGTTTCCTAACTTATCCATTCTCTATCTTCAAACTGTTGCCAATTTGTTGGCTGTAGAAGGCTCATGTGTGTCGAAACTCTTAAATCCCCCTTGTTTCATCATGTGAAGCAACATGTCATTTGAGCTTTATAAACCTAGTTTCCCCTCATCACCAAAGCGGGCTTGTTGAGAAGGCCCCCATAATAGGCGGATAGAAAAAGGCCCCCCAATGCTAGAAAAAACTCTTTCTACACTATTTTGCAAGACGCTTTCCTAGTTCTGGCCCTCCATGCCATGAGACAAGGTTAAACCCTAGTTACAACTAGGAGCAAGAGTAGCACCATGCACAAACTAAATTCTTTAATTTTCCTTGGAATCACTCTTGAAAGAGTCTCCCATTTAGATGTAGATTTTTCTTCTCCATTGATCACATGGCTAGATTCCCCCCCCTCTCGATGTAATGACATTGGCATGTGGTGGATGAATGGTAATGAAGATCACTTGATTATTTATGTAGTGGATAAATGCCCCTGATGCTTGGTTGGATAGTTCCTCTCAAGGTAGTGGTGCTTCCTTAGGTTTTGATAACACTTTGATGTACCCTTCAAAACCTGTTAGAGAACCTCCTACCTTGGTCTCACAACCTACTTTTCCATCCACTTTGGATTAACTATAAAGTACTCATGGGGGTTGAAGGTCCCATTATACTAGTGTTCTTAAATTTTGGAAGATAATATCTCTTGGACTATTGTTAGGAGGAAGAAAGATAAATTATGGCCATCACACTTCTTTATTTCATTGTCTTCTCAGAGAATGAGAAATAAGATGAGGTGATATTCTAGTCTGTATAGGGTTCCTTTGGTGAGATTTTCATGACAACTATTATATTTCCTCTATTAATGGGCAACAATACACAACCAATTGCAGCCTTATTACATCTATGTTCTGGTTCATATCTATGTTTCAACATAAAGTTAGTTGTCATTGGCAAACATCAATCACACTGGAACATAGGTACTCATGATTGGTAATGATTGTGAACCAGTAGAATGAAAAAGTGAGCAGTGTATCTTAACCGGTCACGCTTATACCAGTTCAGGTTTTGTCCAACCAATCATGGAAAACACACAGGGTGTAGATGACTAACTGGATACATGTCTCACACCGGATAAGTGCTTGATAATGCGAACCAAATTATGCAGAGCAGTTTTTAGTCAAAATGGAGTTAGCCTTTTCAGTTGAACTGGAGTTAGCTTTGTTTTTTCTTGTGAGCATTTTGAGGTAAACTAAAGATCAGTTTGCAAGATTTTTGATCAAGAGTTTTGCATGCGTGATTTTTGGGAGATTTTACAGCTTGACGGAACTATTAGATGTATTTTTAATAAGATAATTTCTTATAAATATAGGTCATAAGACATGAGAATGTTGTTGTTGAAAATCAAGAGCATAGAGCAAGAGAGAGTAGAAGAGAAGAATCTTCTAAGAGGAACACAGTAACATAAGGTGAAAGGGAGAGAGAAAGATTCAATAACCAAGCAGATGAAAGAGTGAATAGGTATGATTTGAATCAATAGATACATTGTCATCATAAGATCATTTCTTTTGTCATGAAGCATATTTAAATCCCTCAATCAGGGTGAACCCTAACAGGTTCCATTGTATAAATCCCTTTACGAGATAACATCTTTGTTGGTGTTTTAAGTCTTGTGATAAGGTGACTCCTCACATGGTCAAGATCCTAATAGATCTTCTATTAAATCCCTTAGCCGGGTAGCACTCTCATGAGTGCTTTGTAAGCCTCTAACAGGAAAAATTTATTACTATAGTAGTGGAGTTTTATGGGTTTTATCCCATCGTGGTTTTTCCTTCTAGAACTGAGGGTTTTCATGTATAAATCCTATGTTGACCTATGCATTTGATTTCAGTTTATGATTGCTAAAGTATTCTTTTGATTTCAGTATTAATAAGAATATTTAATTAAGAAAAATTGAAATTACTGATTCACCCCCCTCTCAGTAACTGGTTAGGAATAACAATTGGTATCAGAGCCTTTTTGTCAAAAATAGTAAGCTTAACCGCTTGAGAAAAGATCATGGAGGGTTACAGGTATCTGAAGTAGTTGGAAGAAGCCAATGAAATGATTACCTCTATTGAGAATAGATTGAGAAGGTATCTTTCTAAGATAAAAGAGTTGGCTCTACAACTTTTTGGTGTTTGAAAACTCTTATGCCACTTAGGGCTACCAATATGCCTTGAGACTGATGTTAGGACTGGTTAAATCCAAGTGTGAAAGCTCTGCAAGGCAACTGGACCAACTATAGGGACAAGACTACCCTCTTCACTTCTGGCTCTGCAAAACCATGGCGGGTGCACCTAATCCAGTAACTTATGGCATTTTAGGACTTTGGATAGAATTAAACAAAGTAGATGATAGCAAGAGACTACTAAATGTTAACCAGACATTCATTGAATCTCAATTGCTATTGGGTATAAAATGGCCTTGTGAAGGGTATTACTACTAACAACAATACTTAAAACTTAAAATGGTCTTTGATTAATGAGGATAGGGAAGGTAGACAAGAGCCAATTAGACATTGGACTCAACTAAATGTACTAATCCTTGATCAGTGCCATTATCCATTGGGCAGACCTCACATACAAACAATGAAACATGACCAACTATTGTCAAAGACTCATAGCCATAAATATAAACGTTCCAGCCCATCCACTACTTATTAGATCCTTCTGTAGACAAATCTAATGAATCTATGTCCCTTCTAAAGTAAATTTCACTTGATCCTAGATCAAGAACTAAAGACAAGAACATATGCAAAGGTAACCCTATACAATGGATCAGAAAATCCAAAACTCACATGAATGACACCAAGGAGAGACTTGTAAACATGAAATAGTTATATTAAGTATGATGAGTCATGTACATGATCAAAGTAGGACAGAGATCAAACCACTTCAATAACCTGCAAAAGACTTCCAAAAATTCTATTCAGCTTACATGCAATGTGATACAACCCTGCTACAAACCCCTGGAACCAATCGAAATCAGAACCTCTGGACTGATCCCAAAATCAGAACCCTTACACAGTCAAGAAATCAAAAATTTATACCACTAGCCACCTTGGGAATCTCAAAGAGATTGCAATAAGCTTAGGGTGACTAGGGCCAGGGTTACAATGGCTAACCACAGTAAAATTTCAAAAAACCACTAGAGGGAAAACCAGCACCAGCCTGTCAGACCAAGGATGATCTTTGCACTTGAGAAGAATCTTTGAGAAGGACAGGAAGATCATAAATTTACCATGCAAACCATACTGATCAGACCATCGAAAAACCTCAAGCCAACAAAAATTTTCCTCCCCAACATGACAAAACATCTGCAAGCAATCACCCAACTCACTGGACCATTCTGCAACCACTGGCACCACCAACCAAATCAAATCTGGCCGAAGAAGTAATAAAAACCAATCCTTCTGTCACTGGAACTTCTCAGGAAATTCAAAAATGAATTTCAACAGTTATGACAAAGAGCATTAAGACACGACCGTAGATGTACTTTGTTTCCTAGCAAATCGGGTGGCCCAATATAATCTTTAAAACTACCGCAGGACCCCTAGACAAGTCAACCACCACCTCATAAATCCCTCGGTGAATGAAGACCAAGCATGTCAGTAGCATGACACCATGGACCCACCTTAACTCTGCAACAGCACCATCATAACAATTGTTGCATGATTGCATAGCCAGGAGACGGGCTATGCGAACATGCGACAACCCGCAGACCTTTACCTTGTCGCATAACCGCCGCCACTACTAACACAAAGTGTCAGTCGCATGATCGCATAGCCCTTAAAAAGGCTATGCGAACATGTGACTAACCAGCAGCTCATCACTGCCACCGCCACACTGACTAATGAAAAGTGCCCATGTCACCAAGAGCGCTTGCCCCATGCCCCCTTTCTTCCAGACATGACCACCACTACAACACCACATGGCACCCAATAGAAATTTTCCACCTCACCACCGTGGATGCCACATTACCACCTGCCACCAGGCCCCAGGGACACGTGTCAACCGGTCGCATGATCACGTGTCAAAAAACTCTGACATGCGATCATGCAACAGCTAACCATAGGCCACCACATAACCACCTCTGACAAATGGGTCCACTGGATAGTCTCCACATAAAGTAGAAATGATGGCTGTCACTATATCGTGATGTTAAAAAATGAGCATCTCCACTTAGCGGTATAACGACAACCACCAGATCTATCCACGCTTTAACCGTGCTGGAAGCATAAAGAACCGGGTCCCACTGATGAACTACCACCTCACCACCATAGACACGTGTCAACTAGTCGCATGATCGCATAGCCAAAAACTGGGCTATGCGATCATGCGATAGCCAACCAAAGGCCGCCACATGACTGCCAACAGGACCACACCCTTTCCACCAACCGGCCCCACGGGCAAGAAGTAACCGATCGCATGGTCGCATGTCAGAAAACTCTGACATGCGATCATGTGACAACCAATCATTTTGAAACCTTTGAAGACTTGAGCCCACCATCCATCACACTTGTGCAGTTTGGGAACGCCAGCAAACAAGAAACTATGAGGTCGAAAACACACAGGGTTTTCGACGGAAAAGATAAAAAACACACAAGGTTTCTGACACCAAAAGATAAGCGCACAAAAGTTGGAAGGCACAAGGTTGAAAACAACGAGGGTTTTCACACAGACTGAAAACATCATGGATTTTCAAAAACACTGTGGGTTTTCGACACTGTGGTAGATTCTAAAATTATTTCCTGCAAACCTTAGAACTTGAATAACTTTCTAGATTTTGCAATTCAACACATGTGATTTGAACCGGAGCAAGGTGACACAATGAAGAACATAGGGCAGGACACTTCAAGAAAACTTGCAAGGAAATGGGCCATTTTCAAAATATTTTGCATTGACAGGAAAATGGACCAACACAACTGAGTGAAAGTCAGAAAACTATTGAGGAACTCTCTGGACAGAGTGGTTCTGATGAAGCTGAAGAAGCGGTCACTGATCTCATGGAGAAGAATTTGAACCTGACTGATCAAATCTCCAATTTGAAAAGAGAATAGGAAGGTCATGCTTTGAGGATGACTGAACTCATTGAAGCCAAAAGAAAAGATGAAGATGAGAAGAACAGTGCCATAGAAGCACATTTGACTGCTGAGAGAGTAAGAAATCTAGCTGAAGATGCATTAAGAGAGAGTGATGCTCTCATATTGCAACTGCATGTAGACATGGAGAGCATAAGCCAAGAGAATGCAATCATGCATGAGCACTTACATGATAAAGATGAGGCATGCAAAGAAATGGCTATGGAAATTGAAGAACTGAAGAAACAAATGAAAATTCTTGAGGAGAGGAATGAGAAACTAGGAAGGTTTTATGAAAGTTCTAAGAAGCTTGATGAGAAACTGAGAGCTCAAAGGAAGCATAAGGATCCCACCAAACTTGGGTACATTAGTCAAAGAAACAATGAAACCGGTGAGTCCTTTAGAGTCAAGCAAGGCAAGAAGGAAAATAAGAAACCGATTGAAGACAAAGGTAAAAAGATCTTCAAACCCTCTTGCAAACATTGTGGTGAACCAGATCATAAATCCAATGACTGCAAGAATGCATCGGTGAAACCATTTACTTCTAACAGTTACTTCATCAACTGTTACAAGTATGGTCACAAGACCTTTGAATGCAAGTCTCATTCCAACAGTGTATCTAGTGGAAGTAGGGGAAGCTTCAAAGGCTATTTCTATGCATGCAATAAATTTGGACACAAGACAAAAGAGTGCAGGTCTAAAACCATGACATTCAAATCTCCACTGAGACTGATATTCCATAATAAGAATGTAAACTAGAGCACATATAAATTTACTACCTGTGGACCATCAGGGCATAGGAACAGTGATTGTCACTCACCCATGGACAAGAAAAGAAGGGTTAATCCATGGAGAGGAACCAAAATGGCTTGTTACAATTATAACAAGATTGGGCATATGGCCAAGGACCATAGAAATCGGTCAATGAACAAAGGAAAAGGACTGGCTAAATAGGTCAAGAAGCATGTGTCCCCCAACCCAATGGATAAAATCATTAAAGAGACCAACAAGGAAGTCAAGAAGACTTGGCCAAAAAGGGGACAAAGAATTTTGCTGAGAAGAAATCTGAGGTAAGGTCAACATCCATTGATGGTGATATCTCTTCGGCAAACCAAGCCAAAGGGCTTAAGAGGAATAGGTAGCGAAGCTACTGTTCCTGGAGTAACTAGTGAGGTATGTTCTCACTCAGTCAAGGATCAAAACCAGGAAGAAGTCACCAGTCTAACATCATAACCAGTTTGATAAAGTTGTTGATGTATCAAGGTGGATGTCTCAATTGAGGATTAGTAAATAGGTAAAGATTTGGTGAATCGGTTGATGAAAGAAAGGTTAGGTAAGGGTAATTAATATAGTAATTGTTAACAAATGTTACCATTTTCTAATTATCATTATGACCTAAGTGTATAAAAGGGAAAGATGATTACTCATTTCACTTTACCTTGTGTTTTGTGATTATTATTTTGTATAGCTTGAGTAATCTTTTCTTGTTGTGATTTACGATCTTTGTTGTGCGAATTCCATAAATCTTGTCAAGAAATTTATGCGTATACCAGTCAAGAAAAATGACATCTTCATCTCTTTTAGTGAGCCTCATTGATGTCAATCAACTTGACAGACATGATATGATATATGGCTATACAAAACTGAGTGAATGATATGGCTGGAGCCCTATCATCCATCCCCGATGGTGTTTTTCTGATTGAGGATGCAACTGCTTTCATCCATAATAAACAGGAGGAATTGGATGAAAATTTTATTTAAAGTGAATACCTCATGCTCTGTGAAGATGGAAAGCTTCAGTCAAAATAAAAAAATTTGGAAGCATCTGGTTTAATAAATAGAGTCAAATATCTAATTGTATTTCAACCTGACTAGATTAGGCTGGTACTCAGTAGGGTTCATGATCCAGGGGTGTGGCTAGAAAAAGGCCTCGTTACTCCTATTACAAAGGAAGATTTGCACAGAGTAACTGGATTCAACACCACAAGAGAAGCTCTAACCCTGAGCATGACAAAAAGTGTCAAAGTGACACAGTTAACCAAGTCCAGATACGATAGTCAAATGATGATTGTGAATGATATTGTAGACAATGGTGTTTGGTTTGTTGTTGTTTTCATCATCTACAAAGTGTATCAATTGAGCAACCTCAATAGCATACTCAGTGGTGAGATTCATGCAGCTCACCTGATAATGCCCAGTATGACATTTGTGTTATGATGAGGAACCAAATATTAAAAAATTTGAAGAAGCTTGGTATGGTCAAAAATAAATTTTTGAAATATGGGACTTTTTTTGTATGTCTCTTTTTCTATTATCAAAATTTATTTCTTGGAATAGTTAAGGTTACCTAGTTGGTAGATAAACCAGAAATGGTTCAAATGGGCGAGATAGTTAATAACTTGGGGAACTGGTTCAATAAGGTGATGACTGATTATTTTGAGGCTTTTTAGTTAAGAATGCATAACAGGGAAAAAATTCCCTCAACCATTGTAGCAGAATACAAGGAAGAAATGTGCTTTCTCATGAGCACTGATCACTACATCATCCAGGTTGTTGAGCCTAGGACCGACTATGCACCAAAGCTTGGCTACAAGATCACAACAAAGACTACCAAAGCTTATGCAAATGTGCTACAAGAAAGCAACTTAGATCTTTTTGCCCACCTGTTTGGGACTTATGAGGAGATTCTAGAAAGTTTAATGAAGAAGGCACCTTCCAAGGAACCTAAGAAGGTTTATGTGAGGTCTCCCAGTCCTAGGAAAAGAAAGCCATTTGTAGAAGAACCAAAGGTTTATAGGAAGAAGGCACAACCAACATACACCGAACCTTCACAAGGTAAGAACTTGGAGGAAATAGATACATAAGAAAACACTACTTATCTACGAAAGAGAAAGACCGGGAAACCGGTAAAGGAGGATGCACCAAAAGGAAGGAAACCAACCATAGATTAAATGATTGAAGGAATAAAGGAAACAGGTGGAATGATTTCCATCGGAAGAAGATATGAGCTCACTAATGAAGAAGATGGGAGAAAGCTAGAAGAGGCTATAGTATATTGTCTTCACAAGTTCAAGTTAACACCCATTAAAATTCACAAAACCATACCTGAATATCTATAAGAGATAATTGAAGGTAGATGGAAATATTCCATAGTTAAGGAAAGAGAGTTGAGGATAAGGGAACTACTGGAAGTACAAAATCATCTTAGCCTACTAGAGGCAACAAATCAAGCTAACATGTACAAACAAAGTTTCAATATCAGGAAAAGGATTGGTCAAGTCCTAATTGGAGAAGTGGACAAAGTTCATAATGAAGGGGTCTCCATATGGTCAACCATTTTGAAGTAGCAACATGAAGCCAAAGTGGAATGTCAAAAGACCATAGTGCAACTAGAAAAGGACACTAGAAAAGGAAAGGGCATTCTAGGAGTCGAGACACCAGTCCAAGAAAAGCCTGCAATAAAATCAATTATTATAGACATCATCAGTGACAGGGGTGGTGATCTAACTCCTCCAACTATCCTAGCATCTCTAGAAAAAGGTAAAGCTCAAACCTTAACTGTAGATGGCATAGTTGATGAAATTCTAGATTTTGGTAAAGTGTCAAATGTTGTAAAGTGGTTCAGTGCTTTGGGCACTGATGATAAAGAGAAAATAGAAATTTCTCTATTAGAGATCTTTCTAGATTTCAACGGAGGTCTTAGAGACTATAGGCCCCACTTCCTGCAGAATTAAATAAAAGGCTAATGAAAAAAT
The DNA here is from genome assembly GCA_027943335.1 of Chamaecyparis obtusa. Taxonomy (NCBI): domain Eukaryota; kingdom Viridiplantae; phylum Streptophyta; class Pinopsida; order Cupressales; family Cupressaceae; genus Chamaecyparis; species Chamaecyparis obtusa. The sequence continues at coordinate 292,242 of BSBK01001039.1, read as the reverse complement.
GGAGAGTCGGTCTAGCACAAAATAATAAAATATTAAGGGAATTTTTGGTGAAAGTAAAACCAGATCTTGATGATGAGACAATCGAGATTCTATTGGAGGATAAGTCACTCAACATAGATATAAGGGACAAGGTGGCCAAAATTTTAAATGGTCATGATAAAGAAGTGTATGAAGACACACTTGAGCTTTGGGAGAACTATAACTTCAACACTCTTGAGAAAGGACAAGAGGAAATCATAGTAAAAGATATTTCTAAGGAAACACTAAAGCCTATAGGTCCTCAGGACATCTCAAAAGATGAACCAAAAAAGGAGATGGTACCACCTAAACAGTTCACAACTGGTGAGAAAATATCAACAGGTGATAAGGGAACAACTAGAGAAAAGGAAGATACTAGTGAAAAGTTCACAGTTAGTGAACATGTTAACCTAGGTGAATAGGTTAAACTAGGTGAATAGGCTAACCTAGGTGAATAGGTTGAAACAGGTATACATGATGCACCAATAAGACTAGCAGAACAAGATTTGGGGGAGTCATCAGCTAAGAATATTGAAGACAAAGAAATAAAGAAAGTTTAAACTATTTTAAGTGATCAATAGGTTGCTGAAGAATAACAAGAAAAAGAGAAACTACCAATTATTGTAGACATCATCAGTGATAGGGGTGGTGATCTAACTCCTCCAACTATCCTAGCATCTCCAGAAAAAGGTAAAGCTCAAACCTTAACTGTAGATGGCATGGTTGATGAAATTCTAGATTTTGGTAAAGTGTCAAATGTTGTAAAGTGGTTCAGTGCTTTGGGCACTGATGATAAAGAGAAAATAGAAATTTCTATGTTAGAGATCTTTCTAGATTTCAATGGAGGTCTTAGAGACTACAGGGCCCACTTCCTGCAGAATTAAATAAAAGGCTAATGAAAAAATGGAGAGTTGGTCTAGCACAAAATAATAAAATATTAAGGGAATTTTTGGTGAAAGTAAAACTAGATCTTGATGATGAGACAATCAAGATTCTATTGGAGGATAAGTCACTCAAAATAGATATAAGGGACAAGGTGGCCAAAATTTTAAATGGTCATGATAAAGAAGTGTATGAAGACACACTTGAGCTTTGGGAGAACTATAACTTCAACACTCTTGAGAAAGGACAAGAGGAAATCATAGTAAAAGAGATTTCTAAGGAAACATTAAAGCCTATAGGTCCTCAGGATATCTCAAAAGATGAACCAAAAAAGGAGATGGTACCACCTAAACAGTTCACAACTGGTGAGAAAATATCAACAGGTGATCAGGGAACAACTAGAGAAAAGGAAGATACTGGTAAAAAGTTCACAGTCAGTGAACAGGTTAACCTAGGTGAACAGGTTAAACTAGGTGAACAGGTTAACCTAGGTGAACAGGTTAACCTAGGTGAACAGGTTAACCTAGGTGAACAGGTTGAAACAAGTATACATGATGCACCAATAAGACTAGCAGAACAAGAACTAGGGGAGTCATCAGCTAAGAATATTGAAGACAAAGAAATAAAGAAAGTTTAAACTATTTTAAGCGATCAATAGGTTGCTGAAGAACAACAAGAAAAAGAGAAACTACCAGAAGAAGAAGTGCATCCAGAAGAGGTACTACAACAAGAAATGCCTCAATAAGAAGAGTTGTATGTTATAGAGGAAGAGGAGAATCCTTTTGAAGAAGAATCTGCAAAGGAAATTAGGCAAAAGGAACTGATAGATGTTTTGAGTGCTTCATTATCAAAGAGAAAGCTATCTTTTACGATAGATCCTGAATCCAAAAGAGGCAAAGTTAGCGCATCTCCAACAAGTGACGTTGTAGTTGACATAAGAAAAATGACAACGAGATAGTTGAAGTAGCTCACAAAGAGGAAGCACGACATGGTTCTCACAAGCGTGAAGAATATATTGTATAATTTTATACTAGTTGCTGATATAGATGAAGAACCTGTGATTGATCAATTAGAGATATTGGCACAAGCGATTGGGGAAGATATCACTGACCTAGAAACAGTTGCTATTGATCATTATGAGAAGAAAAGGATAAATATTCTTCATGGAAAGGTAGAAGAACTTAAAGCCACTATGGCTACCAGTATATGTAAGTTACAATAACAAGTACAAGAAGCTGGAAGGTTAATCACAAGAACTTCTAACTTTGAAGAGTTTGTGAAGGACATAACTGAGATATCAAAACAAACAACAGAAGAGTTAAAGGAGACAACATCAAAATTTGATGCTAAGACCTCTTCTACAATAGAGTATAGTCATGAGCTGACAAGTTTAGCTCTCACATTGAGGAAGGTGTCATAAGAAAATACTAAAAGAATCCAAGATCTTATTAGATTTCAGTTATTCATTGTGCCTACATTTGATCTGATGCAGAAAAAAACAACTGATGCAGAAAGACTTCTTAGTGAGCCTGATTACAAGACAATAGAAGATATGGAAAATCTCATTGTCTCACTGCAAGCTATAAATAATACTTTAGATCATGTAATAGGTACTTGGAAACCATTCCTAGAATTTGCAAAGAAGATCTATAAAGATATCTTCAACAAGTTACAAATATGAAGAGTAGACACCCTTTGTCCCTTGGAGGCAAAAAGGGGAAGATATAACCGCAGAGAGAAGAGAAGCAACATGGAAAATGAACAGATCATAAGGAGAATGATAGAGGTAGACAAGAAGATCTATAGGGGAAGTCTACAGGTGATGTGTTGATGTGTTTATCCACCAATGCCAAAGGGGAAGATTGTCGACATAAAATTAGTTTTCATTGGCAAACATCAATCACACTGGAGGACCGGTACTCATGATTGGTAATGATTGTGAACCGGTAGAATGAGGAAGTCAGTAGTGTACCTTAACCGGTCACGCTTATACTAGTCTAGGTTTTGTCCAACCTGTATTGGAAAACACACGAGGTGCAAATGACTAACTGGATATATGTCTCACATCGGTTAAGTGCTTGATAATCCAAACCAAATTATTTAGAGCTTTTTTAGTCAAACTAGAGTTAGCTTTTTCAGTTGAACTGGAGTTAGCTTTGTTTCTTCTACGAGTATTTCAAGGTAAACTAAAGATCAGTTTGCAAGCTTTTTGATCAAGATTTTTTCATGCATGATTTTTGGGAGAGTTAACAGCTTGCCGAAACTATTAGATGTATTTTTAATAAGATAATTTCTTATAAATACAGGTCATAAGACATGAGAATGTTGTAGTTGAAAATCAAGAGCATAGAGAGAGAGAAGAAGATCATAATCTTATGAGAGGAACACAGTAATAGAAGGTGAAAGGGAGAGAGAAAGATTCAAAAGCCAAGTAGAGGAAAGAGTGAACATGTATGATCTAAATCGATAGATACAGTATCATCATAAGATCATTTCTTTTGTTGTGAAGTATATTTAAATCCCTCAATCAGGGTGAACCCTAACAGGTTCCATTGTATACATCCCTTTATTGGGTAACATCTTTGTTGGTGTTTTAAGTCCCCTAATAAGATGACTCCTCACAAGGTCAAGATCCTAACAGGTCTTCTATTAAATCCCTTAACTGAGTAGCACTCTCACTAGTGCTTTGTAAGCCTCTAACAGGGAAACTTTATTGTTGCAGTAGTGGATTTTCGTGGGTTCTGTCTCACCGTGGTTTTTTCCTTCTAACCGAGGGTTTCCATGTATAAATCATGTGTTGACCTATGCATTTGATTTCAGTTTATGATTTCTAAAGTATTCTTTTGATTTCAGTATTAATAAGACTATTTAATTAAGAGAAATTGAAATTATTGATTCAACCCCCTCTTAGTAACCGGTTAGGAATAACAATCTATTCATGTATTCAAAAAGAAATTCTAGGCACTACATAGTTGTGGGAAAACATGTTGCTTCTATAAGGTCACTATCAAATGTCTTCTACATCATAGGGGAGCTTGTGGGGTTTTTATCTCTTTCTAAGAAATCTTCTAGACTAGCATGAGCTAAAGAGGTGTCCCCAAATTCTGGCAAATAACACACAAGACTAGAGCCCTTCTCTAAACTTTGATATGTAGGTTTCATGGCAATAATTTTGGACAAGAAGGAAATGAAATAATGGAGCCAACTAAGAAAAGTGGGAAATCTAAATAAGTTCCTTTTGCAACAAAGAAATAGTGACGATGATAGGAAGTATTAGAACTCACCTATCATAAAATTTGAATTTCCTTTCTAATTCCAAGGAAGAAAACTCATTACCTCTAGCATCATTTTTCTCACTTGATGATTAATGGTCTTTTAATGAGAAAACCACTCACTTGATGTATTTTAAATGGCATAAAATTTGGATACTAGATTTCCATACTTCAAACGTCGAGTCATTCATACAGAATTAATCTTGAAATGACATAATTCTAACACTCACATTAATTATTAATCACTCCCACATGAAGCCTTTACCATATAATGATTACCATTCATTGGCAGGAGTTTTCAAAATTTAAACTTATGTGATGCCTAGAAAATTCCCCTTTCCTTGATCATTTTCCTTTATTCATTACCCGCCTTTATATTCTCATGTAGGATGAGCATTGAACTTCGAACCAATGAGCTTTTGAACTTTACATACAGGTTCAATCGAAAGGTTCAAAAGTAAACACTTTGGTATACAAAAAGGAAAAAAAATGAAAGGGTTCCACAATGATAAGACAATAAGTTAGGAAAAAGAATGCCTATCAAAGGAGAACTATAGAAAAGTTTAATGTGCACAAAAATAGGGGTAACAAATTTAAAGAGTCTTTTTCATTCCTTACCTTCCATCATGAATCTCCCAACTAGTTCCTAATCTTTGTCATCCAACTCTCTTTAGATCTCAACCATTGATCTTCATTCTCATAACCCTATAAATCTCTCCATCCTAAGCCATTTTTCAAAAGAGAAAATCTTGAATCCAAGTATTGACATGTTTCTTGTGCGAGTAATCATGTGTTTTCAACATTTTGTGAAATCAAAGATTCAATTTGTTTGGTAACATTTCATTGTTTTATTTTATTTTTTTTAGTCTTTTTACTCAATCAAAGGTCAAATTTGATCTAGATTTGACGATTTTGAATGTTCATTGATAATATTTTATTTTGATCTAAATTTTAATGATGGCATCACTAAGGAGAGAGAAAAGTGATAATCCCTCCATGACCAACATTATGATTCTTGTAAAATATCTAGAGCTACTTAGTCAAATGACGCAACAACAAACTAAGAGCATGAAACCATGAATTTTCACTTCTTATAAATAGTTCAAACATCTAAAGTAAATTACCTTTGATTATTATCCTACACAAAATTCTTTGTAGAAAGATCAATGAGAGAAATTCTATCAAAGTAAGTTTATGGGCCAAAATCAAGGGGCATATCATTGCTATTTAACTCTTGGATACTATAGTAGTGATTCTACAAAAAATTAAGGAGAGAGAACCAATTTGAATTTTTGGAGATGATATCATCCACATCAAAATAGCCCTCCTCCTCCTCCTCTAACTATTCAAAATGATCACATGATCATCGAAATCGGTAGGCTATACATTTTTTTTTGTGTAGATAAAATTGACAAAAATCAGGACATCCAAGAAAATATCAACCTAGAAGATGAGTCACTCGAGGTTTGTGCAACCACTTTCCTCTTCTCTAAAAGGTTTAAATTAGTTGTTGTCTACACATTGGCTTTGGAGGGATTTGAAGTGGATTGAGTTTTAGCCTAAAAACTAAAAAGGATGGAATTTTTTCCTTTATGATGAGAAACCACATAATGTTTTTCCTAAAATTTTGAGGTCACAACCTTGTCAGACTAGGGAACCTTGGGGAATCTAGGAGGTGATTTGACTTTGGGGGATACCAAAGTGTGATCCTTGATTTTGTGTTCTACAATTTGAATTTGATAACAAGTGTTGGCTAGGTTAAGGTAAACTACATGTTAGGTGTGATGAAGGTTATTGATTTGAAAATCCTTAAACTCTATCAAATCTTTGGATAAGTTAATCTTAATTAAAATAAATTTTCATAGATAAGCATAGTAAAACCTATCGAGGCCAACATAAATGACCTTCCTTAGAAGGTGACAATGGTATGTAACAAGTTTCAATGTATGGAAAGGTTAAACTTAAGAACTTAAGCTAGATTGACACATAAAGTTTCTATTCATTTCAAATGTTCAAGTCTTACATCTATGGTTGCAATACCAATAATTAAACACAAAAATACCAAGGATCATGCTTGAGAATAACCTCAACATGACTTGCATATCACTAAAATAGAAACAAAGAACTAGTGGCTTTGGACAACATCAATACAAACCCCATATGAGACCCAATATTTGATCCATTCCTAGAGCATGTTTTCAAGGGGAGTACATCATTTACAAGAAGATGATAAAAAACACATTCACCAGGGACTTAGGACACACCTCATAAAAAAATTAGAATAATTTTTTAACATGTTTTCTAAAAGGAGCCATTGTAGCTATCAACACTAGCATGACCCATTGGTTTGAGACCTTTTGAGGCCATATAAAGGATGAACTAAAATGAATCATAATAAATCGAGATGAATAGAGAGTTTCCTACAACAATGTCATAGATTGAGATAAGGAGAGCCAAGGATAATAGGAAATACATAAGCCTTAGCAAAATGAAACACCCACTTTCACTTGATTTTCCCTTCTACACATTTTCCTTATTTTCATGCACCACTATTTGACATTAAATAGTACAACATGGTTGTCATAGGACCAAAAAAAAACTCATTAAACTAAGATTACAAGTACAAACACTTCACAATTTTAAATAACACAATCTCTATATTCCTCTTTTCTAGAGGTTGACATAAACCTATATACATTCTTTCTTCCCCTAGCATTTCTATCACATAACTACTGAAGTTTTCATGAACCAAGGAAGTAACAAATATAAGAGTAGCTATATGCTACCAAGATAACATCCAATTCCACTATAATTTTCAGACTAAAGATAACATCCTATTCCACTATAATTTTCAGACTAATTGGAGTTAAACTAAGACCACTCATTTTTGAGAAATGTGATTTGGAACAAGAAATCTTATCTTTTTGTCATTGAAGAAAATCGATATCTCAAAAGGATTGGGTAGCATATTTGAAATCTTATTGAAGAAATTAATAACAAATAAAAAAGGGATTTGGTAGCAGCAGGTCTTACATTTGAGTAATGCCATTAACAAAGAGTTGTCCAGGATATCTTTAAATATACAGTTGATCATGGAGACCAAGGGGATGATGAATTGGGTACTTCTGAATATATCTTCCAGTATGAATTCTAATTTTATAGTTGGGTTTGTCACGGTTTCCTCTTTGCAATAATAGTTTTTTGGCTGAAAAAAGATAGAACTGGTAACCCTGGACTTCCTCCAGGACCCAGAGCGCTCCCCATAATAGGCCATTTTCATCTTCTGATAGACAAGGAAAAGCCCTTTCATAGAATTCTTGATTCACTCTCAAAAATTTATGGACCCATTATGCATCTCAAGTTTGGTAGCCGCCCAGTTTTGATTATCAGTTCTTCAGAGCTAGCCAAGGAATGTTTCACAGTAAATGACTTAGCTTTTGCTTCTAGGCCCTCTCTTGCTCAGGGAAAACATCTGGGTTATAATTTTATGTTCATGGATTGGGCTCCATATGGCTCCTACTGGAGAAATGCTAGAAAAATTTGTGCTCTTGAGCTTCTTTCTTCTAAGCAGATCCAGACATACAGACCCAAGAGAATGAGGGAGATTTGTAAAGCTGTGAAATATCTGTTTCAACAGGCTCAGATGAAGAGCATAGTTAATATGAGGACTGTTTTGTCTCAGATGACTTTGAACATTCTGAAGAGCATGATAATGGGTGATAGGTATCTTGGAGAGGAAGGGGGGATGTCATATGAAGAAATTGCACATCTGATTGAAGAGTCTTTTGTGCTCCATGGGGCTGTCAATATTGGGGATTATATTCCATGGCTGAAGTGGCTTGATTTGCAAGGGTATGAGAGGGCAATGAAGAAGGTGCAGGGGAAACTCAATCCTTACATGCAGAGAATAGTGGAGAAGCACAGGGAAAACCCACCAAAAGAGAAGGAAGAGATGGACTTCATAGATGTGCTCATCTTGCAGGCTGAGAAGAATGGTGAAGAAATCCCTGACAAAGATACGTTCGTCAAAGCAATTGCTGTGGTAAGCTCTTTTGCATGTATATGTATTTATTTGGTGCAATTTGTTTCAATTGACTTGAAAGTGTCATGCATGATCATATGCATATATATATATATAAGTTAAAAATATATTAGTATGTGTGGTACATACATATATCAATGTATATATAGATATGTGTATATTTGTATATGTATATTTACGCATATATCTTATATACATATATACATAATTGTATGTTCTAGTTAAATATAAATAATAATTGACATATCATGTATAATAATTATGCAATGTATATTTGATAAAATCATTTATAAATTTTATGAACAATTGAATTGAATTTTATATGCATATACATACATGTGTATGCATATGTATTACACATAAATGTGTCTGTATATTCATACATAGATGTATATACATATGTATATGTAGACATATGTGTGCATATTTATATACACGTGTATATTCATATGAATATAGATACACATGTATATAACATGTATCGATATATAGATAATTATCTTCTTCCTAAATATAAACACTAATTGGTATATAATGTATAATAACTATGCAGCCTATATTTGATAAAATTGTTCATAAATTAAAAGGCAAAGTAGTGAATTGGTTAAGCAATAATTAAATCTTTTACTAGGTGTATAATTTTGAAATGCTTTTTTTTTCCTTTTAATATCAATTTTTCTTAAACAAGGTCTCATTTGAAATTATTTCTGCAATTAAAAACATATTATACATAATACCATTTTAAATTTTAAAACTAAAATGATTAGTAATTTATGTGAGAAACACATTTTATTGATTCTATAATCTTTTATTATTTTTTATGGTCAACAATGTACAGTATTTTCAGATTTAAAAATGATATTTATAATTTAGTAACAAAAAATTATTATTCTTATTATTTTATGCTACTAATTTATATTTTTCTTCTAGAATATGTTTAGTGCAGGTTCAGATACTTCCTCACTTACCTTAGAATGGGCATTGTCATTATTAGTATTACATCCCAACATAATGAAGGTGGCCCAAGAGGAACTTGATTCCAAAATTGGACAAAATAGACTAGTAGAAGAGTCAGATATACCAAAATTAAAATACTTGCAAGCCATAGTCAAGGAGACATTGCTTCTTTTCCCAACTGGGCCTTTACTTGTACCACATGAATCTATTAAATCATGCACAATTGGAAGCTTCCATAGTCCAGCAGGAACAATACTAATGGTAAATGCATGGGCAATTCATAGAAAACCAAGAGCTTGGAATCAACCACTAGAATTCATACCAGAGCGTTTCCTTGAAAAAAATATAGAGATAGAGAGCATAAAAACTTCAGTGAATGAATTTGAAATGTTTCCTTTTGGGGTAGGAAGACGAGGATGTCCTGGTGCTTCTTTGGCCATGTGTGTGGTGCATATAACTCTTGCGAGGTTTTTGCAATGTTTTGACTGGTTTCTTCCTGATGGTAAAGCCCTTGATATAAATGAAGGAGTTGGTATGTCAATGCCAAAAGCAATACCTTTGAAGGTTGTTATTAAATCTCGTCTCCCCTCTCATCTATACCCAAATTCCATAAAATGATATGCTTAAATGTTGAAGGTTTCAATGTATATGTCGACCTCCATACACAATAAATGTATTTTTCTTTCTCCTATAAGAAAGCATAATACCCAAAAATCTTAAAAATTAATTATAAGAAAGCATAATACCCAAAAATCTTAAAAATAAAATAAATTAATGATGTTTTAATTTTTGCTTCTATTGCTCCACTTTCTCAACAAAAACATCTAGAACTTAATTAATGTAAAATATGTGAAGAGATCTTATTTTATTATCAGTTCTTCAGAGCTAGCCAAGGAATGTTTTACCGTAAACGATTTAGCTTTTGCTTCCAGGCCTCCTCTTGCTCAGGGAAAGCATCTGGGTTATGATTTTATGTTTATGGGTTGGGCTCCATATGGATCTTACTGGAGAAATGTTAGAAAAATTTGTGCCCTAGACCTTCTTTCTTCTAAACATATCCAAATATATCAACCCAAGAGAATGAGGGAAATATGTAAAACTGTGAATACTCTGTTTCGTCTGGCTCAGGATGAAAGCATAGTTAACATGAGAAGCATTTTGTTCCATTTGTCTATGAATATTATGATGAGCATGATAATGGGTGACCGGTTTTTTGGTGAGGAAGGTGGGAGATCATTTACAGAAGTTGCACATCTGATTGAAGAGCCTTTTGTGCTCCATGGGGCTGTCAATATTGGGGATTATATTCCATGGTTATATAATCGACCAGTTTATGCAGAGAATAGTGGAGAAGCACAGAGAAAACCCACCAAAAGAGAAGGAAGAGATGGATTTCATAGACGTGCTCATCTTGCAGGCTGAGGAGAACGATGAAGCAATTCCTGATAAAGATGCCTTCGTCAAAGCCATTGCCATGGTAAGTTTTCTTCATGGCACTTGCCTCACTTCTTTAATTTTTATCTTTTCTTGTTCCCCCAAATCAAGAGGAATGAAGAATGATGTGTTAGTAGTAATCATGGGACGTGGCTATCTTTCAGACAGAATGTTCCATTGATCAAATTTGAAAAATCCGAAAACGCAACAGATTTTTGTGAAATTTTCAGCATCTGTTCTTCATGATCTGCATGTTTTGAATAGAAAATATCCAAAAAATTTTGAAAAAAAATCACTGAAAAATGCAGATTTGAAAAAAAAAAAAAAATTGATTATGGGTGCATTTTGTCGGGAGCATAGCTGCCGCCCTAATCATGCCCATGGTAGTGAGAAGGCTAAGAAGGGATGATCTATTTAGAATGATGTTTTTTTATTTGGTCCGAACGTTGGAATTGTCAAATTCTTGTATTTGACAATTCTGGAAGTTTTAAATCTAGGAAATGTTTTTTGGAATATGGTTGGAACCGTTTGGTTCACCTAGAATTCATAATGAGAAGATGGAAAATATTGTTTGCATATGGATTTCTAAATATTATAAATTTTGCTTTACCCCCAATTCCTATTTAAGTGGAATTGGAATTGATCTATTTAGATGGAAGATTCAAATGCTGGTTTTGGGGGTAAATGGGAATTAACAAATCCCTATTCCAGTTTCATATTTTGAACACAAACATCAAAAATGTCAATTATGGGATTTGACAATCTCAATTCCAGTCTAATTCCAACAAACAATGGGGTGTCATAGGTGGCCTTATGCCATTTTTTCCTACCGGTAGTGGCAGTGAGTGGACTCAAGGTGGTTATGCCTCCTAGGCTATTTGGGAGGTTTGGCACAAGTCATTGAAGGAACCATCTTGGCATTGTTCAAGGAGTATTTTCAAATGGTTAACTAAGGTCTAGAGATGTTGGAGCTCTAGTGTAACCTTGTAGGATATTATAGAGATGTTATAGTAATGCTCTTCCAAAATACAAAAGAGAATCTCTGATCTGAAATTGTGCCAAAGCTAAAAATTGCTAATAAAAATCATACCAAATTTAAATAATTTAGGTCATAGGGTGTGAGAAAAAATCATGTATCCAATGCCAAGCATACTAGAAGAGGTATAGATGGGTTTTAGGTTTCCCACAAAAACAAAACTTGGATTGGAAACACCTAGTTGTATAGAAGGAGTGACTATAATTAAACCATGAGACACTAAACACCATTTAAATTAGGCCCCTCTAAGTTGAACAATAGTGCTCAAGATCATATTTATTGATGATAAAATATAGGTCCCAAATCTCTAGATTATTTATGTTGAAAATTTCTTTACCTAAACTAATACAATTTAATATAGAAACCATAATCATAAGTGTAGTAGAGAGCACATAGAAGACATAATAATACAAATAGTTTGACACATCCATAAGAACCATAAGATTAGTCTACTCATCAATTGTTTGTACAATATGCATCATATATCACAATCATAGATAAAAAGATTGCATATACTTGGGTAGCATTTATATTACATTCCTTGCATATAGTCCTTTAGTTGGCCTTATGTTCTTCTTCTTTGTTTTCTCTAATCTGCATTCTGTCCCTTTCCTTACTCTCCCTTTCCTTATGACATATTTTGTTATCTATACAGCATATAGGTAACAAAATAGTTTCTTGATTGCCAATATCCTCTTAGGACCTAATATTTTTGTCTTGTCCTCAAAAGAAATTATATTATCTCAAAATATTTTCCAACACTTCATTTTTCCAAAAATATTCTGCAAATTTAGGCAGCCTATTTGAATGCTCTTAGACAGTAAGGTGGAAAATATTTATAAGTATTTTGTTTTATTCATATGACTATTCCCAAGTGAATACTATCTAGTTAATTCCTTGTGTATCTACCAAAATATTAATGTATGTTTTTTTCTAAAACGACAAAGGAACTAGATTGGACAATACATGAATTGTGTGATTAACATCTTGGAGGAGTTTTGACAATATTGATAGATGAACATATAAATCTAATTCCGATTCCTTTATTTGTGCTATTAATTTCATTTATGTTCCTTTCAATTGATTGTGTTGTGGTTGGAGAATTATCAATTGTTGATGTTATCACCCACCTAAATAATTCTTTATGTTATAGTCTCTTGATAATTGCAATAGACATGCCTTCAAATTATTTGTTTAAGCCTTTTGGAATAGTAATTTGTGGCTGGATAGATGTGCTCTGCTTTTGGATTTTGTTATGGCCAGATAGTAATTTGTAGCTATTTTATGCAATAGTGGTATAGTGTAAAGACATTATTGAAAGCATCTTTAAATTCTTAATAGTTTAGTTACTATGGGTGACATAAGTGAAAAAAATGATTAAGAAAATGAATTCAATGTCTTACTTTGGCCAAAAAGAGGGATAAAATATTATGGGATCACCCAAATATTTCTTCTTCTGTGTTGAGTGTTAAATCTAGACTTGATAATTATTGATTTTTTGTTTCTTTTAATATTCTACTTCTTGTAGAATTGTGAAACTTTGGGTATCTAAATGCATTGTGTGTATTGCATTAAAATCACAAACTAATTTTGTATTCTATATTTCTTAGCATAGAATCTTATTTACTATAGTACAATAATATGTTGGTTGTTGGCTTCTTTCTCTTCTTGGCTACTTTTGTTTTCTGTTGTTGTTGTAGCCTCCTTTACCATGTCCCTGAAAATGTTCAATGTTATTATATCTTGTAGAAATCTCTTCATTCTAAATTTGTGTCGCTACATGGTTTTATTGTTAACTTGTCTTTATTTCATATCCATTATAGTTCCAAAGAACCAAGTGTTAGATATCCATTCAATGTGGTTTGTCCTTATGCTTTATCTATGCCTCTCTTTATGTCAGACTCATATATATTCATTCCATGAATTATGGGTTTGTCTCTACCATCTTCATAACCAATATTAGATAATTACCAGTTCATGTTTGCCCTACTATATATATATTTTATAGCATATAATTGCTATCTTTCTCGAGGCTTTCCCAAGTTCCACCATTAATGTGTTGGAATTTCTTATGCCTTGAGCTATTATAATACATTCACAAAATATTGGTCCTTTTAGCTTGGGAGGCATCTCACCCTTCTCACCTTTCCCCATTTCTTATTTTTTATTTTAAATTTATATTTCTATTTAAAAAAATTCCTCACTCCCAAGGGCATCATTCTCTCTTCTCCAAGATAAGGATTCCATTTTTTCCCTTATTTGAACTCATCCTACCTACATCATTTAGTATTTTGATGGTCATTGCAAAGGTCAAGTGTGCTTCTTATGGAAATTAGGGTTATCAAATCCTCAAAACCCTCATATATTATGACCCTAAGTTGAGACATTTAAAATCTACATTAGCAAGCAACTCTTGGGTTCTTCATCTTATAGGTTGAACACCAATACTTATATTCATATCCTCTTCCACCATGTTTGTAATGTCTTCCATCCAAAACCATAATTCATTCATACTTGTTCATGTCTCATGTTATTTTAACTATTGTACCATTTTGGTTAGATTTTCTTGTGCAATTTAAACTAAGGTTATGGACTACTCTAGTTCTTCTATATTAGTGAGTGCCATGCCCATAAAGCATTGTCCTTGTTTTAGTCTAGGGTATCTTCTACTACAATCCTCCTAGCATGTTCCACAAATGCCTTTCACATCTTCTTTATCCATTTGCATTATATTTCTTATCTTTTAAGTGGGTTTTTTTTATCACTTCTTTGTTCTTCTTAACTATGATCATCTACTTTATTTCTTTATTATTTAATTATGTGTAATTTATATATATCCTTCTTACTATCTAATATTTTCATAAAAAAAATTAATTGATTTCTTACATCCTTAATCTATTTTCATCTATCCTAAGCATCAAACTAGATATTTCTATTAGTGGCCACATCCTTTGGATCTCCCCTTTTCATTGTCACCCCTAGGTTTAGAGCCTAGCATGATCTAAGATATATTATAATTTGCATGATAACCACCATTAATACTCTTTTCCTTGGTAGTATTGTTTACCAACTTAAATATTCATCTCTATATTTTTCCTCTTAAACACCAACAAACTGAGATCCTAAAAATGAATCAAATTTTAATAATAAAATAAGTGGCCAAGGTTATTCATGTTAAAAATTTAATTTCTATGATGATGCAATAATAATAAAATCAAAATAGTATGGCAAATAACAAATAAATAACATGAATATTTTAAACAATTTTACACATTTGTAGACACCATAATATCAATTATTTATTTATTCATACCATATATTCTTTGTACAATATATTATATATGACAAGAGTAGATACAAATGACATACATTATTAGGTGTTACTTATACACATTCTAATGCATTTATTTATGTGGTTTGCTTGTTATCTTCTCTACTTATTTTTCCTTTCCTTGTGTTGTTTTTCGTTATTCTTGAATCCCAAATGTAGGTTGAAACATGTCTCTTTATATACTCTTGTGACTAATCATAATTTGAAGGTAGTATACATATAATTGGATATTACTATTGCAATTAGTAAAACCCAACCTATCTTGTTTTTTAGTTAAACAACTTCTAATCCTTCCACCAAGGTCTTAAATATCTCATAGACATTTCAAACAAATATTAATATGGAAATGAGTTAGTTTTAATGTAATAGGTCAAAAAGACAACTCTACTCTAGCTTAAAAACAAGAAAGATACGAAGAATTGGCATTGGAATAAAGATTGTACAAATGGCATATTCCTCTCATGAAGAACTTGAGGGAATGAATCTAGAGAGTTTGAAATTGTTCTCCTTTGAAATATAATGGTACCTAAAGATACTATTTGGAATGTCGGTTGATGCATAAGTCATTATACAATTGAAATAATAACTTGATAAATTCTTAGGCTTTCCATATATTTTTGGTAATAAAAGCGATTTTATATTTATGGGAATTATATTTTTTGTTGTTAAAAAGTGATTTTAGATTTATGCGAACTATATATTTGGCTTGAGAATGAAATGAAACGCCATTAATGGTAAAAATACCCATAAGGTGAGCTAGAAGTTATGCAATTTATTCTAAGATTTTTTGCCATCAAAAGTTCAACCTTTGGTCTAAATTATCCTAGAAGGATTCCCTTAAAAGTTTATTTAGCTTGTGATATGATGTCTTGGAGGGTATTTAATAATAGGAACGCAAAGAATGATCCAAAGCTATAATTCTATAAAAAAAATATAGAACTTACTTCATAGAAAGAGTGGCTTGGCGACCTAAAGGTAATTATTTTTCAATTTCATCAATATCATATTTATAAAGCATGGAATCATTTACATGATAGGGAAAAGGGTTTCTTAGAATTATTTTTCAAAAAAGTCATGATCAATGTATTCTCATCTAAAAGTATGGAAGTATTTTATTCCATTGAATGCTAGAGCTAGAGAGTAGACAAAAATTATATAAGAATGTGAAACTTTGGTGCATGTTATCTTTGTATGAATAGTAAGTGTCAAGAATGAATCATTAACAAAGTGGTTATAAGATAACCATTAGGAGGCATTACTATGTAGAGAAATACCTTTGACCTATGAATTAGCATTAGCAAGGATATAAACGAACATTTAAAATCAAAACACTTAAAGTGAAGGAATAATAAAGAAACCTTATTATACTTAATGAAAAAGACCACTATGTTTTGACTAGTCACCATTAATATTGAGATACAAAGTAACATTATAAAGAACATTTGAATGGACTAATATAAGGTGATCCCAAATTTATGAGCTCTAAGAATAACAAGGAAGAAATGTCATTCAATTATGTCAAGCTTTTTCATATTTAAATTTTATGAATAGTTTTTATAGATTCACACATGAGCCTATACATACCCTCCTAGAAAATACTAAAATTATTACTATTTTATTTTTTATTTTTTGATCGGTAAAAGGCCTAAGCCATGGATTAATTTATATTAATAAAAAAATCATAAAAAATACAAAGTCTCTGTTCACTATGGGCACTCATAGGAAATAACAAAGACGAAAACCTCCAATCTAGCCCAGGACTGAGGTCCAAACATAACAAATAACCCTGGTTACAAATGGATATGGAGGCATTCCTCCATTTACAAAGTATTCATGCTCAGAGATTACTAAGGATATCCTTAGCTTTTACAAATTCAAATTTTCACTATTACAATGTGTGTCTCAGAATAGTACATCATTAGGAATAACTACTCAAATATTCTCTGTTAGGTGAGTTCATCACCTCTTTCTTTTCTTGAAATAATCTTGCTTGAAGTATACCTGTACCTAGTCCTGCACATATCACAACTTACCAAAACTATATCTACAAGGTACATTAAATATATGTGCCTACCTAACTAAAATAATACTTTTGTAATGCCATGAACCTATATTAATAGAAATCCTTAAGGAAAGATATTAGAATCTAAGTATCATCAACTATATTGACAAGATTATGCAAAAAGAGAAAAAAAGCCATAAAATAAATTACAAATATGAAAATGGACGAGTATAAATATTGGACTATATACATTAATATTTACAATTGATTCTATATTACCTATATATATATTGAGAACCAATATTTTATCATTATAATCATATTGGTAGGTTTTCATTTTATATTTTCATTCCTTCTAATGCCATTATCAGAGAATAAAGAGATATAAGAGATACTATACCATAGGTATCCTTATTGTAAGAACCAATTGATATATATAATTGCTGCTAGACTTTCCAAACTTAAGCTAAATTCACTCGTCATAGTTTCTAGCAGTCTAATGGGAATTAACAGCTTTAAGAGAAAGAAAAGTTTAAGATATTTCTATTAGATAATCAAATATGTGATTTAAAATAACTTTGTCAAATCAATTGAAGAACACGACAATAGTCATTGAAACCCCCATTGAAACTAAATGAAGGAGAGTTGAAAAGACCACAGGAGAGTTGTTTGTTGGCCATAACATCTTAGAAGGTCAGAGGCAAACTCAACAAAAGAAAATCCTGCAAAACACATATATGAAATATTTTGTGAAAGAGAGTCAAGCATCTCAACTCATGGACCTCTTTCAAAATAAAATTATCTGTAAATGATCTAGATTACGGGCTTAAGAAGTTTCATCCATGGCTTTGGGAGTCTTAGGAGATTCCTCATTTTTCCTTTTCTTCCTACCGGGACTTGCTTTGTCCATTCTTTCCATGATCAGTTCTTCATCATCAGAGTCACTAAAACCTTCTCTGTCAATGCCACCCATGTCATCTTCATGCTAGTAAGTATAGAACCAGTCAGCTTCCTCTAGGGCCCTAACATGAAGGTAGAAAAATAGAAAATCTAAATTTCTTCTGATAATGGGGGTTCTTGAGATAAGAGTAGTTATATCATATGTAACTAGAATAGGGGAAGATGGGACTGGTCTTCCATTAAGCATAGGCATATTGTAAAATATGGGTCTGGTTATCAAGGAGTCCCCTCGAATATTTTGAATGACCAAATCTAGACCCCCAAGTATTTGCATTTGAAAATTTGAGCACAAAGTCTTCCAATGTTGGATTTCCCTAGGTCTCCCTGAATGGCCATGGCTATGAACATCACCGGAATATCGGAGTTGACCCTATTCCGATCCTCATTTGTTAAGAATTCCCTCCCCAAGATCTGAAAGACAGCCCTAAGAATTAATGAATGAGTGTTCAGCATAACATATTTTAATCTGTTTATTGTGATTTCTTCGTCAAAGGCTATTTGTGGCTTAGTGGCCTTTAACTTGATGGGGATGATCATTTTAGAAGTAATGAGGGGCCAAGATACAGGTAGACTTGCAGAGGAGAAAGCTTATGGTCTATTTAAGCAAGGTTGAAGTCGACAGTTATGTTTCCTATCCCTTCATTTACGAACCTGACTATTAAGCTTCACGTGTCAATGAAAAGAGAAATCAAAAGGACTCTGTATATGAGCATATATATATATATATATATATATATATATATATATATATATATATATATATATATATATATTAATCACAAGTCTTTCCATAATGAAATGAAAATAAATTTATATATTACTTTGATAGGGTATATACCAAATGTCTTATTAAACCAATACTTTTTGTGCTTAAGTAAAATCCTTTTATTAAGTTTAAAAATTTATTTAAATTATTCTCTAAAGTGAGCATAAACAATGGGTAAGTAATGTTATGCTTCAAGTCTGTAGTATTTAGAATTTACTTAATAAAATATAGTTTTGGGATTAGTTACAGTAATGTGACTCTTAATCCGCTACTTTAGAGCATATTTGAAATTATCATAGATTCAAACTGAAATGGAAAATTATAAGATGTTTTGCAAAGTGATTTTTCTATAAAACATATTAAAAAACCATGATATTGACAAGCTTAATTTGACTATAATATCTATATCTATATAATCTACTTCATGATTGAAACCAAATATGAAAATAGTCATTGTCTAGTAGTGTCTTCCTACTGTTAACCATAAAGCCAAAATGATAATTCGGGTTATACAGTATCTAGTTACTAAATAGTGACAGTATTATAGTATCAACTATACAAGCTACCTTTATCTATCAGATGGTTCAAACATTAGGTTACGACTTAGCCCAGTTTGATACCCCTGCCTTTATCCTTTGTATTGCTGCCCAGAGATGACGGGCCTGCATCTGAGGATGTCTCCCATTCCTGGAGCTCCTCTTCCTCCCCATTGTTTCTATCAGAGTTGATGACTAGCAGAGCTGAACCAGCCCAATCCATGGCATCTTCAAAGCCGTCAATATTTTCTTCCTTAATATATGTAGCAAACCAATTCAGGTTGTCTAGATGCTTGACATGGAAAAGTCCAGTCAAAAAATTCTTGAATTGTGGCTTTTGCTCTCCATGGTTGATTCAAGGGCTTCCTATCTTTTGACCCATAACATGGGATATCTAGGGGCATGATTGTCCCCCAGGTTTGTTTTCTTGTAGTTCCTAGCTTTGGGAATCATGAGAGTAGCATCAATGTTGTCGAGGACAATGTCAATATTTCCTAATATGCTCT
>BSBK01001039.1:160000-267500 GCA_027943335.1 Chamaecyparis obtusa | reverse complement strand
AAAATTCCAAACTCTTGATCCTTTAGGGAGAGAAAGATTCCTGCAAATGTTGAGTTCTTCCCTTCCATCTAGGTATTTAAATCTAATAATTTTTACCCATTTCGATTCTAAATTCTTAATCATTTTCCAAACTAATTTAGCTCCTAAAGCTATATTTTGTATTTTAATATCATTGATACCAAGTCCCCCATCCTCTTTCTTTTTACATATCGATTTCCAAGCAATTAGGGCCATTCTAGACTTATCTTCGAAGCCTTGCCAAAAAGAAATTCCTAAGTTTTTTGACTATTTTATTCTTTATACCTTCAGGTAAATTAAGACACATCATTTGATAAATTGGGATAGTTGATAAAACTGTTAATTAGCATAGCTTTACCTGCATTAATTAACCATCTTCCTTTCCAGATTTTATTTTCTTATCAATATTATTAAGCACATTGTTCCATAGATTGGTAGATCTATTGCCTTTGTCTAAAGGGAGACCTAAGTACTTACAAGGGAGGGAACCTACTTTGAAATTTAGTGTCCTACAAATTGCAACTTCCTTCTCTTTACTAGTGTTAAAGAAGAAAATCTCTGATTTATCCTTATTTATCTGTTGACCTGAGGCTGCAGAGTAATTGCTAAGAATGGAGAAGAAAGACCTAGCTTCTTTAATACTGGCTTCACCAAAGAGTACATTATCATCCACAAACTATTGGTGAGTACATGGTTCCAATGTTGATGTGATTCTAATACCTTCTAAGAGTCCATTTGTCCATGCCATAGTCATAGATCTTCCTAAGGCTTCCACCATTAGAATAAAGAGAAACGGGGAAAGAGGGTCACCCTGCCTCAGCCCTTGGGAAATATCAAAGAAACCTACCAAGGAGCCATTTATCGAAATTGATATTTTTGGACCTGAAATGCACTCAAAGATTGGATTTATTAGAGGTTTGGAGAAGCCAAAAGCCTCCAAGCATTTGCATAATAAAAGACAATCTACTTTATCATATGCCTTTCTTATATCCAACTTTACTAACATACTTGGTTTTTTATTGTTTTGAACAGTGTGGATAGCCTCCTGTGCTATAATTACCCCATCTAGAATAGATCTTCCAGGAACAAAGCCTGTTTTCTCTTCTGAAATTAGTTCTGGAAGAAGAGTCTTAATTCTATTAGCTAAAGATTTAGTCAGTAGCTTGTAAATTGTATTGCATAGAGATATAGGTCTGTAGTCCTCAAAGCTTTCTGGGTTTGAATTTTTGGGAATTAATGTTATAAAGGTATTGTTAATTTCTTTCAAAAGATGCCTTGATTTTCTCATTCCTTCTAACACATCTACTATCTTTGATCCAATAAAAGGCCAACATTTTTTAAAGAAAAAAACAAGCAAGCCATCTGGCCCTAGGGATTTATCAGGGTGGAGGTTTTTAAGGGCCTTCTCCACCTCATCTATTGTAAAACTTGTGTTTAGAGTTTTATTTTGGCTATCTGATACAATTTTAGGTATATTGTTAAGGAAATCAGATTGAGCTTCCCTATTCGAACCTTCTTCATTATTTAAGATATTTTTTAAGTATTTTTATGCTTCCCTAGAGATGTCCTCTGGGTTTTCCACTATATCCCCATTTAGCTTCTTAATTTTCATTATTCTATTTATGTTTCTCCTAACTTTTGTACTATTGTGAAACTTTTTTGTATTTTTGTCACCTTCTGCAAGCCATGTTTCATGTGATCTCTGTTTCCAGAAGGTCTCCTCCTGCGCTAAAATCTCTTCATAGTTTTTAAGGAGCTCTTTTTGTTTATTAAAGGTTACTTCATTCATGCCATTAGAAAAGACTTCCTCATTCAGAAGCTTAATACTATTTTTTGCTTCTATTTTTTTTTTCAAAAATATTCCCAAAGCTTTCGTTATTCCAGTTAATTAAGTTTATTCTGATTAATTTCAATTTTTGCATTATAACATACATTTTAGAGCCTTTGAAGTTAGCTTGTCTATATTTTTTAAACAATTCTCATCCATTAGCCACATCTTTTCAAACTTAAAAGGGTTTTTCTTTGGGAGATTTGGTTCTAAGAAATTCAAGGATACAAGATAGTGATCTGATTCAGAGGTTGGTAGAATGGAGGCCTGCATACCAAAATGAAAGTTTACTAAATTGCCAATGAAAAAAAATCTTTCTAGTTTTTATCAATTAAACTCACATCCGCCCTCCTATTAGACCAGGTATAAGCTCCATTTTCTATTCTTATTTCTATAGCAATCATATTTCCAAGCCAATTTTTGAATTCTATAGTCATTTGGGAAATCTTCTTAGAACCACCTATTTTGTCATTTTCATCTAAAATAGAATTGAAATCTCCTCCTATGATGATGTTTTCATTAGCATGCATATTAATAATTTTTTAATATCATTCCACATAATCATTTTCTCATGAATTATTACAAAGCTTAACTTACTTTTTATACTTTTGATTCTTCCTCCTATCCAATTAATATTGATACTTAAAGGATCAAAACCACATTGTCTAGGATTCAATAACATTGCAATCCCTCCCGATGCTCCAATCAATGGAGTTCCCCAAATCTCCAATATTCCTAGTTTTCTTTTAAGAGAACTATAACCATCCTTATCTAACTTAGTTTCCTGTATTATTACTATATCTAAATTAAATATCCTTAATTGCCTTTTAAGTAGGCATTGTTTTTTAGGGGCATTAAGGCCCCTAACATTCCATGTGATAACCTTCATGACTGATTGGGAAGGATCTTCCCCTTCCCTACATCCAAAAGCGTTGTAATTTTAACTTGACCTATTGCCTGACCTTCTATGTTTCTTAGTTCTTTTAAAGATTTCCTACCTCTTGATTTGGTTGGTTTGGCACAGTCAGGAGTGTCTTTTCCTAATTCATTCATGCTTAATCCTAATCTTTTAGGCTTACTAGCATTATTATCTAAGAGATGCTCCTCTGATTTGGTGATATCTTTATCCATAGTTTCTAAGATCTTAACAACAATATCTCTTTTTTCTACCCTTTTTTCTCCTATATCATTCAAAATATCTATATCTATACCTAGGAATTCATTAATGGCCTCAATTTCTGAGATATCTCCAATATTATCACAACTAGGGAGGTTTGTTTTACTACAGGTTTCCTCCTTATTTCTGATATCTAATTCTTCCAATACAAAGTCCATAGGATTTGCATTATTCACAAAATTCTTAGTCGTCTCTTCGGATAGAGGAGCATAATCCTTCATAATCACCAAATATTTCTCACCCACTTCCTCTTGTTCTTGGATATCTGTTAGAAGAGAGCCACTTGTTATTCCTAATACATTAGAGTCTATTTTTGTATAAAACTGGTCCCAAGCCAAAAAGACCTAATCCTGCATATTCCAACGAGTCCTTCTTAATGTTATCTAATTCTTGACTAACTACTCTACTCATTTCCTCTGCCAGAACTAGGATAATTTCCAGGGCTTGCTTATAATCTTCTACTGCTATATCTTCCTTACACTCACTTTTGGTTTTAATTTTGTTTTTTATAAGTTCCATATTTAAATCAATGACTTTTGTTATAGTCTTATCCTAAAATTTTGAGGACTCGAAAGGGTTACTAATATCCTTAATTTATCCTCCTTCCATAACATTCAAGATAGAGTCCATGATTTCCTTAATAGCAAAACCCCCTATGTTGTCAAGAAAATAGGTTGTCGACCTAGGATACTTGTTGACTACTATCCCCGAGGATAAACCATCCTTCATCGCAGCTGGTTTGGGTCTATTTGATAAAAAATAAGACTCTGAATGTTCCTCCTTTGCATCAATAATTTTGGTTAAGAGAACAGGAGAAATCATAAACACACTTTTTTTTACTTCTAATTAAATTTTTTTTAAGGGTTTTGATACTTATGTTCATTTGGGAAGCCCTAGTTCGTTGAGGCTTCCTAGTTTGGACATTAATCCATGGATTAGGCTTACCCCTAGGAGAAGGAGGTTTACCATCATCACATATATCAAGAGCCATGAAAGGGTTCAGGGAAAGGATCTTAGGTGACTGACAATTCTTAGGGAGGTCACTAAATTGAGAGGATTTACTATAATTTGCCTTAATCCATCTGTTGTTGTTGCATTCAAAATAATTTTTAGGGAAAATAGGTGAGAGTGAAAAAACCCTAGCATATTTAGTTTGAGCAAAGAAAGAAAATTGATCATCAATCTTAAGAACCATAAAAAAACCTACAGGTCATCGTGAGGCATAAATAGAGGAATTGTGCCATGGTGGGGAGATAGGCCAATGATTGTCATGGTCCCTCTTCTAGCAATGAGAGTCCTCGGCAGATGAGGAACCCCTAATACATTTGTTTTTATGGAACTCGGAGAATGGAGCCACAAGCGACCCAGATCTATTGGCAATATTGCAGAAAGAACTACCATTGATAACACGCTGATACCTCAAAAAATGGGAGAGACAATTGTTGTGCATTCACACATGCAAAGCCATTTCTTTTTGAAAATACTAAAATTATTAAATATATACCTACTCTTAATAAAACTAGTTTGTATGGGCTGGATATTTAACACAAGATGAGATGTCTATTATAGAATGAAATAAATTTGGTGATAAATTTATACAATATGTTCAAAAAGGGGGATAGCTCTATAATTTTAGATCAACAATGTATCATCATATTTAGAAATGAAATTGGTACATCCTTATTAATTATAAGTCGTAGAAGATAGAATAAAATTCTTCAAGATAGACTTGAAATAAGTTGTAGCCAACATCATTCTAAAGAATTTTATATAATTAACAAGGAAAGACATTACAAATGGAAGCTTTTTCACTAGCCATGTTGAACATATCAAAATAGAGCAACTCCTAGGAAATGTTTCTTAAAAGACCTTGTAGGGGAATATATCAAAAAAACATTAAAATTATTATCCCCTTTTATAGATGGATCTTAGGATTGAAATAATTGAGTTTAGTGGTGAATAAATGTTTGTATCACACTTGGAATCATCTAAAAGATATTTCCATCCTCTTTGACTACTTGATCATTTTAGAAAAATTATTATAATATAGGGCCTAAATAAATTCAAAAACAAACTATAGACAACTTTTAATCAATGAAGCTTTTATCTAGTCTCCTCTAGCAAGGCAAAAATAAGGTGGCATTGTTTAGCCACCTATACCTAGAAGGATATGTAGAAAGGAACCACTTTCACCTAACTAAAAAATTCAACTAATTGTTAAAGCCATAGTCTTAAATAAGACTTGCAATAATGTATCTTTTTTAACTATTGATCGAACATTCTCAAGAAATAAACAATATAGGTAACAACATTAGATCATATAGTAATATAAACTTTATCACCTTTTGGAGGTAGCATTAGGTTATAAACATATACAATATGGGTCAAAATAGATTTATGGTAGAGTAGTGATGTACTTTAAAAAATAGGTTTTTATCTTAAGTTTTGAGGACCTATTCAATTTTTAAATTGGATTTTTAAGCGATCTAAAACTAAACAATCTAAAAATGTTTCTACTAAAGGAGTAAAAATGTAATGTCCCTTTTTCAGACCTTACTTGATTTGTCTTAGAATTCATAATTAGGGTTTGGATTTCCCTTGGAAATGGCAATTTGTAATATTTCATACCAAGAGGATGTCAATCCCCAATAATTATCATACATCATTATGCATTTAAATCACATTAAGAATAATCTCTAATTCACAATATATAATTATGCTCTAATTCCTTATTCACTCCTAATCATAGACCTTAAGAAAGATGGTAGATTTTTTGTGATAGGATGCTTGCACAATTGACAAGTGGGTTCCCTCAAGGATCTACCTATCTCAGGATCTTTCCATCATGTGACTGATTTACCTGCCTCTTCCTAAATACACTCCATGTCCCCTTAATAGTGATTAGTGATTTATTAAATAATTAGCTAAGTATATATTATTATCTCCCATATAGTAAAAATATCAGTAAACATACATGTCCTCATGCATAGTTCTCATTACACTTAAACATATAAATAGTAAATATATGAATAAAGTTATATAACATATTTGATATTTAATTCAAATTTTATTTTGAATATTATATAATTTATATTCAATAACGTGTAATCATTAAAATCTATTATTAAGTAAATTTTTTACTTATAATCACGAGAATTCATAATTCTCTATATAATGTATTTATTTCATATTATATATTAATTACTTATTTATCAATATATTTGAGTTATTTCAAATGCTAGTTTACTTCATAACAATATTAACGTATTTAAAATCTATTATTTCAATGTTTTTTCTATAACCTATTATTCTAAAGTTTATTTCATATTATTGTTAATATCTAATTCATGCAAGTCTTATAAATGAATTAACTCAAACAAAGATATACTTAGTTCTTTCCTTGTTAGGATGTCTTTATTTTTGGCTTATTCAATGTTTCTTTCCTCTTAATATTCCCCTACATTTCCTCCATTTTCTCCTATATTTCCTCCTTGATTCTCTCCTACATTTTTTTTCTTGTTTTCTTGTTAAAATTTGAATAATACCCTCTTATTATTATTCTCCTCCATTTTATTTATCTCCATTTTTCTTTTCTTTCCTCCATATTAGCTCTCATTTAAATGTGATATATAATGGCTATGCTATAGGATGCGTCTCCTTATTAGGCCCAACGATAAGGTAAGAAATCCTTATCAATTTATAATTAATTTTGTATGTTATGAAGTTTGTGTAATATATATAAATTATTAATATTAATAATATTATTAAATATTAATATGAAGATGATAATATTATATTTATATATTATATTAGTATATGAATATTATAATATTAATATTATGCTAATATTAATATTATATTATATATTATTATCTTAATAATATATTAGTGTCAATTATCATTGTATTAATATTATTATATTAATAGATCCTATTATATTATTATTTATATTTATTCATTAAATTATTTATTAATTACCAAATTCTATTTTAAGAATGGGGATGGAATATATTAATTATATTATTTATTTCATAATATATAATTATATTGTGTTACAATACTATGTTATATAATTTATTCAATTACTTATACTTTAATAATATTTATTTATTTATATTATGATTATATTATAATATTTATTTATTTATCTATTTTCTATTAAAATATTATTATTTAATGATTATTTATTATTAAATCTATCTCAAAACAGGGACATCACAAATAATCAACAAAAGAAATGCATGTTAATAGGTAGAGCTAGGTGAATCCAACATCAAATACTAGTAAAGAGGTTAGGTGATCATGTCTGTTGGAAGGGTGGATAAAGATCAATTTTGATGGTGCCTCCAAGGGCAACTTGAGGCCCTCTGGAATTGGGTTTGTGGTGAGAGATTGGTTGGTAAGTATTCTTACTATGGGGGCGAAGAGGATTCCAGAGTGGATAGATCATGTGGCAGAGGCATTTATGACACTTCATGTTGTTAAACTTGGCAAAAGTTTGAGGGTTTTAAGAATTCACTTGGAAGGCAATTCTCTAATTATTATGAATGCAATCATGACTAGGAGTGCACAAGCTTGACACCTACAAAAATACATCTTTGCAATCAGTAAGGAATTGTCCTTTCTTGAGTTTCAAATCAGCCATGTTCAGAGATCTAGGAATGAAGTGGATGACACCCTTTCAAAGTGAACATTGGTGTTTCATGATGAAGGGGATATATAGGTGGAGGATTTTCAAAATTTTCCCTTTAATGTGTGACATCACCTTCTTGTTGTAGGTTGACAGGCTTATTAATGATTGTGGTAGGGAATGTGATGGATGGGATGAGAGTATGTGTGCGGCTTTTTAAGGGGACACGACTAAGCTCCAATAGAATGCATCGTTGACTAAATTTCAAAAAATGGAAAACACAATAGATTTTTGTGAAATTTTCAGCATCTGTTCTTCATGATCTACATATTGTGTGGTTGAAAACCATAAAAAAATTGCAAAAAAATCATTTTGTTTTTGCAAATCTAAAGAAAAAAAGTTTGACTTTTTTTTATAGCTTTGGTGCATGTTGTCTGAGCTTAGCTAGTGCCTTTTTAAGGTGGGCAAGTGTCCTCTTTTCTCCATATTGTGGATTAAGGTGTGTATTGGTGGTGAATTTGATGGAATCAAATTTGACTTTTCTTTCTTCTCAGCTATAGGCTGCCTTCTTTGGGCCAATTATGGCTCAACGCTTGAAACACTTATTCAAATGTTCATGAGGGTGTTTCTAACTTGAGGGTGGCAGAGGCTTATGAATTGAACTCCTTCATACAATAGCCTCTGATGTGGACATGGATGAATATAGGATCCAGGAACTGCCTGGTTGGTAATCTCTAAAACTCTCTCTTTGGCGTCAGGAATATAGGGCAAGCCAAGCATTAGTGTTGGTGATTTTTCTAGCCAATGCAAGGCAGAAGTGATGGTTGAGGAACATGAAGTAGGAACACTTGAATGCTTCTAAGGTAGGGGTTGTGGGGATGGGGTTTTGTAGATGGCATTTTTTAGGTTTGGGTGACTCACAATTTTGGTTTCCTAGCCTTTTGTAAAGTGTTTTAAAAATTTTGATAGCCTCTGGCATTGGTATTTTCCCTTTGAATCATGATTGGTTCAGGGGTTGGGGATTTTTTTATCAGTCTTGTTGTAAAAGGTCTTCAGTGAGTGTATTTTTGGCCATTTATAATAGGGGATATTATAGTATTTAAAGGGTGGTTGTAGAGTTTTTGTTGATTTGGCTAGGTTGGTGTTGTTGAGCGTGTGGTCAAGTGGTGGTTGAGGTTTTTTTTTTGCAAGTTGGTGGTCGGATGGCAGTAGGGTGGCATACTATTCATGACATAATTAATTTATTGTACTCCATTTTTATGACATTAATAAAATTATTATTATTGCTAAAAAAAAATAATCAACAAAAAAACATAGTTATGTCAAAAGCATGGTAGAAACAAGCCTCTTTGAGTCTTTCACATCTAGTGTACAATATTTGGGTGAAGGAAAGATATACTTTGGTTGACAATATTTAAGTCATAAGAACTAATTATATCACATGTAAAAGCATGTTTCCCACTTGTAAATGATCCACCATATCAAAATATGGCCTTGTGTTTCATATGTCACATTAGTCATAACAAAGTCACTATTACTAACCCAATTTACCAAAAAGAGATTATATGTAATGCACCAACTTAGTAGATCCCTTACAGGGTTTTTGATATTTTCAAAACATGTGTTACCTTTATTAAAAAATTTAATAGAGCTCTTAAATCAGATCATTTAAGACATTGTATTGATGTAAACATAAAGTTAGTTATCAATTCTTATTAAGTTCATAAATCATTGTTGGTTAGATTAGAATGATAGAAAACATAATAGTGTTTCTACCTATTGTACACTATGAAAAGGGGATCACATAAAAGTACCAATTTTCCCAATTCATAAGGCACATTGGAATACAAGACCACCTCAAGACAAATATGATTGGCACCACTTGGTAAGAAAGATGCCAATGCAATATTAATGCCTTTGGAATTTATATTCCTTTGTTGCTTAAATTGAGAAGGAGAGGAATGATATTAATATGCAAGAGACTAAATAAGAACAGATCTGATCTAATCCAACTGATAAAAATAATGTAAAGAAGAATGGAGAAAAATTTGAATGCACATGAAAATGAAAATAAGAAAAGGGAATTTTTAGATTTGAATTCTCAATTCTCGAAATCCTAGAATGACCTAAAACTGCAGATCTAAGACCTAGAGGCTATAATTTGGCTTCTTGCCAAAACTATGATCAAAATGTATGGGACATGATGACAATGTCAACATGTACCTAGGACATGATGATAATGGTGACATGTACCAGGTGATTTTGATTGAATTTTCCATGGATTGGCTGACAGTTTTTTATTTTTCTGGATCTTGTTGGACAACTATATAACATGTTCATGCACATAAAAAAATAGGGAAGAAGGTTGGCTAAAGGTGTTTGCCTTAGTCAAACCTCTATTTAGGAGTCAACCTTGAAAATAAAATAAAATTGCATAAGGAAATATGAAATAGAAGCTAGATCTAAATTACCTCATGCTTTGATGATGCAACGCTTCTTTGGATATGACCGCAAATGTTAATGAAATAGCTTGAAATGCACAAAAAATCAAAAGAAAATCATGAAAGATGAGCCTTGGATGATGGATGTTTTAGTTTTACCACAATGCTTGATGAAGAAGAAGAAGAAGAATGGTTTGAACAATTGAAGACTTGAATACTCAAATGTAGAAGAGATCTTGTATTTAGATTGCTTGCTTGATCATGAATGATTGAAAAATTGATAGTGAATGCTTGTACTTGATAATGGATACCAAAATAGGGATATATGGGGGCTTTATATACTCAATCCATTATTTTGGGGGTTAAAACTCAAGCAACTCGACCCTGAGACCAAATCTCTTGTTAATACCCTGACATTGGGCCTCAGATCAAATTTGGGCCTTAATTCTAGGGGACATGATGCCATTAGTGATAAGTCATAGGGACATGTTTCCGTTGGTGACATGTACCCAACAATTAAGGCTCAAATTTGGGTTGTGGGTCCTAGATAGTCAACAAGTGCAATATTTTCATGTATAGCTCAATCTGCGGTCAGAGAGAGAATTTAAGGGTCATAAATAGTAAGATAGGTCCTAGGAGGTGAAATGAATTATTTGATTAGAGAAAAAATGGAGGAGCACACTTATAAATAAGGGATAACCTCAATTTTTGAAGAAACTAAACCAATATAGGACTTATAATATTAAATTTGAAGGTCTAATGAGTGTTAGGAAAGTATGAAATCAATGCGGGAACCAAATATACTAAAATGGGGCTAAAATAAGCACCTAATCAAGAGTGCTTACTTTTTAGGTTGGTACACCTATTTACAGAAAGTAATAATTCCACCTTAATCTTACTAAATGATTATCACTCAAGAAAATACTACATATGTAGTTGTATGACATGGGAAATGATTGAGATAAAAAAGCCAACAATATTGAATTTCTAAAGATAAAGAATACCAATTAAATATTTGTATCTTTGAACCATGAATTTTTGTTTTTGTGTTAGACTACTTACATTTCTTGAAGCAAGATGATCAAGGGACATATTCTCAAATTCCAAGTATTAAAATGTAGAAAACATATTGTTCTTAAGCTAATTTGGCTATCCATGGAGGAGGAGACAAACTTCATTTCCCTTTTCTTAATAATAAATTATCCATATCCAATATCTAAATATTATTTTCATCCCTCTAACTATGGAATAATCAAATTTCACAAGACTATGTAAGGAAAGGAAACCCTTAGGAAGGTGTGTTATATAAAATTAAGACTTATGAGCTCTTTTGTAGACTCATTAGAGGACACTATATGAGTAGTTGAGATTAAACCACAAGTGAATTATTGTATAATTGGCATATGACTAAGCCACAAGTTTTATTACGTTATTTCAAGCATAAGGCTTGGAGGGAATTATAACTTTGGTCATGGAAATCATATTATTAATAAGTCTAGTTTTGATTGGGAGTTCTTTCAAGACCCATTTTTTTCATTTTTATAGTATACAACTTTAGTCCATTGTTCTATAATTTTTCATAGCTTGACAACTACCTTTAAAGGTGATATAAGAATTAAGGTAGCAATATGATGGTTTCTAATTTTGTGGTCAAAGGCTTGACAAAACAAAAAACTATTATTAGGTTAATATATAGAACTTAATATGTATGTTACATTTCAACTATAAATATCTCAACAATTTATTTCAAATCATGGGGAATCTCAATTTTAACACAAATTTTATGCTATGTAGTCAAGATAACTAGAACATGTTTGGGTTAAAGACATACCCACCTCCTAAGAAAGTAGGTTATGTGATTCAGGAATTTACAATGATAGAAGAAATTAGTCTAAATAGGCATCTTAAGAGATGTATAGTGAGGCACTACTGATGCAAGGATAGGAACCCTAGGGGCCAAATAATGGCACACCCTATAGATCTAGCCTTGCTCAAAAACATGCAAAAGCAACAACAACATAGTGAGAGAGAGAAATCAGGATCATTGATATATTCTTTCATTCAAATTGATTCATACATACCGGGCTATAAGGCCTTCCTGGTTGTGGCCAGCTATTACAATGAATTACAGAAGTCCTCCAACATGCAAGGATCTTCCAACAATCTTGATTCTATTATCTTCTATCCTCTATCCAAAAACTACCTCCTCAAACTCTAACCAAACAATTATACTTATACAAGAGGCTACCGAACTTAGTCAGCCTTCATATCCATAATCAATAGAAGGAATAGTCAATTCTAGGACCACACACTTCCCAATGATGGATACCAACATTAAATCTGTGACCCATAATCATTGCACAAGTCGGCCTCAACAGAAACTCAAAATAAACTATTTGGTAAGCAAGGATGACTGAGCAATAGACAATCATCGTCGAGTGCCAGTGAAACAACTGACCACCCAGGAGATAACCAACCATACTCGGTAACCAAAGGAAACCAACCAACTACCAACCAACTTGGTCAAAATAGGAACCAAGCAACACAAACAAACTCAAATATCTTTTTGGTGACACAGGGTTGCCAAGGACTTGAGATGCTCCTGCATCAGACACTTGGGGTTATTTAGAAATGATTCTCTGAATCATTCAGTAGGTCTAGTCTGAGCTGCATCCAACTCAGACTGTGAAATCCATCAACTATCTTCAATTGGTCTATTCTTCCACTTTACCAGATATTCCATATATTGTTTACCTCTTGTACTCTTGCCAATTCTTTGTTCCAAAATCTGTTCAACTTCTTCATTCTACTTCTTAGGATATTCCATCGATACTGTCATGTCTTCATTAGGTTCATGATACTCATACAAATCAACAATGTTGAAAATCGGTGATATGTCCATGTCATCAGGTAACTCAATCTCATATGCATTTCCACTATCAAATTTCTTCAAAATCTTGCAAGGTCCAAACTTCTTCATCTTCAACTTCCCATATGTTCCAACAAGAAATTGACCTTTCTTCAAATGAACCATCACTTCATCACCAACCTCAAAAGTTTTATGTCTCCTTGATCTATCAGCTCTGTCTTTGTATTTCTGATTACTCTCTTCCAACTTGATTTTCACATCTTCATGCAATGTCTTCATGTACTCAAAAAATTTCACTCCTTCGGCACTTCTCTTACTTTCATCAACAATGTCTCTCAAATTAGATATACCTCTCGGTTGTATGCCATTCACAATCTCAAATGGTGTTTTTCCAGTACCCCTATTCACTAAATTATTGTATGCAAACTCTTCTTGTACCAACATAGAATCCCAATTACTAGGTGTGTCTCCAACTAAGCATCTCAAAAGATTTCCAAAAAAAATTTTACAACCTCAGTCTGTCCATCAGTTTATGGGTGAAATGTAGAACTATATTTCAACTCAGTGCCAAACTTCCTCCAAAGAGTTTTCCAAAAGTATCCAACAAATTTACTGTCTCGGTCAGAGATAATACTCCTCAGTAATCTATGTAATCTGACAATTTCCTTAAATAAAAGATATGCTACATGTACTGCATCTGATGTCTTTCTACAAGGTATACAATGTGCCATCTTTGAAAATCTATCTACCACAAAAAATATAGAATCATTACCTCTTACTATCTTCGGTAAGCCAAGAACAAAATCCATACTGATGTCAGTCCAAGGTTCCTCAGGTACAACAATTGGTGTATAAAATCCAGTATTCTGACTTACTCCTTTTGCAACTTGACAAATTCCATAACTTTTCACAAATTTCTGAACATCTTTATACAACTGCAGCCAAAAGTATTTCTCCTTAAGCAAATTCAAAGTTTTATCAATACCAAAATGTCCAGCCAAACCACTAATATGTTTCTCCTTCATCAAGTTAGTTCTCATTTGTCCTCTTGGTATACACAACTAAATACCTTTAAACAACATACCTTCTTGAATGAAATATTCTTCCCATTTTGTACTCGGTTGATCTTGAATAGGTGCTCTGCACTTTCTCCACAACTCAAAAAATCAGGATTAGTTTCATACAAATCTCCCATCTCATCAAAACCAAGAACTTTAATTTTCATCTCAGTCATCAAAGATCTTCTACTCAATGGATCAACAACTCAGTTAGTGACTCCACTTTTATGTTTTATCACAAATGTATAGCTCTACAAGTACTCGACCCATTTCATATGTCTCTGATTTAACTTATTCTGACTACCCAAGTATTGTAAAGCCTTATGAGCAGTATACAACACAAATTCACTCGGTACCAAATAATGTCTCCATTTCTTTAGTGCTTGAACAATAGCATAGAATTCTTGATCATACATAGAATATTTCCTTCTAGCATCATTCAACTTTTCACTAAAGAAAGCAACATGTTTACCTTCTTGACTCAACACAGCTCCAATTACACTACCACTTGCATCACATTCTACTTAAAATACCTTATTGAAATCAAGCAATGCCAAAATAGGCAATTCAACAACCATCTACTTCAGAGTCTCAAAAATTTTATCAGCTCCATGTGTCCACTTGAATTCTCTTTTGTCTCCTCTCATAGTCTCAGTCATAGCATTACAAATTGAACTAAAATTCCTTATGAACTTTCTATAAAAACTTGACAAACCATGAAATGATCTTACCTCACTAGCATTCATAGGTGTAGGTCAATTTAGAATAACTTCAACCTTTTTAGGATCAATCTTCAAACCATCAACTAAAATTGTAAATCCTAAATACACAATATCCTCTTTCATGAATGAACACTTTTTCAGATTTATCAACAACTTTTCCTCTTTCAATCTCTGCAAAACTTGTCTAACGTGCAACAAATGTTCTTCTCTAGTCTTACTAAATATTAGAATATCATCAAGATATACAATCACAAACTTACCCAAGAATTTGTTCAGAACTTCATTCATCAGCCTCATAAAAGTACTCGATGCATTAGTTAAACCAAAAGGCATAACCAACCACTCATACAAACCTTCTTTTGTCTTGAAAGTAGTCTTCCACTCATCACCTTCTCTGATTCTGATCTAATGATACCCACTTTTCAAATCAATCTTTGTTAAATACTTCGCTCTAGTCAAATTGTCCATTATATTGTCCATTCTTGGTATAGGAAACCTATACTTCACTATTATCTTATTGATTTCTCTGGAATCAGTACACATTCACCATTATCCATTCTTCTTAGGTGCCAATATCACAGGTACTACAAAAGGACTCAAAATTTCTCTGATCAAACCTTTATCTAGCAACTCTTGAATCTATCAGTTCAATTCTTGATTCTTGTTAGGTGTCAACCAATGAAGTGCCTTATTCGGTAAACTAGCTCCAAGGATTAGATCCATGCAATGATCAATACTTCTCTTCGGTGGAAAACCATCAAGTACATTATCAGAAATGATATCACTGTACTCAGTGAGTAACTTATCAATCTCCTCAGAGACATTATCCTCTATTTTCTTACTCAGTTTGTTAGGAATCACAGCAAAACATACATCATTCTTCTTCAAATCCTTAACACATTTTATCCCTTCCATCAAACAAACTTTCATAGATGTGAAAACATTACTAATAGGTTCTTCCATCAAAGGTAACAAAATTTGTTTTCTTCCATTAGCCACAATAGTATACTTATGCAATCTCCCATCATATATAGCATGTCTATCATATTGCCAAGGTCTACCCAACAAAATATGACAACAATCCATAGGCATGATATCACACAACACCTTATCATTGTACTTTCCAATTTTCAAATTCACATAACATTGTTCACTTACCAAGAGTGTATGCTCATCTTTGATCTATGAAATTTGATAGGGCTTCGCATGTTCCAACCTTTCCAATTGCAATTTTGTGACCATCTCTTCAGATGCCAGATTCTTCGAGCTACCACTATTAATGAATACCTTCCAAACTTTGTCAGGAACTCTACATCTAGTCTTGAACAAACTTTTTCTTACCAAATCTTCATTTTTACTTTCATTCCATAGTGCTCTTCTTACCATCAAGTTATTTTCCTTCTTCAGTTGATTCAGTGACTCTTCTTGCACCAAAGCATTTATACTGCTACCAACCTTCTTACTAGCATGTGTACATTCAAAAGATCTATGTCCTTCCTCTCCACATTTATAACAAGTTCCTTAGAAATTACCTCTACTTCTAGATGAACTTTCACCTTTCCACTTGGTCCTACCTTTGTACAGATTTGTCTTTTTAGGTTCAAATCTACTATTCTCACCATAGGATCTACCTCTTCCTCTAGGGAATCTACCACCTCAACCTCTTTGTCTCTATTCATGTCTCTTATTCAATTTCTCCTTGGCTTTCAATGCAAATTGATAAGCCTATTCAATGTTCTCTAGCTTGACCAAACTGATTTACTCTTGGATGGAAACTCTCAAACCATTTAGGTATCTAGTAATTCTTTCCACATCATCCCCATCATGTCCAGATCTGATATCTAATCTATAGAATTCCTCAGTATAATCCTTTACCGAGCTATCTTTCTACTTTAGACTTTGCATTCGCCTAACTAGGTTAATCTGATAATCACAAGGTAAGAACTTTCCTTTCAACTTATTCACCATTTTATTCCATACCTTAATTTTTTCTTTGCCTTTCTTCTTCTGATCCAATTGCAGATGTTCCCACCACAAGGATGCATGACCTTTCAACTTTGTGCCTGCAATTTTCACCTTCTTCTCTTTAGATACATTTTCATACTCAAAATAATTTTCCATCTTGGTGATCCAGTCTATCAATTCATCAGAATCCAATTTCCCACTATATTCAGGAGGATTGAAATGTGGTGTTGATTTCAAACTTGTCAATGCCTTCAAGAATCTTTCCTCGCCCTGATCCATCACAGGTGCAGGTTCTACTTTTCCTTGTTCCACTTCAACTTCATCATCACTAACATCTTCAAGATGTCCGCCTCTTCTCTGGGTTGTTTCAACAACTTCTAATCTAGCAGCAAGTTGTCTCAACATGCCTCCCAATCCTAGATCTGCTTCTCACCTCCCATGAACCATCTTGGAACCCTCTACAATTGCAGGTCAGATCACAATCTGCCACCCCACAACAATTCAACTAGGGGTTTGCAAGAAGGAACCTACAAACCTAGATCCGTAGACCTAGATCCAGATCTCACCTCACTCTGTTACCACCTGACACAAGGGGATGAACCCTAGGGCCAAATGATGGCACACCCTAGAGATCCAGCCTTGCTCAACAACACAGGAAAGCAACAACAACACAGTGAGAGAGAGAAAGCAGGATCATTGATATATTCTTTCATTCAAATTGATTCATACATGTCAGGATGTAAGGCCTTCTTGGTTATGGCCAGATATTATAATGAATTAAAAAATTCCTCCAACATGCGAGGATCTGCCAACAATCTTGATTCTACTATCTTTTATCCTCTATCCAAAAATTGCCTCCTCAAACTCTAACCAAACAAATATACTTATACAAGAGGCTACCAAACTGAGTTGGCCTTCAGATCCACAATCAATAGAAGGAACAGTCAAATTTGGGACCACACGATTCCTAATGATGGATACCAACATTAAATCCATGACCCATAATAAATGCACAAGTCGACCTCAATAGAAACTCAAAATAAACTACTTAGTAAGCAAGGATGATCGAGCATGTGATGCCCAAAAATTTCGGGTCAAAACACAACCAACAATTTTATTTTTTTTAAAAAGTTAAAAGTTTTCTACGTTCAAGATGCAGGTTAATCGGTGATAATGTCAAACTCAAAAGAGTCAGGAGGTCAAAACCTCTACAACGTTGTTTTCCCCAAAAGTAGCTAGTTAAACTTCAAAGGAAGATGAATTCGTTAATCAACTTAACGTTCAATTTCCGTCGATCGACAATCTGTTAATCTTATAGATTATCCAAGTATGAAAGAAGATTTATTTAATTAGCAATATTTAAGTTATTTATTTTGTTATTATGGTACTATGTGCTAATGTTATAGCACATATGTAATATTAATTGATATATTATAGTATATTAACTAATTAATAATTATATTAATTAATTAATATATTATAATTATTAATTAATTTTCATATATAATATTTAATTATAATCCTTGAATATATATCATTAATTAGGTTTATCATTGATTTATTGATTAGTTAATAAGTTTATTAATCTATTGATACATTGTAATTAAGAATTGAATTAATACACATTCTTTTTGCAACGGATATTGGTGTAGTCGATCATTTGGTTTTATATCTAATAATCCCATAACTGACAACCTGGTCGTAATAATCAAGATTGGACTTATGGAAAATGATGAACCTAAATTCGGCATATGAACAAACTGATACTTACTGCCAACGCTACCTTACTTTTCCCTTCAAAAAAAAAAAGTTGTTGCATTTTTAGTTGGATATTTTTGGGCATGACAAAGCAACAAACAAGCATCGTGCACCGCCAGTGAAACAACCGACCACCCAGGAGATAACCGACCATACTCAGTAACCAAAGGAAACCGACCAACTACCAACCAACTCGGTCAAAGCAGGAACCAAGCAACACAGACAAACTCAAATATCTTTTTGGTGACATAGGATTGCCAATGACTCAAGATGCTCCTGCATCAGCTACATAATCCTTTGTAGAGTGAGGAAATAGGGTAGCAAGGAATGCACATATCAAAGGCCATGGGAGAGGATTGTGTCCACATGGTTAGCTTAGGTAAATTGAAAGAGAAGAAAAAATGATTACATTGTAGATAGCTAAAAAATTATATGAAGCTAATGTGATTAAACATATCTACTATGATTTATGCTTTTAAATGGTACATAGCCAACAAAACAACTAATGAGCATAAACTACTCAAGTCATTTAAGCATTAACAACATCAAGCGCTAATTAAAAATTGGTGATTTTGAAAATGGAATACTCATGGAAGAATTTAGACACAAAATTGAGAGGTTTCCTTGATCTTGTGTTATTTCTCTCTCTAATTCACAATGCCTCAACATGAAAAACTATAAATAAAGAATTGGATCCATTAAAAGGGTTATCCTAATGATGTAGAACCTTGAAAATAACAAAAGAAAGACATTAAATGCTAGTTTAATTTCCTTGTGATAAATTGTATAAAAAGAAACATATGTAGAAACCGTAGCTACTCTCTTATTGCACTCAAATCATGATTTTTATAAAATGCTATTTTATTGTGAATTTCTTTTGTTACTATTTTATTGTGACACTATCACAAATTTTACAAGTTTTAAAACAGTGTTTCATTGAAATGAAATATTCTTATAAAATTTGTTTGTTGGAATTTACTTCTACGATTAAAAGTCTTAATATCACATTGTGTACTTTTTTACATACCAATCTAAAATGACAAGTAATTCTTCTCAAAATTATATTTCATTTATTCTTATAATTTTTAATCTATTTCATGTAGTTGTTAATATACATTTCTCTTATTTTTAATATTACAATTGATATTTTCATTAATACTAGAAAATTCACATTTATAATAGTGATAAAAATTTCTTACTCCTATTATTGTTATGTTACTAATGTATATTTTTCTTTTATAATATGTTTAGTGTAGATGTAGATACTTCTTCACTTTTAGTTGAATGGATGTTATCATTATTATTGTTGCATCCTGATAAAATGAAAATGGCCCAAGATGAGATTGATTCTAAAATTGGACAAAGTCGATTGGTAGAAGAGTTTGATATACCACAATTAAAATACTTGCAAGCAATAGTTAAGGAGACAATGCACCTTTTTCCATTAGCACCTTTACTTTCACCACATGAATCTATTAAATCTTGCACAATTGGAGGCTTCCATATTACAGCAAGAACAATACTAATAGTAAATACATGGGTAATTCATAGAGACCCGAGAACATGGAATCAACCACTAGAATTTGTACCAGAGCACTTCTTTGAAAAGAATATGGAGATAGAGAGCATAAAATCCTCACATAATGAATTTGAGATGCTTCCCTTTGGGCTAGGAAGACGAGCATGTCCTGGTGCCTCTTTAGCAATATGTATGGTCCATATAACTCTTTCAAGGTTGTTACAAAGCTTTAATTGGTTTCTTCATGATGGGAGTGTCCTTGATCTAAAGGAAGGAGTGGGATTGACTATTCCAAAAGTAGTGCCTTTAGAGGTTGTTATTAAGGCTCATCTCCCACCACATTTATACCCAATTTGTATTAAGTAATAAGTGAACATATTGTGTTAAATATTAAATAGTTATTTTGAATACTACAATATGTAAACAAAGGTGTCTTTTTTCCTTTTTTAGAAAAAAGTGTAACGCTGATATAAACTAATGATTTTTAACTTGTTCAACTAATATAAGACTATTGAACTCTTATTGTTAAAATTATAAATGTAATCAATTTTCATTTGAGCTATACAAATAATTATCTATAATATATTTAATCTATAATTATTATTAATTTGTGTGTGTGTGTGTGTGTGATTATTAATTTTTCTTTAGAACTAAATCATGTCTTACTTATTTTATAATAGACTTTATCAATACTATTATGAAATATATCAAGAGACATTCTACAATGTCAAAATGGTTGAAATGTAATAATATGAGTGGGTTAAGAAACACATCATTTTTCACTTTATACTCAACAACCATTTAATTTTTTAAAGTATTTTTTTTTATTAGTGATAATTTATTTGTATTAATATTATAAAAGGAGTAAATACAATTAAAAACCAATACTAAGACATCCATACTGCCTGTAAACAATCCACCATCACCAAAAACTTCAACTATCTAAAACTACTAACCACTGTTGTTTGCTATCTTGCCTAATCAAATACTTAGGCCCATGCATTAACAAAACTGGGCATAATCATAATACAGTCTTTGTATTTGCATTTTGAAACAAAAAACTAGTACGAGAAAACCTACTAAGCTACTTCATAACCTTGGCCTTAAA
Source organism: Chamaecyparis obtusa (assembly GCA_027943335.1). Classification (NCBI taxonomy): domain Eukaryota; kingdom Viridiplantae; phylum Streptophyta; class Pinopsida; order Cupressales; family Cupressaceae; genus Chamaecyparis; species Chamaecyparis obtusa. The sequence continues at coordinate 246,407 of BSBK01001039.1, read as the reverse complement.
GCCACACCCTTTGGCATCCTCGAGAATGAACATCTTACCTATTGTGTCCAGTCAAGATTTCTTGGCCTCCCATTTTTCCTTTTCCCTCTACTTCTTCTCGTCTCCTAGTTGTATTAAATACTCCTTCAACAATTCCCAATCATCTTTGGCTTCCTTCTTTCACTTCTCCTTACTTAACATTGCACCCCATACCAAAAATGGTTTAAAACTCTTCAATGTACCTTGAAATTCTCTCCAAATCCCTTACTCTACCTTGAAACCCATAGTAGGCTCTTCCATTGCAAGCATCAATAACATCTAGTCCATTGTGGCTTCACAGAAGACTGCATAACCCATAAAGCCTCCTCTTTCATACCTAGCTCTAGTGCCCATACAAATATTGTTAAAGCAATCTCAATGTTCAAAGGGTATCAATGCTCAATCACCATGAATTTCTCATAGAGTAATAGGTCCATTATTTGCCAAAATTGGGGATTGTTTATCAAGAAAATGCCCCTCATTTTCTTCCTATTGACTTCCCCCAAAAATGTTTGTTGTTGGTTGGTTGTCTTCAAGGAAAAATCAGCCTCCATCTCATTGCCCAAACAAATGCCAAGCTAAACAAACTACTTGGAATAATGCATTGCCAACCAGTGATAAACAGTTCACAAAATGTCCCTCCCTTTTCAATACATGAGCCACCCAACTCTTCCTCTAGATGATTCCTTCATTGATTACCAATACACTCATTACTTTAACCACATCAATTTTGATGAGACACGATTAATATTTTTCACATCAAATCATAATGACAGCTTGTGTACTTACCATTACCCATAATCATTGTACTCATTACAATTAAATTATGATCCTTAAGACCAACACCTAGCCTTAAACAACTAGTTGGTGGAGGGAAACACCATCAATTTTAAATTTGAATTTGAACTTTTATTTTTGAATTATGTTCAAGAGATGTGAGGTATGCTCTCTACTCTATCCAATTCATAAGTTTTCTGGATATGTCTACTTGCACCAACAAATGCTACTTCACCTCCATTGAGGATGTCAAGAGCGTTCCCATCAATATTTCAAAAATACTCTACCATTTCCTCCTTTCCTTGCTCCTTGAAAGTGACTCCAACTTTAGACATTACATCAACTAATTCATTCCCTTCTTGCCCGACATGCATAATTTTGAAGTCTTCAAAGGTGCTCAATAATGAATTAATCCTTTGAATATGCTTACCACTCACCTGACTCCCCTTTGATGAGGGCGTTGATTATGATTAAAGAATCATATTCCAAATAAAGCTTGGAAACCTTAAGAGATTTCATAGCCTTAATTGCAATGAAGGTTTCCTGTACCTCTACCTAATTATTTCTTCATTCCATCAAGCTCTTTGCTCCAATCAATAGTGTGTTACCTTACCAATCATGCACTAAAAACCCAGCCCTAGAGGGTCCTTGGTTATCCTTTGAGGCCCCATCAAAGTTAATTTATATCCATCCTTTATCAGGAAGTACCCAACATGCCTTTGTAACCTTCTAAGAGATGGGATTAACCCCCTTAATCCCATTAACATGCCATTAATTTTTAATAATTAACATAAGATTTAATAATTAATATACAAAATACAACTAATAAACATAATATTTAACTATCATTCCTATTTTTGGAAAATATCATGTAAAATATGGTGGAAGATATCATTCTTATGTATCTATTCCACTTAAATTACCAACCTAGCAAAAAGTAGGCACCTTGAGATGACATCTCTTGCCATCATTTAAATTTTCATTAAAAAGGTTTTTAAAGTAAATAACATAGCAACTAAAACTTTAGATTTGAGTAGAAATAAAAAAGTACAATTTTATGTATTTAAAAAATAAAATAATAAATTATATACATATTTAATATTTATTATACATTAAAAAATCAACATAAAACAAAAGAAAAAATAGAATAATTTTTTAAAAAAAGTATTATCAAAATTGTTAGTAATTTAAGCATTTTTCACCATGTAGTAAAATAATTCTTAAATAATGGTGCACTTTGAGAAGAACCATAATGAATTAGGGTTTCATAGGGATCTATGGTCCAACATTTATGGGAAGAACATTGTTAACAAAGAAATATGAAGAATCTCAAACAAATGGTACCTATTTCAACAAGAGCAAACAAAGAGAGAAAACAAAGAGAAATTAAGGGATTTTTGGGTTCCCAGGGAAACCATGTTTTAGGACATTGTAGAGCATCTAATCCTTTCCACTTGTTGTATACAAAAGGTAGACCCACAAATGATAGGTTTCAAAGATTTTCCCCACAAGAATATTGCATACGGTTTAAGATAAGATTTCTATGAGACAAAATGAACTTTTACCTCACCCAATACAAGAAAAATACTCTAAATGTACCAACAAAAGGCCCCACTTCCCAAAACTATGGTATGAGAACCATGAGAAGGTCTTCCCCAAACAAGAGCTCCCACTAGAACATGAATCAATCTATCATATAGATAAACAAGGGCACTATAACATGATTCAATATAACATCTACAAAATAACAAGTTGTGTCCTCTTTTCTTAGATGTATGCCTCATTTCAAAATAAACATAGATTCAATGCAAATGGGGCTCCTTTTATCAAAACATATCTAAAGGTTTCTGATAAATTTGGAAATGGGAGGAGTTGAATCTTTCAAGAAAGCCCTCAAAAAGAACCTACAAATTGGTATCTAGCAAAATGAAATCATAAAGATGAAAGTCACTTTGGAAGACCTCTATTGAACAAAAATATTACTCAAAATAGAAATCCTCCTAACTACCAAATGTCAACTTGCTAACTACCTATCTATCCACCAAGCCCAATAAGTTGAAGGAAAGAGCCCTTATTAAAAACCTATGGAATGCAATAATCCAACTCTCTTAGTGATAGAAGTGGGTGACAAAGGGGGTTGACCTCATAGTGCAATGATAAAGGTTGTCGTTGTTAAGCTATATTGAAATGATGATACGAGATCGAATCCCACCCCATCCAATCTGTAGGTGAAAAGGTAGTGTTGGAAAGTATACCCACATTCCTTGGTGGTTTCTCGCATTCATACGGGTGCTAACAGTGGATGTTGCTCAGTGGTCCAAGTCAATAGGAGTGTCTACGAAGAGATAAGGGAGAAATCAATGGGAGGAGAAGCTTGGTGTGATAAGGTTTACATGGAAGCATAAGTAGATATGGAGTGATACGGAGTTGAATCATAGTGATAAGGAGAGATATGGAGAGATAAGGGTGAAGGGAGGTATAAGGTGTGGATAGATAAGGCAAGATTATAGGTGATAATAGAGAATGTCATACCTAGGAGATACATTAATGTCTCAACTTCCACAATTAGACTATCATGTGGATGAGGTCTTCCAAATGTGACCTCTCTGGTTCAAAGCTCTAGTCAAAAGTGATTATCAATAAAAAAAAAAGTGGATGACAAAAAATTGGTAGGTATCTTTTGAGACTTTTCTTATTTCACAAAATTCTTTTATTTCCATTTTCATGAAAAAGATGCCAAAGATATATCAACTCAATCAACAACATGATTCATAAACAAACATGCCTTAATACTATAACCCTAGTCTATATACATTAACCCATCTTCTACGTGCCTACCCTCAATCCCTAATTATGTGTCTTTCCTAAACCTAGCGCTAAAATTTTGGCACTTTACCCTCTTAAAAAAGATTTAGAATTTCATAGGCATCTTCCTCTAATTTGATGAACATTCCTTTTTATGATGAAAATTAACCCCTAGTAAGAATATCTCTTCTATATAAAGCCTCTATGCCTCCCACTTTTTCTTTGCATAATCTTAGACTTTGGAGTCTAGAACCAAACCCTAAAAAAATAAAGGGATCTTTGGAAAAAGTACGTCAGCTCTTAATTCCTTAATTGTCCCCTTTGAAAATCAATCAAGGGACTAAACCATCTCTGCCCCATCAAGAAAACCACCACTATTCTAAGAAAAAGGGTCATTTTGGTGGAAATAATGCCTCACCTTCTATAGTAATATATGATGAATATAACTCAAATACCTAAGATAATATTGATAATGAATTTGTAGTACAACCAATTCTAAATGTGGATAATGGGGGGTCTTTCTCCCTCTAAATTATGCTAAGGTAGAATAAGATACCAGAAATCTTAGATGTCACTACAATTGAGCCAATAAACAATGAGTCTAAAATTTTAGACCATGGAGAAAAATTAGAAACTACAAAATTCACACCTCCAAAGATAGGGAATAAGGTTATGGACTATTGAAAAGTTGCAACAACTTAAAATCCCTCAAATATATATAAGATCTTCAACAACCCTAGGGAGAAATTATAGAATTAGAAGAACAATTTTTTATCTGGTGGAGGACATCCTTTAGATAGTGAGTGATGAGTCCATGTTTTGATCCATTTTTGTGGTCTTTTATCAAACTTTTGTTAGACTTTTAAATGTTTAAAATGCTACAGAATTCTACCCCAAACATGACACTTTTTATCACATAGATTAATTACATGAGCACTATGTTTTCTTAATCAATGATGATATATATAAAAATTCTTAAACTAAATTTAAAGTATGATGGATTTTTGTAATTAGTATTTTATGAGATGTTTTTTTATACTAACATGATGTATAGTATCACAACTGGACTTACTAAAGCAATTCTTGCAACTGAACCTATGCAAGTTGTTGCAATAACATGTGTACTGTAGTTTGAATAATAAAATGATGGTATGTTTATCCATAATCCTTGGAAGAGTCCTATCATATGAAAAACTCTTCAACACATGATTATCTACCTTAATTTTTTCTATTTATTATTCAGTTTTGTCATTGTAAATGGGTATTTATGCCTTGAAAGTGGTTATGTGCTAAAGTCCTATTAATACTCTAAAGTTGTTTATGTTTTCTTGAGTTGTAAACAATACTCTTTGAAAGGGTGACATATAGTCATAGGTTTTCTAATTGAATATATATTATAAATGAGTTCAATCAAGACCATAAGTGGTTAATGCTTACATCTTTTTTTAGTGAGAGTTTATGATTATGAATAGTAGCATCTAGAAGTATTTGAATGGTTATGAATAATATCATTTGTTGAGTAAGTTATCTCATTATCAACTTGAGAGTGTATTACCCAAAGAGGGCCCACTTAAGGTAACACCTCTTTGTGTTTCATTTAAGAACACTATATAAAAATTTTGATTCCATTTTTGTGTTTAATTCAGTTGTAGCATAGAGTTTTGATTAATTCTACTATTGTCCCATAGCAATATTATTTTCCTTGTTAGCATAGTATATTTTTACTATTGAATGTTCTTGATGTTATTTGATATTATTGTATTAGTTTTTATAAGTTATTTTTATTGCTCCAAACCCTGAACTCTATGCTTCCAAATATATTTTTTATCAGTAAACTTAGAATAAGGGGTGTGCACCCATTTTATTGTATTAATAACTAGGATTTTGAACCTAGTCTGAACCAAGAGTGGCTACAAACAAGGAGACACCTCTCCATAAAACCAAAACAACCTAGTGTAGAGATTGTTCATTACATTAAGTCTTTATCTATAATCCCCTTTTGATCTATGAACAAAGGAGCATGTCAAAGGTTCCATCATTCTTTTCCTTTTTATCCCTTTCCCCCTTCACAACTTCCCAACCCTCCTCCATCTTGGCAACTTTCTTCTTCCACATCCTAGAATCATGAAAGGATGCCTTTGCCTCCCCAAATGAGATACAAGAGAATTCACCTTGATCCTTTCCAACACTATTGTTGTTGCATTCCATGCAACCACTATAAATATTCATTGATTCATGACCTTTGGTGGATTCTAGACTACCATCATTGTTCTACATTAAACAATATTATTAACCTCTTTCATTTTCAAAATCTCCCCTAAGGACTTTAAATTTTGTTCTAATCCAAAACCTTCCTTCTTCTTTAAAACTTGTGTGGCTTCATCCTTCTCCACCAAGTAGTGAATGGGAGAGACCTCTTTCCACCAAGTTGTTTGTTTGTTTGGTTTTCACTTTGTACAATGAGTGGCAATATGTCCTATTTGGTAAAAATCTTTGGCATCTAAAAGTAATGTCTTCATAATCTAATGGTCACTTCTAGCAACCAATTGAATATTTTAACAAAACCTCCTTTGGGAAGTCTCTTGTGATATCCATCCCATGAGAATTTGGGTGTAGGTAATATGAAGAAAACTTAAAAGAGCCTCATCTACAACTAAAAATCTACCGAAAAAATTACCTATAGCCTCAAAGAAAGATTCAAACCAATATTTCAAAGGGAGGTTTGGGAGTCTTACCTACACTAGAATCTTGTCAAAAGATTCAATGTTAGGATCAAAGGTTGGGTACCAATTTTTTAACATTATAAAGTGTTTTTAATCCCTTCTCCATTGGTACTCATAGAGAATCTTGTTCTTTTCTTGCACATTATCAAACACAAAAACAACAAAAAAATAACCATGAGCCCTAGGATAGATTTGTATATCCCCTTTCAAGATGGAGCCCCAAATTTTTGAAATCTGCTTGTGAAGCTCATTAAGGCTCAGCCAAAACCCCTTCAATATCTCTATTAAACCTATTTCTTCAAAATTTCATTCATTTTAAAAAAAATTAATTTCTATCTCTTCCTCTAGATTTACTATAACCATTTTAATGGAGTTCTACTCCTAATTCAAATTGATGTAACAAATATAGTTTCTTGCATCTCCCCCAGAATGTTTCCCTAAAATATCTCCTATCTTTCCATGAAGCTCCACCTATTCTTTTCAACCATACTAGGCTCCCATAGATTGTGATAGGGAGCCCCATTCCTCGTTCCTATTGGGAGACCCCAAGATTTCTCCATTCTTCTACCAACTTACCCATGGGATGAATTTGGTCCATCCCGATGGTCAAAGAGTCCCCTCTATTTTGAGCTTCCACCACAAGACCTCGGACCTCACCCTAAGGGATCTTGTCACTACCTTTAGAGAACCATGTCATCCCTAAAATACCCCAGATTAACAGTCCCAAGCCAAGAAAACCATATAAGTGGGAAGCACATGCAACTTTGAAATCTCAACCCAAAATAGAAAAAATGAGCTTTCAAATAATTGTCATGCAACATGGACTTTGTAATTTTCAAAGAATGTACAAAGGAAATATCATGGTAATCATGAAATATGCATGAGTACAATTCTAAAATGTGCAATCTTCTTTGTAATATTGAAAGCTATAAAATCTATGTACCCGCAATCCTTGTTCCAAAATTCACAAACAAGATGAGTATATAGTGTTGAACACACTTTAGATGTTGATAGGAGGGGTGAATCAACATAAACCAAAATCACACTAAGTAACTTCAATAGTCACCATACAAAACAATAAGAAAGTAATGAGTAGTACCATCAACACATCAACACCCAAAATTTATACATGGAAAACCCAAACTAGGAAAAAACACAGTGACTTGCCCACAAAGAATAATTCACTGAAGTATAAATTCTAATTACAAAAGATGGTAGGAGCTCACTGATCCAAACTAGTAGCCAAAGGCTCCCTACCTTTCGAGATCTTGGAGAGGATAGGACCAGTTGATTATCGTCTAGCGTTGCCACCCATCCCATCACACATCCACAATGTGTTTCATGTATATGTGATATAGAAATATATTTATTATGAGTCGCACATTATAGATTGGGATACCTTGCAGGTGGATTCAGGCGGACACCTAGCCTTGGAGCCCATTTTCATTTTATCCTGATAGACCCTAGCACTTCGAGGTAGAGAGCTAGACCAGGTCAGGGTCTAGTGGGATTGTTATGATGAGGTCACGGCTTCATGGGAGGATGCAGCATAGATGAGATCACAGTACCCATACCTTTTTTATGAACTCCAGGAGGAAGTTCATGCCTAGAGGGGGAGGATGTGAGACCTCACCCTGACCCATCATAGCACTATTGATACATTCACATTTTGATATTTGATGATTTGATACTTTGATACACCTTTCGATCATTTTGATAGAGACTCATGATATAATGTTTATGATGATGATTATATTATGTGGATTATATTTTGATGTCGATTAGAACCTAGAACATATTGGTGATTTTGGTTAAACATGCTTGATATGTGATTTACCTTATTCACCTTCCTCTAGAATTTTCCTAGCAAGAAACTCTTAGAAAAATAGGAAATAGTATAGGAAAATATATAGGGCTGGTTGAAACAGAGAAAAATTTTGCAGAAAAGATTACCATAGTCAAAATGAATCTTCACAAGAAGGCTATCCCACCTATCAAAATTTGTTGTAAGTCAAATTTGGTGGTCATCAATCCCACTGTAGTTGAAAATTTCTTAGACGAAATAGAGGATACCACTGTAAATACTACTAGTCTTTTAGAAAACCAGACTCCCCCAACCCTTAATCTGACTAATCTAGATATTAAGGTTGCTTTCCTTGATAACAAGGGAGGGTTTGTAATTGAGAAAAATTATGGAATGAATGATGATATTACACCTCAAGTTCCCATGCCTAGGAACCCTCTGAATACTATAGGGACTTCAACTCCCAGCTCAGGAAAAAATATTATTTATTCTTCACCCTATCTAGCCCCTCAATCTTTAGGAATCTTAGAGGATGATCAGAAAAACAACCATCTTGTAGAGCATAGTCCCAGCAAGCCCTCTGGCCCCTTATCACCAGAAGTTAGAATACAAGCTATTGAAAATAAAGTAAAACTGGTTGATGAAATTATGGGAGAACTTAGGGAAGTACAAATAGAAATCAGTGAGGAATTAACACAATGGCACAATGATGATATATCCAGGTGCAATAATGCTGATAATAAAATAGCAAATAATCCTAAAAATTCAAAATCTTTGCTAATGGTCCCTTTAGAATTATAACTTTCTAGTGCTGATTTACAAATGGGTAAAAACCAAGAAATGTTATTAGAAGAAATGAGCCACGATCAACAACTTGAATCAAAGATAAAAATGGGTAAAAACTTCACTATCAATGGTGCCCCATCTTATACTCCAACTACAACATTAGAGAACAAGGTAGCATGAAGCTTACCAAGCCCAATAAATTAGGAGAAGGGTTTACAAACTGATATAGAATCTGAAGAAAAGAAATGTGAGAGAGAGGTTAAAGAAATTTTAGAATATCTAGGTGAAACAGTCACAAATGAATTAATTGATCTACTCCTAGATGATATTTGTGACACAGAGGAAGTAGCCCTCCAAAAAGTAATCCTAATAAAAAACATTTTGTCAGGTGAGAAATTAAAGGCAGATAAATTAGAAGAAATGTTATTAGAACAACAGGATAAAGAATCTTAAGAAATCCTTGCTCCCCCCCTCTCGATACCTATAGAATTAGAATCTATCAACAAAGAGCTTGGAACTACCCCTAAAACTTTCCTAGAAGATTACGACAAAAACATTATAGATCATGAAGACTCACTTATTAATATAATTAAGGGGTAGGAAGATTATGAACAGAATGACTTTTTAGAAAAGGTACACTTGATCAATGATCTAATAGAAGATGAGAAAGCTATTAGAAAATGTCTGAATGGGATAACAAATAAAGATAGGCAGCTAGGTATTGCTATGACTAGGGAGGGTCTCTCTTGCCCTGTAACCCTTAAGTCTAAGAAAAAGCATGGTAGAAAATCCATCAATGAGTTGAGAGCTTTAGCCAGTAATGTTGATAATCAACAAAAATTATTTGATATCCTGAATGCTGGGAAGGGGAAGAGCCTTCCCCAGGGTCAATGAAAATAACATCCTGGAATGTTAGGGGCCTGAATGACCCTAACAAACAAAGATTAATTAAAAGATATCTTAATATATTTGAATCAGAAATAATAATATTACAAGAAACTAAGCTAAATAAGGAAGAGAGCATGAAGTTTAGTCTTAAATTAGGTATCTGGAAATCAGAGATAGTTCTCTCAGAAGGAGCCTCTAGAGGGTTGGCTACCCTATGGGATCCTAGGAAAGTAGTGATTGAGGTGGTCTCTAAACATAATAACTGGCTCCTATTATCAGTTAATAGTTTAAAGACAAATTTAAAATTTAAACTAATTAATATATATGGTCTTGTTCCTAATATAGAAAAAAGGAAATTATGGCAGGAACTTCATGTTCAACTATCATCCAATCTAGAAGACATTCACATTTTGGGAGGGGATTTTAATGCAATCTTAGATAATAAAGAAAAATTTGGTGGATCACAATTTATTTCTCAATCACAAAAAGATTTTAGTCAATGGGTCTCGGATAATAATTTAACTGATATCAGCACTAACAATGGATTATTTACTTGGAATAACCAAAGATTAGGCTTCAGCCACATTGTTGAAAGATTGGATAGATTCCCGATTAGCAAAGATATGGGAAATTTTAATCACAATACAAGTGCATAAATCATCACTAATGCAGGTGTAGACACCTAAAAATCCTTTAGAAAATAAAGTATTTTTATTTTCTGAAAAATCCCTGATGACATCATCATTTGTTAATTAATTAATTAATATATTTTTATGCCATTAATTTTCTTTATTTTAATTAAGCATCTTTAATTAAAGAATCTCTCCCCAAAGCATTTAAATCAAATTTGAATGATTTTTCTATCTTTATTGAATCAATATTCAATAGATGATGTCACAATCCCCAAATAAATTTTATATTTATTTAAAGCCTTAAAACCCTAGAATCTTCTAGCCTTTCATAAACCCTTCCAATCTTCCCTAAACCTATTTAGGAGAAGTTACCTACTTTTCCTAAGCTAATCCAAGTTTCTTTGACTTTCTATCAAACCCTTCCCCAAATAAGCCTCACGTACTCATTTCAAAGCCTTCCACACTCTTTAAGGCCTCTTACAGCCTCATAAAGAGACCCATGTCTCCTCTTCCACACTTGTTCCCCTTGCACACTTCCCTAGTGTTTCTCACACGTGTGAGAAACCCTTAACCCAAGCTAAACCTTAGCATACCTCTTACTCTACCCCAAACCTTACCCCTAACCCTAACTCATCCTCCTAACCCAAGCCCTTCCCAAATCCTATAAATACCCTCACTTCCTAAGAGAAAATAACCAATTCACTTTCAATTCATAGTAGTGTTATAATGCTAGAATAGTTCTAAATCTTTAAAACTTTCATACTAATTGTTAGATTTCATCCATTTTCATGCTTTCATAGCTCATCATAGCTTAGAATAATGGATAAATCTTAGTTTCTTTCATTGTTATTCATATCTTTTTGCATCATATCACATCTACTTTGGATTAAAATCAAACTAGAATAATCATCTTTGCATTAAATCTCTATCTTAGCATCATTTTGAGTTCTTGAAGCCTTAGGGGCAATTTTGGGTGTTCTACCCAATATTGTGCCATTTTTTGGGTTTTTCATGAATCTCAATCCCTTTTAGAGTGCATTAGGAATATGCTCTAAGTGCTTAGAGAGCACATCCACATCCCTCTCATTGAAGCAAATCAAACAGTGCTTGTTTAGCACTTGTTTTAGCAACAATCTTGAGGTGGTTGGGTTTTGTTTCCATTGTCTTAGCTTTTAACGATTCTTGAACATCTTAGATTAGTTTTAACATTTGAGTGTTTCAGCCTTTCAAGATAGGTAATAGGTTCCAAATTCCCTAGCCTATATTTTGGCATGCCCAATGGGGCCCACTTCACATGTTCGTTCAATATCTCACTCATTTTGGCATTTTTGGAAGATTTGGAGCTTGAAGGTGGAGGAAACAAATGGATTCATTCTCTTGTCTATAAACACATATTTATTCTACTTTTTTCTATTCACCTTTCTTCTACTTGTAATAAATTTTCCTTATTCTTCTTAAAAAACCCTTAAAAAATCTCATTTTGATGAAAAAACATGTATTTTCTGTGTAAAAATTATGAGTAAAGTATTTAAAATTATCAGAGGATCGCATCTGGTAAATTCAGGGTAGCATCTAGGATTCTGAATCACATCTGGGGACTACACCATTTCTCAGATCACGTCTGGTTAAATTCAGGGTAGCATCCAGGATTCTAGATCGCATTTGGGGACTACACCATTTCTCAGATCACATCTGGGGACTACACCATTTCCTAGATCACATCTAGTAAACAGGATAGCATCTGGGAACACTTCAATTTGGGGCAAAAATGAACAAAACAAAGGCATAAACATCTTATTTTAGTGCTTAAAATGAACCTCCAAATCACTCTTAACTGCATTAAAGACTAAAACTTACAAAATCTTCTAACAAACAAAGAAAAATCAATCAAATCATTTTCACCCTTGCAACATCAAGGTTTTAGATGCATTCATGCAAAGTAAGAACATTTCATGATTTGGGAGCATAAAAAGAACATCAAGTTTGCATTGCAAAGCTCAGTGGTTCCTAATCAACTCAAAAATCATCCTAAGTGGTCCTAAATCAAAAATCAAATGCATCAAAGAGAGCTAAAAACAACTTCATTTACAATGTCTTCTAGTTTTGTTAAAAATCTCAAAGCTAACTAGGAACAAAATCATCAAAATCTTTGCTAATTTTTCAAATTTGGCTCCTAAAACATTCCTAAAGGTTTCAAAACTTTCCTAAATCAGTCATAAAGCTTTGTTATTTATGTGAACAAGTCTCTTATTGCAAAATCTTGAATGCCTTTCAAAATTCATGTATCAAAGCTAAATCTAGGAACTTTCCCTTTGGAGTCTAAAAATTGAGCAAAAGGCAAACAAATCTTGAATGAAGCTAAAAGAATGAACCCAAGTCCAATTGAGTCATTGTCATTTTGAAAATCAAACACAAGCTTGAATGATTTAAAAGAGAAATAAAAGCATCTCTATTCCTTCCTCTTTCAAATTTATTTCACACACAAACTCAATCTTGAATGACTTAAAGATAAAAAAAACAAAGCACTTTTCAAAGTTCTAAAGCAACACGCACACTCAATCTCAAATGCTCAAGAAAAGAACTTGCAATTGCTCAAATGTTTACTTTTTGAAGAAAGAGCAACTCAAAACCTAAAACACTTGTGTCTTCAGAAGTTTTTCAATTCAATCACACTTAATCAAATTTTGGGAAAAACAACTCTTCATGATGTGCATCTGAGAGGTTTTCATTTTCTTGCAAAATCCTTGTTAGAATAAGTAATGTAAAACACTTGAACTCAGACAAGTTCACTTGTTTTATTTTTAGCAAGGTCTATTTGGGGAGAAAAGCACTTCCTCTCTGGAGAACAACCTCAAACTGGTATCTTCCCCGACCGGTATAAAAATAAAGCACTAAGAAAACTCTCGCTTATATCCCCTCAAGCTCAGGTGACGTGTGTTGATGGTAGCCCGGGGTAGGTGAATAATCCCTACTATTTTGGTATGGTCAACTAGGCTCTTAAGTGAGTCACGTGCATAAAAACTAATTGGGGGGACTCCACGGAACAATTACAAATTGGTTAAAATAGAGGCTGCCCTATCCACATCTGAAGGTATCAAAATCCTTGTGCAAGGACCGATCCAAGGGATTTACCAGATCACCTCAAGATTAATCACCATTTGCATCCCCTTCTAGGGGATACCAAGCTGTGGGCAAGGATTTTGATACTCACCTTCCTTAGGTAGATCTTCTTGAAGTGATTGACAGTTAAAGACTCCATGAAAACACTTGTCAGAACATATACATTTCAAAGCTTTTTCAGATTCAAAGTCAGTTATCTTGTTTGTATCCCACAAGGTTGCTTTGTCCCTTGTGGGATTTCTTTTCCAAAATTCTTTGTTGAAATCTATCCTTTTCCATTGGGAAACATCAAACTGATCTACAACTTGATTCTGAATACTTAGAAAACCTTGCAGAAGAAACCCTTGAAATCAGATACCCGAAGCTTTTTGTCTCATTTCAATTATCAAAATCTCCCCAAGTTATGTCCAGTTTGATCAAACACCCAAAAGCTAAACTTCCCAAATCCCAAGCCTATCAAGAGAAGAAAGTTGTAGAGAGAAACCTTAAAAGTCATCAATATGTTGTGCAAGCAATCCAAGTCGAAGAAAAGTATCAAGAAAAGCTTGATAACATGGGCTATAATGCAAGAGTCAAGCAGTTTTCTTACCAATTTTAAGTAAACCATCGCTACATCAATCTTGAAAGGGAAGACTAGCTAGAGTCATGACATATCCACTTTTCCTTCGGAATCTAAGGTCCTATCTTGAGAGTTCTCCATCCTAGCTCATCCTAGTTTCATCCTTGCATCACCACCAAACCTTAGTTGCATTCTAGAGTCCATCTTAGTTGCATTCATCATCATCTTCCTAGAAACATCATAGGTCATCCCTTCAAGTTGCATATAAATCATCCTATTAGAAATAGCATCATTTCATCATCCTTCACCTATATCCCATCAGCAATCCATAATCAGAATCCCAAAATACTTGATCCAAATCTAGCATCCATCATCCAAATCAAAACCCACCATCTTTGCACCAAATCCAATGATCCAAATCCATAAGAACTTGGTTTTCAAAACCTTTGAGTTGTTTTCAATCCCCTATCCTAAATCAGAAATCATCCCCTTTTGGCAGAACATTGTCTAAAAGGAAATCCAACTTGTCCTTGCACAACCTCATCATGTCGAGCAAGAGATTGGCTTGCATTGATAAGAATCTAGTTGACCAAAGATCATGATTCTATCATAGGTTGGTCGAATCCTATCACTGATCCTCCATCAAGAAAACAACAACTCATTGTTGACACTTAGTAATCTTCCACCAGCATCTGATGAATCATCCACCAAATCTTGTTCCAAATTAGAGTATCCCACCAAGCCCCCATCATAGCCAAACACCTCACCAATCTCTCGCCATATTCTACCATCCTTAACCCAAATCCAAGCACCTTACCAATCCTTGCATTCCATTCTAGAAATCCACCATCCTTAGAAATTTCCTAGGCTTGCATCCATCATTCTTTAGAGTCTTTTAGAAACATCTTGCATCCATCTAGCATTTGGATCTCCTCTCCATGTTTGTCATGAGTAGATCTAAGAAAAGAAGGAACATGGATCCTTATCAAGCCCCCAACTCATCTGATCTCAACATTTCTACCAGTGTGATGGTAGCTTATGATCCCCAGATTCAACAAACTAGTAATGCATGGGATGATCCCAATATCCCCTCATCTCCTTTTGCGATAGAAACATTTATGAATCACCCAGGAAATGCACAAATGGTTAGTGCACTCACTGCTCAGAATCAAAGAAACATGTGGGCTAGCTTCACACAAGAGGATACTCCCATTCCACCATATATCCAATGTCTCATCCCCATCCACAACATCTGTATCCCAGTAGAAATATACACCCCCATCATCCAATAGATCCATGATCCACTTCTCCATATATCACAAGTAGCTTCACCCATCCCTCCTCTTTTACAATGTAGTTCCATAGGCCCTACAACACAAGCAACACAATCTGCTCCATTTCCTCTCATAGGTGCACCATCATCTTCCATAGCAGCTCAATCCATCATCCCTACCCAAGGATTTTTGCATAAACAAGCACCACCTCCCACACAAACCTTTACACACATAGTTCCACCACCTTCCATGGGCCAAGAAACACCTTTTATTTCAGGAGGGATGCAATCATCCTTACCCTTCACTTCACAAGCCCCCGCACCCACACCTTTCATTCCAGGAGGCACGCAATCATCCTTCCCTTTCACTTCACAAGCCTTCACATCCACACCTTTTGTTCTAGGAGGGATGCAATCATCCTTCCCCTTCACTTCACAAGCCTCTGCATCTACACCTTTCATTCCAAGAGGGATGCAATCATCCTTCCCCTTCACTTCATAAGCCCCCACACCTACACCTTTCATTCCAGGAGGGACGCAATCATCCTTCCCTTTCACTTCACAAGCCTCTGCATTGACACCTTTTATTCAAGGAGGAATGCAATCATCCTTCCCTTTCACTTCACAAGCCTTTGCATCCACACCTTTCATTCCAGGAGGGACACAATCATCCTTCCCCTTCACTTCACAAGCCTCTACATCTACACCTTTCATTGCAAGAGGGACACAATCATCATTTCCTTTCACTCCACAAGCTTCTACATCCATACCATCATTTGTTCTAGGGGAAACACAATCATTTCCCTTTCACACTCATCAAGCTTCCACATTAGCATCACCCTTTTCATGGGGAACAGAAACATTATCTTCATTCACCCCCTAGCAGACGTCTACCCAAGCACAAGCCCAACAAAATGCCTTCACCACAGGTATGCCTTCCATGGGTTTTTCAAATCCATAATTCATGTCCCAAACTCCCATCACATCTACCTTCCTAGCATCCTCTGCATCAAAATTCCTACCACACACTGGTTCTCATTGGGGCCTCACTCAAGAAGAAATGCAAGCCTTAGGCATACCAACTCACTCTCCTACATCCATACCTACAAACCAACAAGCCACCTTCTCACAAATAGCATAGAAAAAACCATCACAACCTCCACCAGCTTCATCCTTCACAAGCTATCCATTCACAACACCTAGTGCTTTTTAGCAAGTTCCTCCACCTTAGTAGAAAATTTCATCTCATTTCGCAAGTTCTTTTGCCCAACCACCCTTTGCTTCTACCTTCCCTACATCAATTCCACCCCTAAGAAATGCAAGAATGCACCCAACTTATATCAGCCAAGCACAAAGCCAAGTATAGAAAGGGCCATCTTACCAGTAAGCTACATCATTCCAGTAGCCTCCCCCACAACAAAAATACTTCTAGTCACAACAACAAACCCCTATCATTACCCAACAGCAACAAGCTTCCTCCTACCAATCACAGTAACAAATCCTCATCATCCCACAATACCAACAAGCAGTTCCATATCCTCCACCATAATATACCCTTGCACCACATTAGCAGTATCCTCCCTAGCAATCACACTCCAGAATCCATTCCAATCTGCTTATCTCGCTGGGCAATCTCCACATCCCACTCCACAATATCCACCTGAAAATCATCCTTATTCACTGGCACTGCTAGACCCTTTCCAAATGGGAGTACCCACTCCAATGCCAGTCCATTCTGAGTGGGAAGCAATGAAGAATACTCTCAAGGAGCTCCAAATTGGTACAGAGAATAAGACCTTCAAATTTGAAGAGGTGTGTCCCTACCCATTTAACCGATCAATCACAGTTGTTCCATTCCCAAAGAACTTCGAGACACCCAAGTTCGATAAATATCGAGGAAAAGGAGAATCATTAAATCACATCAAAGAGTTCTATATGGCATGCCAAGAGGTGGCTTACAATGACAATTATCTTTTGTGCCTATTCCCCAAAAGCTTGGGAGAAACGGTTGTTGAGTGGTTTTACAAAATACCATGTGGAACCATCACAACTTTTGTTGAGCTCTCTAAGAAGTTCATTGCCCAATATGCCCACAATGTTGAGAATGAGTTTACCCTATTAGACCTTTGTAACTCAAAAAAAAAATAAGGAGAAATCCTAGTAGAATACCTGCAATGATGGCATAACCTCACTACCAGGTTATCATATCAACTTCCTGAGAAGCATCTAACCAAAATCTTCATCGATAATTTGCATCCCAAACTATCCCACTTCATGAGGCTGAACTGCATCCAAACATATCAGGATATCAAGATCAAATGGATAGGTATTGAAAGAGCTCTCCTAGATGAAGGCATGATCTAGCATTATAAAAATGATCCCCAAAGTAAAACCAGCAATGATAAACCCCGTTACTGGAATCATAAAAAAAACACTGTTACTGATGGAGCCACCAACACCAAGCATGTCCAAATTGTCATGGTTGGTCCTACACCTACTCCTGCATATCAACAACAACCTCAAACTCATTAGCAACCCATGCATAAATATTAGGCTCAAAACAATCAACAGAACTATCAACAACAAGCACATCAAGTACATCAAGGAAATCCAACCAATTAGGTCAATGCCATCAATACTACTCCCAATCAGAATAGACCTAGAGCTCAGAATTATCAAAAGAATATCTTCACACCACTTGGTGAACCTCTGGATGTTATCTTTCACCAAATGGACAAGGCCAACTTGATTATCTATCCACCAATCCAACAATTTGATGATGCCACTCCTAAGCCCAACTAGTATAAAGATCATGAGTATTGTGACTATCATCATGTCAAAGGACACACTACCCTGAGGTGTATGAAACTCAAGAATTACATCCAAGATTTCATTGACCAAAAGGATATCCAAGTAGATACACCTACTCAAGCCTCACCTAATGCCAATTTACAAATCTATCAGAATGTATTCCCACAACACAATGCTGGGAAGAACCAAGCTAATACCAATCCTCCCCAAAACCAAGGCAAAGGAAAATAAGAAGATCACACCGGCCGCAAAGACTATACCACTGCCCATATCAATTACAACAATTTTTTTGGATGTATAACCCAAGTTGAGCCCACAGTCAATGTCATCCACGTTAAAGGAGTAGATAGTCAATGTGTTGTTACCACCCGTAGAGGCCAGATAATTGTCGCTGGTGCTCATCCAAGACCAGCACATAATGCACAATACAACCTCATAGAACATCTTGGGAACACTCCAGTCCAAATATCCATCCTCAACCTTCTCTGCACTTCACCCCTCCATTAGGAAATCCTTGATCAAGCCCTCCATGAAGCACAAGTCCCCACAGATATAAACATCATCTAGTTTGAAAACCTTGTGGGACATCTATCCACACCATGTGCTATTTCCTTCAAACCATCTAACATGCCAGCCATTGCACCTAACCACACTCTCCATCTCTGCATCGCTGTTATGGTCAAATATTTTTCCATCAAACAGGTCTTGATAGATAATGGCTTAGCCCTAAACTTGTGTACTCTAAAATTCATTTAGTAGATTGGGTTCATAGAAGCTGACATTTCACATGAAGTAATCACAATCAAGGCATATGATAACTTGGAATGTACCTATGAAGGTACCACTATGTTGCCTATCTAGCTAGGCCCAGCAACACAAGACACCATTTTCCACGTTGTTGATCTTGACCTACCATTCAACATCCTTCTTGGCTAACCATGGATACATTCCATCAAGGTTGTACCATCTACTTACCATCAGTGCATCAAATTTTTGCATCAAGGCACTGAGGTTACTATCCATGCTGACCCCGAACCCTTTGCATACTGCCATGTGATGGAAGCATCATTCCCTCATTCCACTCATTATCCTAGAACCGACATTGGCACTTCTGTTGCTAGCTCATCCCTATCCCATTGTGATCCAGAGACTATTCTCGCCTCCACTCTCTCTTCCATCAAGATCAACAATCAAGGCTACAATGAATACAACCTAAATGATGCATTTGCATTAGGGGCCCTCCCACTTGATCCACATATGCAAGGGTGCCCAAGTCACCAAAGCAAGCCTACTAAAGATAATCATGAAATCAAGAGAATGGGACCTATGACTTTTGAATCCCATGGAAACATAAATAGTCAAGAGATGGATATTGACATCAATAGGTGGTTGTACAAAGATCCTCCACTACCTGACACTCAACTTCTTGGCTACTTCAAAGACAAGTATCCCCAACCGTAGAAGTATGCCATTGAACAATGGAAATATCAAGGCGGTGGTCTAGGACCACAAGAAGGTGGAAGAAAAGATCCCATCATAGCATTAAATAATCCTCAACATCAAGGTCTTGGCTTTAATACCCCTCACCTATGTATACAAGAGCCCAATACTGCAACTGGGGGCACCAACATGACTATCGTTCCCTTCCTGAATAGCCAGGATGACCTTATAGAAATTGAAGACATCCCTGAAGAGAAAGAAAAGAAATCATACAATGATATCTTTGACGATGATACCCTCCTGGGCACTTTTTGTCCTCCTTCAAATCTCCATTAATCTCATAGAACTTCCCCTCATCCACCTTGAACTCATAGACTAGGACCAACAAAGTGTCATATACATCGATGAGTTCCAAAGCACAGAAGCACTCCTAGAGTTCATGGGGGCATCAGGCCCACAATCAGTTCAAGATTAAGAGTCAACTCATATCTATAAGCTCGACCTAGAAGGATATTTTGGGGAGGAGGCAAGCTTTAGCCACAAAAGTGAAATAGAAATAGAAAAACATGAGTCCTTATTTTAAAACCCCTCTCGGGCACATTCTGATTCCAAACAGTAAAAATAAAGGGCATATCTTCTAGTGAAAACTTGGCAATTCAAGCGATAGAAGATGAAGACTTGCCTCTTCCTCCTATACAAGATTACAGACCCGAGCAGTCACCAATCATCATAGAAGAAACCAAGCTAGTCAACTTGGGTATGGAAGAGTGTTTGAGAATCACCTACATTGTAGCCAATCTGACAGAGGGTGAAGAAAAATCTTTCATTGCGCTCCTTAGAGAATCAGTTATTTGGTTGTCTATTGTAATTGATGTCAAACATTAGGTTTTGGAGGTGTTTGTGGTTTCTCAAACATTGTGGTCCAAAAGTCTTCTATTCTTCAAGAAGTAAGTTTGTGTATTGAAACTATAGAACAATGGAAGACAAGTGTGTATTCAAGACAATGGAAGCCAATTATGTATCTTGTGTTAATGTGAAGATAATGTTTAACAATGCTTCAATGTTATACTTTCTTATTCAGAAGTTTGCATGGTTCAGATGTCTATGGTTCAGTGAACATAGAGATAAAATTTAATAGTTATAAATAACAATGTTTCATTTATGATTTCTAGAAGGTTTCTACTTTGAAAATCAAGGTTGAAGGTGTGATGATACTTATGCAAATGGATTCAGGTTTTGGTCTTGGTTGTGGCATTGTTTTGTGATTCAAAAATTCTTCCTCATGATACAAAAACTGTGTCATCCAGTGTTGCAATTTTGTGCAATTGTTATCCTAGTCTAGAAGTGTGTTGTGATGACTTGTGACATGGACTATTGGCAAGTGCTAGTGTTTTGACATGGTGTATAGATCTCATTGTGGCATGTGGAGGTCCAGATACAGTTGGAAAGTTAATTGATTCATTAGGTAGTGAGTTTCTACATGTTTGAGAATGCGAAGTGGTTTCAGTAATTGGAGATATGGCATTGGAATGTGTGGCATGTTCATGGTCTCTCACTCTCCTGAAGTGGATCGTGCTTCTTGATTTAGGTATGGATTATGCATTTAATGATTATCTCTTATTTGGATGGTTTTGTGCTATATGTGACCTACGTATTTAATGTTTATCTCTTATTTGGTTGGGTCCATTATATGTTTTGGTCAAGATGCTTCTAGCATGAGACCTTATTATTTTTTATTGTTGCCTCGGTTGACTTGTAACTTAAATTGTAATATCCCTTTGACATGTCCAACCTTGAACTGTAATATCCAATGATCTCTCTTGTATATAAGTACAATTTATGCTTTGGCAAAATTTAAGGTGATAAGAAATTGGGCAATGTGTGAACTAATAAAGATTTGTAGTCAACATAGAAAAGTTCAGTAACAATTGTATAGAAGAAAGAGCAGTAACAATATGCTACTAAGGTTGATTGTGTTGTGTAGACCAGTTGCATTATCAGGAGAATCTCTATTTATCCTTGTAAAGAGTTGTGTACTTTTTCCATGAGACAATGAATCTTGGGTGGATAAGTTTGTTGTTGTCTCATGTTACTTTATCCATGAGCCTCTATTTGCAAGTCTAGAGTAGTGAGCTCCTACTTGTATTCATTATTGTATTGGTAGTGAGTATTTGGTTGCGAGTCCGAAGTAGTGAGATCCTAACCTCTTTTGTAATAATACTTACATCAATGAATTATTCTTTGTGAGAAAGTGCTCACTGTGGTTTTTCCTAGTTTGGGTTTGATAACCTACAACTGATTGAATATCTTGATGAAATGAATGGAAAATTTAAAGACAGTGATTAATGGTCACCAAGCTATAAAGTGAAATGTAATACAATTAAATCAGTCAATGTATTGTCATTGATATCAACTAGTTTTGATTGTACTTATCATGATGGTTACAAACATCTAAAAAAGGAAAATGGTAAAGGAATGATATATCTAGATGAAGATTAGATGGATATGAAAGATATGGATATGATACACATTGGGTAACTTATTGATGATTATATGGAATCATGTTGTTGACTTGATTGTATTGCATAATTTTGTTATGTATTGAAGATCAGAACTGAACAAGTTTATGTGGTCGGTAAATGAAGATTTCTATATACACCGAGCTAGTGTAGTGTACACCAAGTATAGTATTAACTGAGAAGGTAATCACTGACACATACTATATTGACCAAGTGAAAGAAACTATTAAATTTTATAATAGCTAACTGAATTGATGAGTTGGAGAATTTCTTATGATTCCAAGGTAGAAGATAAAGTTTGTTATGATGATCTAACATTTGAAAAAATTCAAGGTTGATCAGATGAAAGAGAATGAAATGTGTTAATGACACAACTTCCAAGGAAGGTTAAAGAAACAAGAATGAACGATGAAGATTAAGAGGAAAAATCAATGGATGAAAATAAAATGATTTATTTTGTCTATTTAAAGAGACATGGGATTCATTATTAAGCCTGGGATTATTGATACTACAGGAGAATCCCCGTGAAATGATTATTTTCATGCACCACTGATCAAACTGGTTGAAGATATAACTGAGTTGAACTGTAGACTTGAAGGAGTTAGAATATTGCTTGCATATGTTGCATACAAAGGATTTAAAGTATATCAAATGGATGTCAAATATGCATTTTTGAATGGAATACTTGAGGAAGAGGTATACATTGAACAACCTAAAGGTTTTTTTGATCCAAATTAGAAAAACATGGTATGTAAGTTGCACAAAGCACTATATGGACTAAAACAAGCACTGAGAGCATGGTATGAAAGATTGCATTCATATCTTATTAGTATTGGATTTGTTAGAGTAAGTGACAACAATAATTTATATTTGAAAGGTGAAACTGATGATAAAATTCTTATTGCTGAAATTTTTGTTGATGATATCATATTTGGAGGACATGATAATCTATGCAAATCATTTGTTGATTAAATGAGAAAAGAATTTGAAATGTCAATGTTTGGAGAGATTAAATTATTTCTTGGTTTGCAAATTTTACAACAAAGTGAATGTATATTCATTACACAATCAAAGTACATCAAAGAAGTGTTGAAGACCTTTGGAATGGAAGATTCAAAACCAGTTGGTACACCTATGGTCACAAGGTGAAAATTAACAAAGGAAGATCAGTCAACCAAGGTAAATCAGACATTATACAGATCAATGATAGGTAAGTTGATGTATGTTGTGCATAGTAGACCAGACATTGCACATGCAGTTGGGATTGTAGCAAGATTTTCTGCTAATCCTAAAGAATCACATATGATTGTTGTTAAAAGAATCTTGAGATACTTGAAGAACACATAGAACTATGGTTTATGTACAAGAAAGAGGGAAATTTTGAACTACAAGTTTACACCGATGCAAATTGGGCTAAAAATATTGATTACCGAAAGAGTACTACTGGTGGAGGATTCTTTTTGTGAGAAAGATTAGTTACTTGGATACGAAACAAACATGCATGCATTTATCAGTCTACCGTTGAAGTAGAATATGTTGCTACTACTAATTCTTCAAACATTTTAGATTTGATTCATACTAACTTGTGTGGTCCTATGAGAACTTAGAGTTATTATAGAGACAGATATTTTATCTTATTTGTTGATGACTACTCTAGGATGATGACTGTCATGTTTTTGAAAGAAAAATCTGAAGCATTTAATATATTCAAATGGTATAGACCTACAATGGAAAGAGAAAGTGGAAAAGATTCAAAATGCTTGAGATCCGATAGAGGAGGTGAGTTTATTTCTGATGAGTTCACTAACTTTTGTAATGAGCATGGAAATAAAAGATAGGTTTGTGCACAGAGAACACCACATCAGAATGAAATTGTTGAAAGGAGGAATAGATCTATTGTTGATTGTTCTAGAACACCGATGATTGAAAAAGATGTTGTACAAACATATTGGAGAGAAGTTGTTAGTACTATTGTATACACATTGAACTGAGTACAACTGAAGAAAGATTCAAACAAGACACCCTATGAGTTATGGTATGGGTACACACCGAATGTAAGTTATTTCATTATTTGGAAATAGATGTTACATTCTGAAAGATGATAGAAATGGGAAATTTGATTCAAAAGATGATGAAGGAATATTCTTAAGATATTCTACTAAAAGCAAAGCCTACAAATGTTTGAATAAGGTTACTAACAAAATGATTGAAAGTGAAAATGTAAGGGTTGATGAGTTTGCTAAGAAAAATGATGAAGAAAGAAAAAAGGAACTAGAAGACTATGGTAGATTTACATACATTGAGCAACCCGACACTCTACTCAAGCAACAAGCTGAGATTACCGAGAAACAGGACAATGATACCAAGCATTAGCCCATAGAGACTGAGAATTAGGAAATAGTTACCTAGGAAGACCTTGATACTACACTGAATGAAGAAAAAAGAAGAGAGAAAGTGCTAGCAAAATTTGTGAGGAGACACCATTCACATAATCGTATTATTGGAGACAAGGAAGTTGGTATGATGACACAAAGTAAGTTGAGAAACAACACATGTTTAGTTTATGAATTTGAACCTTAAAAAGTTAGAGATGCACTTGAGAATGATGAATGGATTAAAGCCATGAATGAAGAAATCGACCAGATACTAAAAAAACAAAACATGGACATTGGTACCGAGATCGAATGATAAGAATGTAATTGGTACCAAATGGATATTAAAAAAAAAATTGAATAAGAATGGTGAAGTCACTAGGAATAAGGCAAGAATTGTATGCAAAGGATAAGGCACAAGAAGAAGGTATTGATTATGGTGAGACTTTTGCACCAGTGGCAAGAATTGAAGGAGTTAGAATATTGCTTTCATATGCTACCTACAAAGGATTTAAAGTCTATCAAATGGATGTCAAATCTTCATTTTTTAATGGAATACTTGAGGAAGAGGTATACATTGAACAACCTAAAGGTTTTTTTGATCCAAATCAAAAAAACATGGTATGTAAGTTGCACAAAGCACTATATGGACTAAAACAAGAACCAAGAGCATGGTATGAAAGATTGCATTCATATCTTATTAGTATTGGATTTGTTAGAACAAGTGACAACAACAATTTATATTTGAAAGGTGAAACTGATGATAAAATTCTTATTGCTGAAATTTTTGTTGATGATATCATATTTGGAGGACATGATAATCTATGCAAATCATTTGTTGATGAAATGAGAAAAGAATTTGAAATGCCAATATTTGGAGAGATTAAATTATTTCTTAGTTTGCAAATTTTACAACAAAGTGAAGGTAAATTTATTACACAATCAAAGTACATCAAAGAAGTGTTGAAGACCTTTGGAATGGAAGATTCAAAACCGGTTGGTACACTTATGGTCACAGGATGCAAATTAACAAAGGAAGATCAGTCAACCAAGGTAAATCATACATTATATAGATCAATGATTGGTAAGTTGATGTATGTTGTGCATAATAGATAGGACATTGCACATGCAGTTGGGATTGTAGCAAGATTTTTTGCTAATCTTAAAGAATCACATATGACTACTATTAAAAGGATCTTGAGATACTTGAAGAACACAGAGAAATATGGTTTATGGTACAAGAAAGAGGGAAATTTTGAACTACAAGTTTACACTAATGCAGATTGGGCTAGAAACATTGATGACCGAAAGAGTACTATTGGTGGAGAATTATTTTTGGGAGAAATATTAGTTACTTGGATAAGCAAGAAACAAGCATGCATTTCTTAGTCTACTGTTGAAGCAGAATATGTTGTTGTTGTTTCTAATTTTTCAAACATTACATGGATAAAACAACTCTTGGAAGGTATGAATGAAGAGATCATTGACCCAGTGATAATATACTATGATAACACTAGTGCTATAAAAATTTCTAAAAATATAGCAATGCATGCAAAGACAAAGCATATATCTATAAATTATCACTACTTGAGGGAACAAGTATAAGAAAAGCAAGTGAAACTGGAGTTTGTGAAATAAAAAGAACAACTTATAGATATATTTACCAAACCCTTACCTAAGGATACATTTGAGTACTTAAGGACTAGACTAGGGGTCCATCCCTTGTTTGTTGGTCACTAAGGTAATTAGGAGGTTGCATCAACCTATACTTTATCAGAATATCAAATGATGTTGATGCATATTGCTCGCACTTTAGGTTTTCTAAGGTTGTGAAAGTCATAACTTGAAGAACAAAAGAACACTGCATATCAGTACATGAAGGTACTTGATCTGAACTGAACACCAGAGATAATATTTTGGCTACTAAAGAGATGTTTATTATTTTTGGCATTGTTTTCAAAGGGAGAGAAGATTCAATGAAATATTATAAGGGAGAGAAGAAGAAACACAAGGATAATAAGAAGATAAAATCCATAGGGAGAGTCTGCATGGAATGTTGTGTAGTGATTAAACATATTAAATGAACAAGCTAGGGAGAGCTTACCGAGCTACACCATTTGTTTATATAGTTGTAGAGCAGATGTTTGTTATTCTATGGAATATTTCATATTGTGTTGCCATCAATTACAAAGGGAGAGATTTATAACCTACAACTGATTGAATATCTTGATGAAATGAATGGACCAAGTGAAAGACAGTGATTAATGTTCACCGAGCTACTAAAGTGATACGTAAGACAATTAAATCAATCAATATATTGTCATTGATGTCAACTAGTCTTGATTGTACTTATCATGATGGTTACAAACATCTAAAGAAGGGAATGGGAAAAGGAATGAGATATCTACATGAAGATGAGATGGATATGAAAGATATGGATATGGTACACATTACATAACTTATTGATGAGTCTATGGCATCATGTTTTTGACTTGATTGTATTACATGATTTTTTTATGTATTGAAGATCACAACTGAACAAGTTTATGTGGTTGGTAAATGAAGATTTTTGTATACACCAAGCTAGTGTAGTGTATACCGAGTATAGTATTAACCGAGCAGGTAATCACCGACACATTCTATATTGACCGAGTGAAAGAATTAATTAAATTTTATAACAACTGACTGAATTGATGAGCTAGAAAATTTCTTATGATTCCAAGGTAGAAGATAAATTTTTTTATGATGATCTAACGACTGACAAAATTCAAGATTGGTTGGATGAAGGATAATGAAATGTGTTAATGACACAACTGTCGAGGAAGGTTAAAGCGGAAAAATGAATGATGAAGATTAAGAGGAAAAATCAGTGGATGAAAAGAAAATAGTTTATGTTGTTGATTTAAAGAGACATGGGATTCATTATTGAGTCTGGGATTATTGATACTGTAGGAGAATTCATGTGAAAGGACTATTTTCATGCACCAGTGATCAAATTGGTTGAAGACAGAACCGAGTTGAACTGCAAACATTACCGAGAATCAGAGAAGCATACACTGAGTGGAATAAAGTTGGAGGATATGAAGGATTGAATTGTTTATTGATTAGAGGAGGTATTTTGAGTGTAGCATAGATCTGAAAATCTGCAAATCTTAGTTGTATTTGAATCAAACCATTACTGTATTAGTTTAACCATTGTTACAACAAAATCTCTTAATCAAGTGGAACTTAATAGTCTTTTTGTATTTCAATATGACATTCAATGAATGTTGATTCTTTTCTTGTTGACCCCATAGTGAATGCTGGTCAAAGGAGAACTATTAGTGATAAATCCTCTAATCAGGTCACACCTTACAATGTGTTTTGTAACCTTTAATTGGGTTGGCTCCTAACCAAGCTCACTTCAGAAGAGTGAATTATTTTGTGTTACCGCTCCCAGGTGGTTTTTCCCTTAACAGGGTTTCCATGTTAAAAATCTATGTGTTATGTGTGAATGATGTGTTGAATTATTATTTTACTTTACACATTTCATAATTGGACAGATCGGTAAACATATTATTGAATTTACTGTCAATTGGTAGATGAAGAGAAAGAAACTATTGATATCTTACCGAGTTTATTATTTGATTGAAAAGTTTGAATATATACATCTAGGAGATTTGGGACTATAGGATAACTGGAATTAATTGATTCACCCCCCCCCCCCCCCCCCTCTTAGTTATCTAATAGGGTTTTCCACGTATAATATATGGATGTTCATTATTTTCTTATTATTTTACATGATGTTTATTAAAGTTAGCTAGTGGATTTTGGTTTATGATGATTTACCCCTCCCCCCCGTCTCAACATCTGGAGTGAATTCAAAAATGGGTATCAAAGCCTAGTTCCTTTCCTCTTGACAAAGCTTAATTTCTTGAGGAAGATCCAATATGGCACAAAACTTACACTTTCAGGCTCTGTTATTTGATTGTACTATTTTTTCCTATTGGAAGGACAAGATGGAGCCATATATAGAAATATTACAAAATGGTATTTGGAGGTTATTCAAATTGTTTTCTATCCTCCTTTTTTGCTACCTTTGACTACTGAAGAGGAAAGACAAAAGGAAGCTAATGTGAAAGCAGGAGCAATTCCTTTTAAAAGTCTATGTGACACAATATTTGAAAAAAATGAAAGTTTTAAAGGGCGCTAAAGAGATCTGTGATAAGATGGTCTTAGTATATGAAGGATATTTAAGAATAAAACAAGAAAGACTGATGAATATAAAATAGAAGTATGAGGTCTTAATAAAGGCAAGAGATGCGAGTCTTGGAAGCTATATTTATAGACTTACTGATGTTGTTGATGGAATCATAGCCATCAATGGATATCTAGAAGACATAGATGGCATACTCAATATATTTATTAACCCTACTAAAGTAGTTCATACCAATTGAATTTTCAATAAGGGAGAGAAATGATCCGAGTTAGTATTCAATTGATCAACTTATTCGTTCACTTTCTACACTTGAGATTGAAAATTTTGAAAGAGAAAAGAGGGAGATTGCATTAAGAGTTGTTGAAGATGTTGAACTAAAGACATGCAAGATGTCAAAAGAAGTTGAAGCATACCTTTCAAGAAGATTAAAGTGAGGTACTAATAGATATAAAGGTAATTTACTTCGTAAGTGATATAATTATGGAAGGATGGGACATTTTTCTAATGATTGCAAGTATAAGGAATATCTTAGTAAATCAGATGATGATGATAGAAAACACAATCAAAAGAAAGGTGATTTTAGAAATAAATTTAAAGGAAAGGATAAAAAGAGCTTATGTTCCATGGAAGAATATCTCTCTAAAGTTGAGGATACTAATAAAATTATTAAGTTTTCTCTACTTCTGGCTATCTCTTAGAAGAAAGAGGTAAAAGTTGAGATTGCATCACATGCTAATTTATTTGTAGGTGCATGGATGATAGATTGTGGATGTTCAAATCATATGATAAGTGACACAAAAAGACTAATCAAGTGGAAAATGTATGATGGAGGAGAAATTGAATTTGTAGGAGAAGAATGTGCTCAAATTAGGGGCTTTGGAACCATTTCAATTGATGGTAAGCATAATGCATATGATGTTTACTATTTTGAAGGTTTGAAACATAATCTATTGATTGTTAGTCAAATGTTTAAGAAGGTTATGAAGTATTATTCAAGAATGATGCGTGTGTCATTAAAAGGAATTTCATTGGAAAAATAGTTGCAAAAGGTTTTAGGATAGTTGGGAACATTTATTATATTGAAGATAAAATGAGAACCTATGTTTTATAACTCAATTTAATGAAAGTTTGTTATGGTATTAAATATTAGGAAATGTAAACTTTGAAAATATGGTAAAAATAAAAAAGACTAAAGTTGTTAGATATTTTCCAAAAATTATCCAACCCACTGACACTGTTTACAAGGAATGTCATATTGGAAAGAAAACAAGGAGAACTTTCAAAAGTAAGGAATACTTATCTAACAAATCTTTGGAGTCAATTCATATTGATTTATGTGGACCAACAAGAACAAAAATTATCAATGGAGAAGGGTACTTTATATTTTTAATAGATCATTATTCTAGAATGACTTGGGTCACCTTTTTAAGAGAGAAGTATGAAGCATTTACATTCAAAAAATTTAAATAAATGGTAGAAAATATGATAGATTACAAGATTGAACGCTTAAGATCTAATAGAGGTGGAGAATTCATCTCAAAAGAATTTAATGATTTGTGTGAGAAGAATGGAATAAGAAGATTTTTTTTTTCTCAAAGAAGTCCTCAACAAAATTGAGTGGTAGAAATAAAGAATAGAACTATTGTTGAAATAAATACATGACTATGTTAAAGGATGCTCACTTGACCAATGTGTATTGGAAGGATGATGTGTATACTGTGGTATATCTTCTTAACATGGTTAAGATCAGAGAAAATCATTCAAAGACACCTTATGAGTTTTGGTAAGGGAGATAACCTACTATAAGATACTTCAAGATCTTCAAAATAAAGTGCTACATTAGAAGAGATGAATTTGGATTGAGAAAATTTAATACAAGAGCTGATGAGTAAGTTTTCTTAGGCCATGCTATAGATCGCAAATATTATTGATGTTTCAATAAGAGGCTAAAAAAGGTTGTTGAAAGTGCAAACATAAAGGTTTGTGAGGATTGGATTCATCTTACTCTGATGGCACATGGTGATGTTGAGTTTACTCCCTCTATTTAATAACAAAAGGATGATCCAAAAAAAGACAAAGAAGAGAAATATGTTGAAGAAGTAGAACTAGGAGTAATTGTGAAGGCACTTGCTAAATATGTTCAAAGACATCACTCGGAAGATCAAATAATCAATGATAAGGAAAAGGGCATACAAACAAGGATAAGAATTGGTAGATTACAAGAATAGGTAAACTATTCTTTTCTCTTAATAATTGAACCCAAGAATTATGGATAAGTGCACAAGGAGGAGAGATGGATTAAAGCACTAGTACATTTGAGTCCCTTTTTCCAACAGCTATGCATCGCAATTCTGACACTAACCCATCAATCAAGTGACACAAACCGGTGTTGTAGTTTTGGTGTCAGAATCACTGACGACTAGGATGTCTGTCGTTATTGCGATAGTATTGACCATCACAATATGCACCAGCTACGATGGTCAACATGTTGTCATTACACATTATGAGTGTCGTAATTACAACACAATTGCAATGGATATGTTGTACATGTGATGTCTAGCTATTGGTTATTTTTGATAGCTAGATGTCACAAGTAGTGGTTTGGCATTGGTTGTTCTCTGAATACCATCGCAATTGTGACAGTATTGATTGTCACAATATGCACCGACTAGGATGGTCAACCTGTCATCGTTACACATTATGGGTGTCACAATTACAATGGATATGTGATAGATATGATGTGCATATGACATCCAGATGTCAGATATTTATGATAGCTGGACGTCGCATGTAGTACTTTGGCATTGGTCATTCTCTTAATATCCTCACAATTATGACGGTAGGCTATATTTAAAAATAAATATAAAAAATTGTCATGCATGGAATGAGACCTTAAAATATTGAGCTTCTCTTTGTTTCAAGAATAGTTTAACATTCTCTACTTAACAGGGCCAACCACGTGAAGGTGGAAGCTCATCTGGACCCTCCTAGGAGCCTCTTATGACCCTTTATGACACTTTAAGACCTCTAAGATGTATTCTTAGGGATCATAAAGGGTCATAAGGGGTCCTGGGACACAACAACTGAGAAACATAAATGTAGGCATCATGGTCACAATTGTTTGGAGAGACAACATAATTGAGTGGTCTACCCAGACGATGCAACACCACCACTACTCCTCCAATTCCATGTTGACACTGCAGGATCCAAAAACCATAGATAAGGAATAAATTTAGAGAGCGGAGGAGGAGGGCCATAACAACCGAAATAATATAGGGACCCTATATTATTTTGGTCATTATGGCCCTCCTCTTCTCTCTAAATTTATTCCTTATCTATGGTTTTTGGATCACGTAGTGTCAACTTGGAACCGGAGGATTAGTGGTTGTGTTGCATCATCTAGGTATACCATTCAATTATGTTGTGTCTCCAAACTATTGTGACCATGAAATCTACATTTATGTTTCTCAGCTGTTGTGATATCTACATTTATGTTTCTCAGTTGTCGTGTTTATGTGCATTTTCTTTATGTGTTTGGCTTCTCGATCTCCCTCACATCCAAAATAAGATTTTTCCACTCTGAATCGAGAATGCACGTGCAAATGTGTAGAATGTGCATGGATAACAGGTGAAGTTGAAAAAATGCACCAAGTATACATTTTTTTAATAGGTCTATATTTTTTTTAATTGATAGACCATTGTGAACATTACAACTCTGGAAGCTATGGGAAAGAGAATTTCCTCAACAAGCCAGCAAATAAAAATTCTTGATTTGCTTGCATGCTGAGGACATTACCCTCACCTATAAGAGAGAAAATTTAGGGGATAAAGGGATGGAAGGGGACATGGATTTTTTTTGAAAGGAAATAGGTGTCGTCTGTGTTATTGTTTGGGATGGTCTATTTCTAGAAATGGGTGCATTATTATTTTCATATATAAAACCCAATTGTTGAAGCAAATCTTTTCAAAAGTTAAATTTGGAATTTTTATTTTTCTTGGTTGATCTTGTTTGTGAGACCACATTAATGTTTGAAATTGAAGAATTTTTTGGTGGAATATGTCCCACAAAAGGTTGATCATTGATCATTCTTGATATGTTTAAACTTGTCCTTTTTTGAGAAAAACTTGTTTGATTTGATGACATAAAAGGTTGTTCATTAACATGAAATGTTCTTGGAGAAAAACTTGTTTGTGATCTTGGTATTGTTTGACTTGTTTGCATGATTCACACAAGAGGTTGTGAAATTGTTTAAGGGACACTTGGTTGCATTGGAACAAAGATTGGATCATCACTAGGTCAAGGTCCCCATTGATTTACACCATACTCTAGTTGAAAACTTTGATTTGAAACTTGGTTGAATGATTGATTTTAAATTTGATGGCATGGTATTTGATTTGAGATATGATTGAATTGAGCATGATTTGGGACTTGGTTGAATTTTTTTTTTCTCTTGAACATGATTGGATTGGGTTTGATTGAGCTTGGTCTATGCTTCATCTAGTTGTAAATGAAGTATTGGTATTTTTTATCTTTCAATGATAGCTTTAATGTTAATTTCATCCAAATCATGTTCGCGACATTTATAGAGTTTGGTTGTATCTCTTCTAGTCTTTTCAGCAACTTGGATTTGTTGTTCCACAAACTTAATCTCTTCCTTTGATTCATCTATCAAATTTTTAATCAAGTGTGTATGAGATTGATGTGATTGATCATGTGAGAGTATCATTTGTCTTGGACTAGGAGGTTTTTGGATCCCTTGTCTTGAGGGGTAAATGGTGTTTGGGTCAAAAGTTTGTTGGGTCTCTTGTCTAGAAAGGTACATGATATTTGGGTCACAAGCTTGTATTTGAAAAGGTATACCTTGTCTAGGATCAAAGTGTGCTTGTGTGTACATGGATTGATAGGAACCTTGTTGCCTAATTGACATGATGACCTAAATGAAAAATGCAACTTTGGAGATATGCAAATACAAATTTGTTTTGGATTTTAGGGTTTTGAAAACTTGGGAATGCAACCTAAGGTATGCAAAGATTTTTTGAAATGATGTGAAAATGCAACTTAGGAAGATATGGAAATGCAATTTTTGGGGGGGGATTTTTAGGATTTGGAATGATTATGCAAAATGCAACTATATTTTTGGATTTTGAAGGGCTTTTGAAAGGATATGAAAATTCAGCTTAAGATTGTGAAAAATGCAACTTGATTTTGGATTTTGAAGGTTTTTTGAAATGATATGAAAATTCAACTTAGGATTTGGACTTTGGAATTTGGACTTTGAAAATGCAAATTATGCAAACTATGTTTTTTGGAATTTTTGGAATTTGACAAAAGCTTTGGAAAATACAAATCTAAGGGTATAACCTTAGGAAATTGAATAGGGATCTTGACTTTAAAAGGGATCAAAAGGATAAGGAAAATTTGATAAAAGGGACTAGGTCAAATCCAACATGACAAAGATGGAGTTTGACAAAAGGACAAGAAGATAATTTTTTATAAAAGGGATATTGGGACTAAGTCAAGATCTTGTTTTCAACAACATAAGGAGAGACTCTAAAATTTGGATTTTTGTGAGATTTTGCAAAAGCTTTTGAAGGTTCTAAATGAAAAATGAAATAGGACTAAAACGAGGACAACTTAATGAAAGGACTTGAAATTGAAAATGCCAAGCAAGGAAAGATAATGCAATGTATACAAAGGTTGCAAAATGAGTATGATATGAGGATGAAAAATCAGGATTAATCATGCAAAAGATTACTCTAGGATTGGAACAAGGCTCCAAGGAAAATGTTCTAGAATTTCATGTTCACAATGGTTTTGAATCAAGGTGTTTGTGACCAATGAATGTTTAGAAAACTTTTGAAAACTTTTGCAGATATTTTGGAATGTTTTGAAGGGTATTATGAATGTTTTGAAAGTGTTTTTGGAAATTTATTGCAATGTTTGAACACTCGCATAAGACACATCAAGAAGAATGTTTTGAAAGTCTTGATTTTCTTGCATGTTGAGGACACTACCCTCACCTATAAGAGTCAAAATTAAAATGTTCACGATGGTCTATAACTTAAAATACCTAATTAAAGACCTTTATAAAAAATGCAAACCTATTGCATTTTTTAGCGCCACCTAATATCCAATGCATATGAATTGAGATTGCATATTGAACTAGGCACCTCCTTCTACATTTCCTGAAACCAAGAGATTGTCACAGTTAACATCTAAAACCATTATTGAAATTTTGTTATAATTAAAAACTACATTAATACTTACTGTATAAGTCTGAACCAAGTGAATAAATGCATCCTCTCTCATCTGTATTTGATGAGTCTGAGGTCAAATCTCTGCCAATCGAGTTAATCTCAACTCTAATTTTCTCAACACAAAGGGACATTTATCATAGTCATAGAAACATGATTATTTTTAAATAGAATACACCAAGGAGTACCATCAAAAATATTGACCATTTACAATCATGAACAGTAAACCTAAATCAAATAGCTCATTTTTTTATCAGCATGTGTAGTCTCTGTGTATATGAAAAATGAATGAAATATCAAGCTAAAATAAAATAGTGAACAAAAATTCAAATTCAAGGCCTAATTTATCAAGAGCAACAAACAATGCGGAACCTCACAATCAAAAAAAGAAACATGATTTATCAACAATGTCAAAATCTTGTCACTAAGCACAAACATATGAAATAAAAAAGGGACAAAAGACAATAAATAAGAAAAATCATTACGACTAAAGAAAAATCATTAAGACTATAGAAAATCAAGTTCTAGAAATGGATGGTTCTGATGCTTTTCCATTACAATAATTGATAATTCATCATTTGGTATATGAACAAGTGAAAAATATGTAGATTTGACCAAGCATTACTAGGAACTAGACCCAGCAGCAAATGGACTTGTGATGATTTTCACAATAGTACATGTGTTGTTGGGTCAGCTCCCAGTAGTGCTTAGGCAAATCTGCATGTTCATCACCTATGCATATGAAGTGGCTCTAATGACAGATACAAGTACTACAAAACTTGATTGAGACAATGGAATTTACAAAGAAAGGAAAGGTGAGAGGATCAATCAAATAATCAAAAAAAGAAACACACTTTGTCAACAATGTTTAAAATCATTAGGACTATAGAAAAATCATTAAGACTATAGAAAATCAAATTCTAGAAATGGACGGTTCTGATGATTTTCCATTACAACAATTGAGCATTCATCATTTGGTACTTCTTGGTGTATTTCATTTAAGTATGTCAAGCACAAAGTATTCCATTTAGATATGTTCAAAATTTTGTCAATAATGATTTGGGGAATGCAATCATGTAAAGTATTCTCTAATCACACAACCAATGAATAAAAATTGAAATGGCAATTTCTTTAACAATTGACATGTCTCAAGTAGACAAGATTCTCAATGGAACTACTTTCATAACATATAGATACAAATAGGAGATTGGAGTTGATCAGCCTTCACCTATGCATATAAGAGTTGACCAGAGAAGGTATATGCACAGGTGATAAACATGTAGATTTGACCAAGCATTAATAAGAAAAATATATTTAAATGACCATTATTGGTCTCATTAACATCACTCTAAATTCCCCATTAACATCTAAAATTCATTCATCCATTCATCTATTAATAAAATGTAACACTCATGAATTATCACAACATTCATTAATACATAAGATTAATTAGCATTCATTAACACACATTCACTAGACTCATTAGCATTCATTAAGACATCATAACATTCATTAACACATAAGATGAAAATATTGAGACATAAACATCAGTCATTATCAAATAAGTTGCATAAATGAGAATCATTTCTTTTTTGACTTTTTTTCTTTTTTTCTGCTTCCCTATATTGTTGCAGAGGCATATCCATCTTGGCATCATCATTTCTTCTTGCCCGTGCACGTGATCTCACTATCCTTTGCAAAGGTGGGTCCTCTACAATAACAAATAAAAAGGTTAAATTAAAAACATGTTATCATATTTAAGGTTAATTTAAAAACATATTATCATAATTGTTACAAGAATTTCAATACTTTAAAAAACATAAACGTTGTTGGCACTAAGCAGTATTGCCACTAGTGACAACACTTATTTGCATTCTGGATGGAAACCGAACAGACAGTGCAAACCGAGCAGACAGTGCAAACCGAGCAGACAGTGCAAACCAAGCAGACAATGGAAACCGAGCAAGTTAGTACAAACCGATCAGGACAATGTAAACCGAGTAACATCTTGTCTACCGAGTCACCAATGCTTACCGAGTTCAATACCTACCGAGTGATCAGTATGAACCGTGCCTTCACTTCTACCGAGTGCATGACGATGCCAAGTAATGCAGTGGACGCCGAGTATCAGAAAGTCACCGAGTCAGTTTGAAGGAACCGGGTAACCATATTTGGGCCGACTTAGTAGCACTTATGTTTATTTGTCAAGCCGACTGTGTAATTGTAATTTTAATTAATTGTTTGAGACTTGTATATAAACTATATTGTGAAAAGATGAAAAATAATCAAGTAGAATATATGTGAAAGAAAAAGAAAGGCAGAGATAAGCGAATTGCAGAAGGCTTCAGAAGTATGAGGTTCAGCAAAGACAAATTCATCACAGAAGGTGATCAGTACATCAGAGAATCTCAATCAGCAATCCAGTTGCAAAGCAGAGATCTACTGTTTCATTCTAACAGGTGAATCAGTACTAAATCCTTTAACCGGGTAGACTTAACAGTCTTTGTATAAATCTCTTTACCGAGTGCATACTTCACTGTATGTTTGTAAATCCTTTAACAGGGTGGATTTAGCAATCCTTATTGCTCCTAACAGGGCAGATCATCAGAAGTGATCAAATTGTAAGCCTTAACCGGCCAACTTTATTCTGCAGTATTAAAGCTTTGTGGGTTTCATCCCCACCCCAGTTTTACTTTCTTTTGGAAGGTTTCTGGGTAACCAAATCTATGTGTCATTATTGTGAATGCTTTTAAGTTTCATGCTTTCTGTATGCAAAGGTTAAAAAGTAAAATACATGTTAAAATTAGAAGAAAATTTGGAGTTACTGATTCACCCCTCCCCTCTCAGTAACTTGGTTAATTCCTGAATATTTCCAACAAACGTGATGCTCTTTACCTTGTCCAACCACATATTCTTTCCCAATGGCTTGAACCTCAACACACTCATCAGGAACAACCTTTGCATCCCCTGCAACTACAATACAAAATGTTTTATTAATCCGAACACAGTATAATTAAATTTGTATTACTACGCCAAATTCAATTTAAAATGTTTACTTGTATTAATAAATCAATAATAAAAATTTGAATAGAAAATGTATACCTTGAGTACTACAATGCACATTCAAATTGACGTCTTCGTCATGCTCAAATGGTGTTTCAAGATCAGCAGGCTGCATTCCAATGTAAATAATTAGTGCATTTATTGACAATATATACATATAAATACAATACAAATATTGAGAAATGTTAATCATTCACTTTAATACATATAAATATATTCACTTTAAAGTTTTAAACAAATATATAATCATTGTTTCCTTACTTAAAACAAATATATTCACTTTATGTTGGAACTTAACATCAAATATAGTAATTGGTAAAGTATTCAACTTGAAATAAAAATCAATCGGCTTATTTACCTGATCAATAGATCCACCAGAAGAACCTTGCGCACTCATTGATTAGAATCATTCAGCTACAATTGTATAGCCTTGTTTGTAGCCTACTTTCTTGTCCTCTTCTGAAATCTTTTGTTTGAACTCCAAGCCCTACATTTTTTCTTAGTATCATGAATTTTTATTGTAGTGAATTTCATCAAAACTAAATTGATTACAATTTATAAATATTTTCATATGGTTTTTCATTTACTATTACTTACAATTCATGCAACAAGTTTTGAATATCCACCAGAGTCAAGCTAGTGTTGCCCGTGCTTTTGTTTTCTTACTTTTGTTGCCTTTGATGTGTCAGACAACCTATGTGATGTTTGAAATATGTTAGATCACATAAGTACAAAGAGTAAATAGTACATAATTTCATTATTAATATTATCATGTACCTTCTTTCCTTGGGTGATACTATTTGTCCACCATGTCTTGCGTGTCTCTCAAGTGCATCATTTTTAAGATTCTCCCACTCATTAATAGGAACATAGGGGGGTCACTCGTAATAAGGTTTGATTTCTATTTGGGTTCTGTAGTTGTCCCTAATATACTTCAAAGCTTGACCTACTTTCTCAAGGATCCTAAGTCTTTGAAAGGCATTGGGTCCAAAAAATTTTATCACAGAATCAATGAGTTTATCCTTTAACTCTTTATCTTGTAATTGCCACCTTTTAAGAAAAAAAAATTGTTAGATTCATAAATGAAGTGAAGCTACCTTTTAATATACTAGAAGAAAGGCATGAAAGGAAATCTGATCTAGCAATGAAATCAAAATATGATACCATGTGCATATGGTCAGCCCGAAAATGCGCAAACATTCATCATTAAGTTTTTCATAAAAGATTATTACATGCAAAATAATAACGAGATTATTAGTTATTGCAAGGGACTACACAGTGGGTTAGTGCATTACATTATGATTATAAGATTGTATAGTAAAATAAAGGATCAATCTTTAAAGTACCTGGAAGCTAGGTTACTCTCACGGGAAGTCCATCTTCAATGTTCACGAGAAATTTATCACAATTCTCTATTGTTCTCATACATCTAACATGAGTACATCCAAGAATTTCCTCACCACCTCCTACATAAAATGAATCCAATATTACAAAATGCCCCCTAAGAAAGAATAGTTCAAGTGAAATAAACACATGATAAATGAGAGAGAAAAAGAGGAATCTACTTACCAATAATAGGCATTTCCATCACATATGTGGCCATGCTATATGTTTCTCACATTGTAGGTGGCAGTACCTCTATGGTTCTGATCCTCGTAATAGGTGACGTACTCAACATAGGATCAATAGTAGGTGCTAAAAAATAAGATTGTTAGAGCATAAAAAAATATGGACAACCATGGACAAGATTGTTAGAGCTATTAAAAAAAAATATTGTTCAAGCAAAACACAAGTGGAGGATAGAACATGCGATCTACTTGAACCACCTAAAGTATCTACATCTGGGGCATGGCCCTTTAATGTTTTTAGCATCCGCTATAAAAATAACACATATGTATTTTAGTTAATGACATAAATAAAAGAGTATACTATAAAACCATTATTGAACTTTTGTTATAATTAAAAACTACATTAATACTTACTGTATAAGTCTGAACATGGTGAGCCAACTCATCCTCTCTCATCAGTGTTTTAGGAGTCTGAGGTCGAATATCTTCCAATCAAGTTAACTCTCTTGAAATTTCATGAAGGACCTTTTGTAGTGTAACCACAGGATCAACGTTTGATGAAAAATCAATAATGAATGGATCCTTTTCATCCTGTGGCTCCTCATGGACTACTTGTTCATTTCCCTGTTTCTAATCAACACTCATTTGTGAGAATAATATTATTAGCACTTTATTTAAAAGAAATCCAAAATAGTAGTGAAGAATAAAATATAACAAAATATGCATTAACATTTTTCTTGTATGTTCATGTGTACAACAACAATGAGTTTTACTTGTCAAGAAGAAGAAGTCCCATGAGAACCATCATCATCGTGTGTATCATGTGGCTATTGATCCATACTATAGACCTGTATTTCAAAAAAAAATCATTGAGACATGTTAAAACACATGTGTTCTTATTCTAAGTTACATTGAATAATAGACAATTATTAGAATGCTTCAATTAAAAGAAGAGATAGTTTTTTTATTTTAAAACAATTTTAAATGGTGCATAGTGCGTACCACCTCATCCATGATAGTGGTTTTTTTATATCTATGCGATTCAAATTGTAATCAATAAGCAGCTCTTCGCCTCCACATATTGATTTGATCACACATACAAATACACTATTTCCCTCATGCGCCTCAAATATGCAATTGGGTTGCTTCTTAGTTGATGCAGGTCATGTACTGTTTATAAAACCTGCAATATTCTCCGATGCTTTTGGCCTTCCGTCAATGTATATAGCTACTGTTTTACTTTGTTCACTGACTTTTTGTTGTATATAATTTGTCACGAGTGCATACCTACACATACTTTTTTTTATATCTAACAATCTGCATCCAACTATTGTAATCATAACAAGGTCCGACATACTCCATCAATTCAACAACTTTTTTGTAAGAGACCTTTTATGCCATCCATGGAAAATAGGTCCAAACCATGTAATGAAGATGATGCTATGTGATATATCCTCTCTCTAACACAAAAATTAGTATTTATTGAAGGAATTTCATCGGGGACCCATTGTTTCTGTAGAT
Organism: Chamaecyparis obtusa; assembly: GCA_027943335.1. NCBI lineage: Eukaryota > Viridiplantae > Streptophyta > Pinopsida > Cupressales > Cupressaceae > Chamaecyparis > Chamaecyparis obtusa. The sequence goes on along the minus strand of BSBK01001039.1, from coordinate 205,275 downwards.
GTTTGTACCTAAAGGGTACCTCAGAGTTGCCTTTTCTCTCATCATCATCAGAACATGACCCCCCTTGAGAAAGGAAAAATTCCATGCATTTATTGAATTTCTTTCTGATCTTTTGACCTCGAGTCGATCTCCTTGATTTAGACATACTAAATGTCTCACTTTCTTCTTCCATTCCTACATTTTCCTCACTCGAGGAAGACAAATCTAACAAATACCTATTCGCTGGTACCTACACCTATTGAAATGAGAGAGACGGGTGGTAATGAGAGAGATATTTTACAAATGGTAAAAGACATTAATCTCTATGGGGTGTATTGACTTATACCTGACAATCTGTGAGACTGTGTGGGATACCTGAAAAAAGATAATAGTTATATAATCAGACAAACATAGTTCACTCCATAGTTTTTATTATATCTTGTGAAGTACATTATACATTGTTAAAATTATCTATTTATCCTACAATATTTTTAATATCTCAACATTTCATATAATTGAACATCTCAGCATTGCATGAGACACCACTATTGTGGAATATTGTCAAACAGTTCACATGCCTTGCCAGTGTACTGCTTGTTGTGGGACAACTGCTAATTTGTAAAATTCTTCTTTTAAAATCTCAATCTCTCCTAGAATAGATAAAGTCTCCCATGCAGACAAAGTTACATTTGTTTTCTTCATAGTATCAACAATATTGATTGGAACAGCAAATTGTACCTTGTGTGAAGTTCTAGGAGAACTCTAATCAGCACTCTTTTGAATTTGATACTTATTAGATGAAATTGATAGATTCTTTAGAATAGAAACTGGTGAAGAAGGCACATTACCAATGGATTGATCTACTTCAAGGGCTCTCTTTTTTGCTCTAGTATTTGTTGCAATTGATAAATCTTCAGTAAGACCACAAAACTCTTCCTCTTTCTAATTTAGGAACCCAGTTTCCATAGAAGTCTGATCTGATTGCTATTGTACCTTTTCAATAGACACATTCTATTGTGAGTTCAATGCATTTTGGACCATAAGAGCTTGATTAAGAATCCCATTAGAACATGTAGATTGATCATGAGCTTGATTGCATGGAAAACACCAATTAGTAGCAATATTATTCTGAGTAGGAACAATATCCCTAACAGTATTAAGAGGTGCTAGATTGTACTTTTTATTTGGCTACACATTCCAATTCTTCCTCTTCACATTAGTATTTCCTTGGAATTTTTGCCTATTGGCCTAAAAATTAGGCTGGTTAGGATATTGGGAAGAGGAACCAGCAAACTAGTTTTGAGTAGTAGGGTTTTTCTGGGCTTGATTCCTCTTGAGGGTGACTAAATCATTTCCAAAAGATTGCAGCAAACTTTCTATTTTTTGCTGATTGTCCTTAATACTCTGTAGTTCATTTAGAGGAGCTGCAGGAACTATCTTTGTAGATTTAAATGATGGAACAACAGATAGTGGTGGGAAAACTAATGGCATATTCGACTGGATATTAGGAAAGAAAGGCATAGGAGGTCTAGGAGCTATCTTCCATACCTAGATAAGACTATTTTCTACCCTAATAGCAATATAAAAATCTTGGGGCAAAGAAATGCCCCCCATAGATTGAATCATTACAAAAATATCACTATTTAAGCTCTTCGAATAATACAAGAAAGCGTATTCAGCAGAAGGTCTTACCGTAACAAGAATTATGTTCCAAGTCTTCTGAAACCAGAGATTGAAATCACTCATCTCCTCTTGTGGATCCCTCTTGATAGTAGTTAGTTGCTCCACCAAGGACATGTTATCAGATTTTTCCTCAAAAAAATTAGACAGCCTTTCTCGCAAAACATCCCATGTAGCAATAGAGTCCACCGAGAGAGTTTTGAACCAGTCAATGGCTTTACTCTTGAGGGATGTAGCCAACAACTTCAAAGCTACATCCTCAGCTATGATATGATGAACATTGCAAAGAGTTGCAACATCTCAGATATGCTCAATAGTTGTCACATGTGTTTCTCCCGTAAAAGTTGGCAAGATTTTCAAAGCAGCCCATGGAATATCATTGTGATTTGGAATCCTCAAAGGACTACCTTGATCAAATAGAATAAAAGGAAGATTTATTTCCATTGCTTGATGTATAGGAGCTTGTTGCTGAATGGCAAGTGTAACAAAAGGTTGGGTAGGTTCAACTACCTTCCTTTGATATGTCTTTAGATTCTGAGTTGCTGCAGTACCACTTGTAGAAGCTCCAAAAACATAATTATCTCTAGCTAAATTTTCACCACTTGGTAATTTTGTTCCGGAATGATTAGGAACACCTAGATCCTTGGGAAGACTATTTTATTCAATAATAACCTCAAGTTCCTCTGAATTTACAGCTTGGTCTTCAAAAATGGGGTTATCAAATGATGAGAAATTTGAATTCAATAGAGTGCCTCTTGGATCTTGTGATGTTCTTCCACCTCTGGATGATCTACCTCCCCTTCTTCTTACCTGCAATTCTTGATATACAAAACCCTCCTTGTTTGATCTCATTGGAGTTCTACTCATTAAAATAAACCCAGTAAATCTGAAAACTAAATTTAAAACAACCATAAATTTGTAATTCAGAACTAAGAAGCAGTTCATGGTCCCACCGGGAGTGCCAAAAATTGTTTAGGCATAGAATTATTACCCTAACTCAGGCATTAAGGGTAAACAACAATTCTATCCTAACAATGGAAACCTCCTTTAGCTATGGGTAGACTATGAATAAGGAGGAATCTCCATATTCTAGGCCAGTTCCTATTAAATATGAAATATCACCACCTGATATCAAACTTGAAAGGAAAAGGGTAGAAGAAAACTTTAAACTAAAATGAATGTGGTGATACACTAAAATAGGTTTACACTTTTCTGGAATGATAAAACAATAGCTCAAAATCATAAACCAAAAGTTTGACTCTTCAAATCTATGTTCAACATATAGGCTAACAGATTTCACTATTAGGGTTAGACCACAAGTAGCTAAATAGTTAACAACATACTTTTTCCATACAAGGTTTAAGCATAAACTGATTAGCATAAGAAGGAATAAACAAGTATTCACTTCTTTTGGATTACAATTGAAAAATAACACTTGTGTAGAAAGATGAAATCGGGATCAACAAATCTAACAACAAAAGTGTATGGATCAATGAGCATCTGCTTTATTTCTCACAAAAATTGATAATCTGGTTACAAAATGGAATCAAAACAAAATAGGAATAATATGTTCACTATTATCCTCTCTCCAAAACTTGCAACCCCCTAAAAATGATCATCAAAAACCATCTTATAGTATGCCCTAGCCCCAAATCCGAAAATACCAGCTCTCCAAAAATGCCCAATTTTGGCCAAAAATTATGCCAAAAATCAGCCTATGTTAATTCTCCATGCTAAATGCCTAAAATAATGGCTTATAATAAGGATTAAAATCCTTTTACAAAAAATGCCAAAATTTTAAAAATTTAAAAATTAAAATAAAAAATTTCAATATCCAAAAGCATACCCCAACCTCTAAAAACACTAACTGTAAACAAATGCAGAGTGGGGAATAACAAACTCAACCCACTTCCACAAGATTCGAAGGAAGAGGGATGAGGTGGCACTTTTGCAATTTTTGAAAACTGTAGACATTAACAACAACAGTAAAGGCATTCAATGCCACTGCTTGGCGGATTCCAAAACTATTATGTTCATTTTGCTTCTCGAGACCAGTGTTTATCTTTGTCTTCACAAAGAAGAAACTAGAAGTTTCTTGCAAACCCTAGCCTTACTCTATCAAAATTTTGAATGAAACTCAGCCTTCATTGAAGAAACTTGAGCTCTATGTTGATTCTTCTTCACTGGTGGGTGCTCTATGTCAAGCTTTGTATTCTGGAACTTGATCTAATCAGTCAACTAGCATTCTTGTTTATTTTCTCACTGTGCCTTCATTCTCGAGCATAGCTTTGAATAAAAGAGTATTCTCGGCCTTGAATTAAGGTACACCACTGTATTTCTTTTTACATTTTACTGATGCTATCATTGTTTTCACTGTTTGAAAAATGCACCATTCTAGCACCATAAGTCATGGCTAGTGACTATGTAAGTCACAACATATTCATTAAGTTTTACATTGTGGGAAACAAGCCATGACTTGTGAAAATGTTTACAAGCTTATGAGTCATGTTTTATGTGACTGTAGCTTTATTTTGAATAAGCTGAGACTAGCGTTTATCTTCTATTCATGGCTCATATCCCAGCATGTATCTCGGCCTTTGACTGCTACTAGTTCATAAACTGTTCATAGAGCTCAACTCTATTTGGTCTAGCCGTGGGCTCAAAACTCTATTATGATAGTCATGAATTTTGACTTTTCTTACTCTTTGTTCATAAGGCTTGGCTCTGCTGGGTCTTTGATACAAACCACAACTTATGCTTCGGCTTTCTACAGGTCTCCCCTTCATTGAATACACAAGACTGAGGCCTGTCATTAGTTAGTCCTCATAAGTCACGGCCTAGTGCTAGTCTACACTTCTTTGTCTTCATTTATAAGCCACAACTTATGAGGAACTTGGCTCTTTGAACTCGGCCTCCACTTGGCATTTATGGGATGTGATCCAAAGTTTGTATACAGTCACAATCTTAAAACTGTGTCTTCATGGGCTTTGACTGGTGAATATCTGATACTTTCTCACTACAGATTCAGACAAGAAGTTATTATTTCATACCATTTTTACTAATAGGAGCCCCATCATTATTGTTGATAGTGTACTCGCTAAATTTGGCCTCCTCTCTTCGACATGTGACTGTGACAAAACATTGTGAAACCATGAGTCCATAGCTTCAGATCTATTCTTAGTTTGGAACCCGAGTTCTTAAAACACTATGACTATGAGCTTGGCAATGATAGGTAGCCACATAGAGAAACTATGAGTTCATGAGAACATGAACTTGGTTGGCACTCTTCTTTGATTAGCTTTCTCATCGATGAACAACTAAGAAAAAATTGTATAAAATAGTGAGTTACCAGAACTCGGCTTTTATATGTTTTTTTATTTTTAAATTATACTTTGTTCTTAAACTGTGACCATCTTATTGTACAGTCACTTAGCACTTAAATTCCAAACTTGAAAATTGAGAACACTCTATGACTTAGTGGCACAAATTACCAGGCTTAAAAGTAATCTCTCTCAATGCTAAAATTGAAATCATTAGATTAGGTATAAAATGTTCATATATTATCAATGAAGTTCGAGCACGGGCTCGTGACACTCAAAGATACATTTTGTAAAACATTTTATAACACTTCCTTGTATAAATAGTAATAACAGTGACATCACTTGAATTTGTACCTCTTGAAACAACAAAGACATATTGCACCGGTATTGTTGTAATTGCATTTTGTGACTTGATTTTGGCATCTTTTGTAACATTTTATGTTGAATTCCAGCTTGATCTGCATCTCTTTTCTATGATTGAAAATGAAAAATAGTCAACTTTCTTTCTTCAAAAATAAACTGTTAAGCTCTCAAACAACATCATTTAAAAAAAGCTATATTAGTGAACATAATAAACAATTTGTCAATCAATTTTTAGACCATTATGTTCATTAATCTACCAAAGGACTGCATCATCTAAAAAAGGTTTCTCAGCTAGAAACACTAAGTCCCTTTAATTCAGATACCTGGTTAATAAAAGGACAACATACACTAGAATGATCATAAATAGTAAAAGGTTTCATGCTTACAGAAACAAGTCCCTTTCATACTATCTTGCAGTGAGTGTTAGTGTACATTTCCTTATTGCATTTAATTTTCTAGATTGATAAGTAGATTTGAAAACTTGATTCTTACAGTATGTCATTTATTTCTCATGCATTGCTTAGATCCAATAGGATCTAACCATTTTTCCCTCTCTTATGCAGGTATAAACCCTAAAGACCTAAATGCAGATGAAGACATGGACTTTGAAGACCCTAAGACCTGACACTTGGCAGACAACCAGCTGACAACAAACCAACACAAAGGCAATGCATGGGACCCCTATTCCATACTTCAATCATTTCTTTCAATTCTACAAATGTACTCTACTTATTGATATTAAATATGGAAAGACATTCATATACTACATTCAGTTTGAATGCACAATGTAATGATCATTTATGAATTTTGAAATTTTGAAAAAGTGATCAATACTTAGAGTACAATAATGACATCTAAAAAAATGAATACAATAATGACATGCCCATTAACAAAACATGCAAGATAGTATTAAATGGACTAACAAATGTGCAACCTTTTCCTATTTATGCCTATTGTGTTGCATGTTGTAATTTTGAGTAACAATTTTGGTGACTTCTGTTGGATGTCTATTTGCTAGACATGACCTATGGACTTATCATAGGGCAACAGAGTTAGGAAAATTAAAACCATGAATGCAACCATTTATTGAAATGAAAATGCACCTAAACTAGATAGAATGCAACCTAGAGACTTAGTGCTTGGACATCACTTATTAAACTAAAATATGGACCTAACCTAACCCTCAAAGAAAAGCTTGAGGTGTATTCCATTAACTAGAATTTGTAGTTCTTCCCCTTCAGTTGTGGACTACTGAAAAGCATTATTCTCCTTGCAGACTGTTATAACAAAAGGGCCTGACCAAAAATTATCAAACTTGTCATGTTGCCCTGGCCTGCTCTTTAGTACATCCCACTTGAGTACTAGATCTCCTTCTTTGAATTCTCTATATTTAGCTTTCCTGTCAAATGACCTCTTAGTTTGTGGTTGCTTTAGTTCCATAGTTTCCAATGTCTTCCTCCTTTCTTCTTCAAGCTGTAATAAATCAACATACCTTAATTTAAGAGGATCTTCCTCTTCAAATAGCAACATTTGATATGCTAGTTGTAAAGCTGGAATTCAGTAGAAACTAGCAATCTAGCCTCTTTACCATAAACTAGGACATAAGGAGAGTTCCCAATTACCTATTTAGGTGTAATCCTGTCCAGCCATAAGGCTGCCTTCAGTTTAGAATGCCAATCTCTCTTATTCTCCTAAAAAGTCTTTTTGATAATTTTGATCATATTTTTATTAGTAAACTCTGCTAAACCATTACCCTGAGGATAATAGTTAGAAGAAGTATTTAAATAGATCCCATTTTTTATAGCCCATTCTATAATAACTAAACCAATAAAAGTCATAGCATTATCAGAGATAATCAATTGAGGAACTCCAAACCTAGTTACAATGTCTTCATAGAACTTCAACACAGTAGGTCCAGTAGCCTCTTTCAATGCAATGGCCTCAGTCCATCTTGTAAAATAATCAGTAGCAGTCAAAATCCATTTATGACCTGCACTAGAATTAGGATTTATAGGACCTATAAAGTCCATTCCCCATTTGTTAAATGGCTGATCTACCACAATTGGCTTTAATGGAAATGCTACCATCTTTTGTTTCCCTACAAACATAGCACATTTCTGACACCTTCTTGTCCAAGAGTAAGCATCTTTAAATAAATCAAGCCAATAATAGCCTACCCTTAGTATTTTCTAGGCTGTAGTCTTGGGGCTGAAATGTCCTCCATAAGATCCTTCATGAAACTCAAATAAAATTTTGCTTTGATCTACTGAATCAATACATTTGAGAAACATTCCAGAATAATCTTTCCTATAAAGTATACCATCAATAAGAACATAGGGAATAGATTGTAACCTATAGTATCTTCTCTTTGCCTTGTCAAGATTATTTGGACATTGTCTAGTTTGCAAGAATCTTTTCATATCAGATAACCAAGTTGTAGGATCATTAAACAATACAACATCACCTTGAAAAGGTTCAGATTCTTTAGTAGTATCATCTTGTTCTTCCTCTTCTGCCATTTGAGCACAAAGGCCTTTGCCTCTAACCAGCTTAGTCACACGAATCTGGACGTCATACTCCATAACTCTTGTTATCCAACCTGCTCTTTTTTCATTAACATCCTTGTTCAACAAAAATTCTTTAATACTAGGATGTGCAACCATCAAATGTACTTTGTTTATGGTAATCAAATGTTTAAACTTCTTCAAAGCTTTAAAAATAGCTAGCACATGCTTTTTGACAAAATTGTACCTTTTCTCATATTCATCCATACCTTTACTGAAAAAAGCAACTGGTTTCTCCTATTTTTCTTCATTCTTTTGAACCAGCATTGTTGAAATAGTATCAGATCCACCATAATCATATAGAATAAAGTCTTTAATAAAATCAGGATTAACAAGAGTAGGGGCTGAAGACAAAGCCTGTTTAATTAATTCAAAATTATTCTTTCCCTCATCAGTCTAGCTAAAAGGGACATCCTTCTTAAGCATAGAAGTTAGTGGTTTCAACATGTTTTCTATATCAAGAATAAACCTTCTCACAAAATTTATTCTCCCAATGAAACTCTATAATCCTTTCTTGTGTTTAGGCAATGAAAGTTCTAGAATTGCATGAATTCTCTCATGATCTATTATTGTACCTTCCTTGGAAACCTGGTATCCTAGGAGTTTTCCCTCATGAACTGAAAATACAGATTTCTTTGGGTTTAAAGAAATCCCAAACTCTCTACACCTCTGCAAAATTTGTCTCAAATGATCAATGTGTTGGTTTGCGACCTTGCTGTAAATTGTCACATCATCTAAATATACTAGAACAAATTTATACATTAATTTCTTGAAATCCATGTCCATTGCTTTTTGAAAAGTATCCCTAGTATTTGATAACCCAAATGGCATTCTTCTGTAATCCATTGTACCCCATTTAGTTGTAAAAGTTGTCTTAAACTGATCAGATTCTCTAACTAAAATTTGATTATAACCAGAATACCCATCTAGGAGTGAAAATCTTTCAGAACCAAAAACATATTGTAAAATATGTTCCATGGGTGTCTATCTTTCAAAGATTCCCTATTAAGGTCTCTAAAGCCTACACAAAGTCTTATCTCTCCATTCTTCTTCCTTACTGGAACTAAGTTAGAAACCCAGGATGTGTGCTTAATAGGAAATATAATACCACCATCTAGGATTTTTATTAGCTCTTTCAACATTAATGGCTCTAACTTGGGGTTTATAGGCCTTTTCCTTTGCCTAATTGGCCTAGCATTTGGCTCTAATTCTATAGTGTGTTGGGTTAATTAAGGTTCAAATCCCTTCAAATTAGAATAATCCCATGCAAAAACATGACTATATTCTCTAAAAAGATCAATAAACAACTCTTTTTCTTCAGGAGAATTGATTTTACCAACCTTTAACCGCTTATCTCTGAATATCTCCACTTCTTCATAATGATCCTCTTTTATCAGCAGGTTGGTTTTACCCTTCTTAAACTGATCATCAAAGTTGAAAGCTGATTGCAGGCTGACTAATCCCTTTGGAAGCTTGTTGGTTTTCAACTAAATAATTTGGTCTTCCATTTGCTGATTGATTTCGTTATTCCTAGAAGCTGAAAAACCATCTATTTCTGTCAAAAAAATTAGAATATGTTCATCAATATTAAAAACCTTCCAATAAGTTTCATTATTCAGAATAGATGGCCTAGCAATAATTTTGACATGTGACTGATCTGAAATCTATCCTTTATTTTCTATTATTGAAACATGAGCACTAATACCAACCAACCTATCAACATGTTGATTTTCCCTTCTAGCAACTAAAATCAAGTTAAAAGCATCATATTCATCTAGAATGTCAGAAACTCTTAATTTATACATCTTAAGAAGATCATTTTTAACAATATTGATACCTCTCACCTGCTTTACTATCAGCTCACTATCACCAAATGCCCTTAAACACTTAATTCCCCTCAATCTTGCCCACTCTAATCCCTTAATCAAATTTTCATATTTAGCCACATTGTTAGAACAAGGAAAAGATAACTTGAATGCAGCATAAAATCTATCACCATCTGATGAAACCAACATAACCCCTGCACCAATTCCATCCTTATTCCTTGACCCATCAAAATATAAATCCCATAGCTGGTTAGACAAGTCAGATTCAGATTCTATATCTTTTATCAAATTAAGCACAAATGAATTAGATTCTAAAATCATATAGTTCCCAAAGCCATCATCAAACATATCATCATTTTGTTCATTTCTAGTAGCCCATTCATCCAAAACAATGTCTAGATATGCTTCAGTTTGTGTGTTATAGGTCGAATAATCAGGAATTTCATCTTGATCCATAATCACATAGCTTGCATTAATGGGACTTGAATTGTAAGGTTCTATGTGATCTTTGGCCAACAATTCTTATTTTATGGTAACCTTAGTACCATATCTAGTCCTAAAGTACAAATGTGACCAATCTGATGAAAAATAGCCATCTATTTTGGTTGTGAAGTCTCTGGATAGGCACATAGAAAAATATGCTGGCAAATCAATGACATATATATCCTGAGGTATTGAGAAATTTGGGGAAGAGTGTAAGGTCAAACTTGCATTTTTAATGACCCCTAAAGTCTTAACTAAAGTTCCATCAAGCTAGACCACACCCTTCTCAAGAGGTTCATATTTTAAATTCAGCAAATCTGTTATTTTCTTAGGCATAATAGTGTTGGTTGCACCACTATCTACCATACAATTGTGAATTGATTTATTCCCAATAATTAGTGAGACATAAAAAGGAAGAGGCTTATCATTTGTAGGTTTCTTACCTTCCTTTTCTGATGTCCTTTGAACATTTGTTGGTTTCTTGTCAATATTTACTATTGGTTGCTTCATATTTGTAGTCTTTTTTACTTTCAGTATTGCTAGCTGGTGCACTTTAGCAAGCTTCTTCTCTTCTTTTGATAATTTTTCTTCAACCCTAGGAGGCTAAGAATTAGTCATAACCACCCTAGGTGGTCATTGTACTACTTGTTGTGAGCCAACTGCTAATTTGGACAATTCTTCTTTTAAAATCTCAATCTATCCTGGAATAGATAAAGTCTCCCATGCAGATAAAGTTACATTTGTTTTCTTCATATTATCAACAATATTGAATGGAACAACAAATTGTACCTTGTGTGAAGTTCTAGGAGAACTCTAATCAACACTCTTTTGACTTTGATCCTTATTAGATGAAATTGATGGATTCTTTAGAATAGAAACTAGTGAAGAAGGCACATTACCAGTGCTTTGATCTTCTTCAAGGGCTCTTTTTTTTCTCTGGTATTTTTTGCTATTGATGAATCTTCATTAAGACCACAAAACTCTTCCTCTTGCCAATTGAGGAACCCAGTTTTCATAGAAGTTTGATCTGATTGTTGTTGTAACTCTTCAACAGACACATTTTGTTGTGAGTTCATTGCATTTTGGACCATAACAACTTGATTAAGAATCCCATTAGAACATGTAGACTAATCATGAGCTTGATTGCATGGAAAACACCAATCAGTAGCAATATTATTTTGAGTAGGAACAATATCCCTAACAGTATTAAGAGGTGCTGGATTGTACTATTTATTTGGCTACACATTCCAATTCTACCTACTCACATTAGTATTTCCTTGGAATTGCTGTCTATTGGCCTAAAAAATAGGCTAGTTAGGATATTGGGAAGAGGAACCAGCAAACTGGTTATGAGCAGCAGGGTTTGTCTGGGCTTGATTCCTCTTAATGGTGACTAAATCATTTCCAAAAGATTGCAACAAACTTTCAATTTTTTGATGTCTATCCTTAATACTCTATAGTTCATTTAGAGGAGCTGTAGGAACTATCTCTATAGATTTAAATGATGGAACAATAGATAATGGTGGGACAACTAATGGCATATTCGACTGGATATTAGGAAAGAAAGGCATAGGAGGTCTAGGAGCTATCTTCCCTACCTGGATATGACTATTTTCTTCCCTAATAACAATATCAAAAGCTTGGGGCAAAGAAACTCCCCCCATAGATTGAATCATTATAGAAATATCACTATTTAAGCTCTTCCAATAATACAAGAAAGTGTATTCAGCTCAAGGTCTTACTGTAATAGGAATTCTATTCCAAGTCTTCTGAAATCAGAGATTTAAATCACTCATCTCCTCTTGTGGATCCCTCTTGATAGTAGTTAGTTGCTCCACCAAGGACAAGTTATCAGATTTGTCCTCAAAAAATTTAGACAACCTTTCTCCCAAAACATCCCATGTAGCAATAGAGTCCACCGGGAGAGTTCTGAACCAATCAAGGGCTTTACCCTTGAGGGATGTAGCCAACAACTTCAAAGCTACATCCTCAGCTATGATATGATGAACATTGCAAAGAGTTGCAACATCTCAGATATGCTCAATAGTTGTCACATGTGTTTCTCCTGTAAAAGTTGGCAAGCTTTTCAAAGAAGCCAATGGAATATCATTGTGATTTTCAATCCTCAAAGGACTACCTTGATCAAATGGAACAACAGGAATATTTCTTGCCATTGCTTGATGTATAGGAGCTTGCTACTGAATGATAGGTGTAACAGAAGGCCAGGTAGGTTGAACTACCTTCCTTTGATATGTCTTTAGATTCTGACGAGTTGTTGTAGTACCACTTGTAGAAGCTCCAAAAACATAATTATCTCTAGATAAATTTTCACCACTTGGTAATTCTATTCCAGAATGATTAGGAACACCTAGATCCTCATGAAGACTGATTTCTTCAATAATAACCTCAAGTTCCTCTGAATTTACAGCTTGGTCTTCAAAAATGGGGTTACCAAATTATGAGAAATTTGAATTCAATAGAGTGCCTCTTGGATCTTGTGATGTTCTTCCACCTCTGGACAATCTACCTCCCCTTCCTCTTGGTTACAACTCTTGATATAAAAAACCCTCCTTGTTTGATCTCATCAAAGTTCTACTCATTAAAACAAACCCCTTAAATCTGAAACTAAATTGAAAACAACCATAAATTTATAATTCAGAACTGAGAAGCAGTTCATGGTCCCATTGGGCATGCCAAAAACTATTCAAGCTTAGAATTGTTACCCTAACTCAAGCATTAAGGGTAAACAACAATTCTATCCTGACAATTGAAACCTCCTTTAGCTATGGGTAGACTATGAATAAGGAGGAATCTCCAAATTCTAGGTCGGTTCCTATTAAACATGAAATATCACCACCTGGTATGAAACTTGAAAGGAAAAGGGTAGAAGAAAACTTTAAACTAAAATGAATGTGGTGATACACCAAAATAGGTTCAAACTTTGCTAGAATGATAAAACAATAGCTCACAATCATACACCACAAGTTTGACTCTTCAAATCTCTATTCAACATATAGGCTAACAGATTTCACTATTAGGGTTAGACCATAAATAGCTAAATAGTTAACAACATACTTTTTCCATACAAGGTTTAAGCATAAATTGATCACCTTAAGAAGGAATAAATAAGTATTCACTTCTTTTGGATTACAATTGAAAAATAACACTTGTGCAGAAAGATGAAATCGGGATCAACAAATCTAACAACAAAAGTGTATGGATCAATGAGCATCTGCTTTATTTCTCACAAAAACTGATAATCTGGTTACAAAATGGAATCAAAACAAAATAGGAACAATATGTTCACTATTAGCCTCTCTCCAAAACTCGCAACCCCCTAAAAAATGATCATCAAAAACCATCTTATAGTATGCCCTAGCCTCAAATCTGAAAATACTAGCCCTCCAAAAATGCCCAATTTTGGCCAAAAATTATGCCAAAAACCAGCCTATGTCAATTCTCCATGCTAAATGCCTAAAATAATGGCTTATAATAAGGATTAAAATCCTTTTACAAAAAATGCCAAAATTTTCAAAATTTTGAAAATTGAAATAAAAAATTTCAATATCCAAATGCATACCCCAACCTCTAAAAACACTAAGTGTAAACAAATGCAGAGTGGGGAATAACAAACTTAGCCCACTTGCACAAGATTCGAAGGAAGAGGGATGAGGTGGCACTTTTGCAATTTTCAAAAACTGCAGACATTGACAACAAAAGTAAAGGCATTCAATGCCACTGCTTGGCGGATTCCAAAACTATTATGTTCATTTTGCTTCTTGAGACCAGTGTTTATCTTTGTCTTCACAAAGAAGAAACTAGAAGTTTCTTGCAAACCCTAGCCTTACTCTGTCAAAATTTTGAATGAAACTTAACCTTCATTGAAGAAACTCGAGCTCTCTGTTGATTCTTCTTCACTAGTGGGCACTCTATGCCAAGCTTTGTATTCTGGAACTTGATCCAATCAGTCAACTAGCATTCTTCTTGTTTATTTTCTTGTTGTGCCTTCATTCTTAAGTATAGCTTTGAATAACAGAGTCTTCTCAGCCTTGAATTAAGGTACACCACTGTATTTATTTTTACATTTGGCTGATGCTATCATTGTTATCACTGTTTGAAAAATGCACCATTCTAGCACTATAAGTCACGACTAGTGACTATGTAAGTCACGACATATTCATTAAGTTTTACATTGTGTGAAACAAGTCGTGACTTGTGAAAATGTTTACAAGTTTATGAGTCATGTTTTATGTGACTGTAGCTTTATTTTGAATAAGCCAAGATTGGCGTTTATCTTCTATTCATGGCTTGTATCCTAGCATGTATCCCAGCCTTTGACTATTAGTGGTTCATAAACTGTTCATAGAGCTCAACTCTGTTGGGTCTAGCTGTGGGCTCAAAACTCTATTATGACAATCATGACTTGTGACTTTGCTTAATCTTTTTTCATAAGCCTCGGCTCTACTGGATCTTTGATACAAACCACAACTTATACTTCGGCTTTCTACAAGTCTCCCCTTCATTGAAAACATAAGACTGAGGCCTATCATTAGTTAGTCCTCATAAGTCGTAGCCTAGTGCCATTCTTCACTTCTTTATGTTAATTTATAAGCCGGGACTTATGAGGAACTTGGCTCTTTGAACTCAGCCTCCACTCGGCATTTATGGGATGTGACCTAAAGTTTGCCTACAGTCACAATCTTACAACTGTGTCTTCATGGGCTTTCACTAGTGAATATCTGATAGTTTCTCACTACATATTCAAATAAGAAGTTATTATTTCATACCATTTTTACTAACACGAGAACCTTTGTTATTGTCGACAGTGCACTCGCTAAACTCAGCCTCCTCTCTTTGACATGTGACTGTGACAAAACACTGTGAAATTGTGAGTCCATAGACTCGGCTCTATTCTTAGTTTGGAACCTGAGCTCTTAAACCACTATGACTGTGAGCTTGACAATGACAGGCAGCCACATAGAGAAACTATGAGTTGATGAGAACATGAATTTGGCTGGAACTCTTCTTTTATTAGCTTTCTCATCAATGAACAACTAAGAACAAACTGCATAAAATAGTGAGTTACCAGAACTTGGCTTTTATATGTTTTTTTTTTAATTACAGTTTGCTCTTAAACTGTGACCATCTTATTGTATAGTCACTTAGCACTTGAATTCCAAACTTGAAAATAGAGAACACTCGAAGACTTAGTGGCACAAATTACCAGGCTTAAAAGTAATATCTCTCAATGCTAAAATTGAAATCATTAGATTAGGTATAAAATGTTCATATGTTATCAATGAAGTTCAAGCACGGGCTCGTGACACTCAAAGATACATTTTGTAAAACATTTTATAACACTTCCTTGTATAAACAGTAATAACAGTGACATCACTTGAATTTGTACCTCTTGAAACAACAAAGATATAATGCACCAGTATTGCTGTAATTGCATTTTGTGACTTGATTTTGGCATCTTTTGTAGCATTTTATCTTGAAATTCCAGCTTGATCTGCATCTCTTTTCTATGACTAAAAATGAAAACCAGCCAACTTTCTTTCTGCAAAAATAAACTATTAAGATCTCAAACAACATCATTTTTAAAAAGGCTAGATTAGTGAACATAATAAAAAATTTGTCAATCAATTTTCAGACCATTATGTTCACTAATCTACCAAAGGACTGCATCATCTGAAAAAGGTTTCTCAGCTGGAAACACTAAGTCCCTTTAATTCAGATACCTGGTTAATAAAAGGACAACATACACTAGAATGATCATAAATAGTAAAAGGTTTCTTGCTTGCAAAAACAAGTCCCTTTCATACTATCTTGCAGTGAGTGTTAGTGTACATTTCCTTATTGCATTTAATTTTCTAGATTGATAAGCAGATTTGAAAACTTGATTGTTACATTATGTCATTTGTTTCTCATGCATTGCTTAGATCCAACAGGATCTAACCATTTTTTCCTCTCTCTTATGCAGGTATAAACCCTAAAGACCTAAATGGAGATGAAGACGCAGACTTTGAAGACCCTAGGACCTAACACTTGGCAGACAACCAGCTGACAACAAACCAACACAAAGGCAATGCATGGGACCCCTATTCCATACTTCAATCATTTCTTTCAATTTTACAAATGTACTCTACTTATTGATATGAAATATGGAAAGACATTTGTATACTACATTCAGTTTGAATGCACAATGTAATGATCATTTATGAATT
Organism: Chamaecyparis obtusa; assembly: GCA_027943335.1. Taxonomy (NCBI): domain Eukaryota; kingdom Viridiplantae; phylum Streptophyta; class Pinopsida; order Cupressales; family Cupressaceae; genus Chamaecyparis; species Chamaecyparis obtusa. Next base: position 188,833 of record BSBK01001039.1, on the reverse strand, counting down.
TTGAAATTTTGAAAAAGTGATCAATACTTAGAGTACAATAATGACATCTAAAAAAAATGAATACAATAATGACATGCCCATTAACAAAACCTGCAAGATTGTATTAAATGGACTAACAAATGTGCAACCTTTTCCTATTTATGCCTATTGTGTTGCATGCTATAATTTTGAGTAACAATATACACTTACTTCGACCAAACTTTTAATTTTCTAACAAATTTTGCCAAATGCTTTGTGGGAAACCAAGTAAGGGGTATTGTTGAGTTCAAACACATTGAGCTACTACAACTGAATTATAAATCATGAATTCACTATAAAATTAATCTATTGTTCTAGATTTCATGTGGACATTTTTTCAAATGGTTGGCATGTATGTTTATTCAAATGGAGTTATATCATTTGGAATGGATATATGACATGTTGATATCGAGTTCTATGTCAAGAATTATAGCATTAAATTGATCGTAGTTGGAAGACTCAAAGACAAGAAGTATATGAGTATAGCCAATTTTTAGAAGAATATGAATGAATGAAAACATGCATAAGTGGATGAACATAAATAATGAAGGTACCAGACATTTCCTAAAGTAATGAAGTGTTGACCCAGGGTTCAATCCAGTATGCTCATGTATGATCCAGAACCTACAAGGAAGGAAAAGATGGGATTAGATCCAAAAGATCTAAGCAATGCCTAGCACCCTATTACTGATCCTCATCTACAATTATGCATGTGCATATTCAAGCCATACACTTCTAAAAGGAACTATGCTACAGAACATGTGCACTCAGGAAAATGCACCCAAGAACATGTGCACTCAGGAACATGTGCAGTGTATAGGTGCTTGAATCAAAATGAATCTCTACATTGAAACTATCAGGGTTATCAAAATAGAAAAGACAAAAATCATGGAAGCACAGAAAGGAGATCAACACTGAAAGAAGAAGTAAGTGGCTGCATTTATGTCTCTACAAACACCTGGTGAATCACTGTTGTGATTGGATCATCCAAATAGTGCAATAGCAACACCAGATGTTGATGTTCCATCTGGTGTTTCTATGGCATCATTTCCAAATGATGCATCCACAACAGTAACCCACCATTCCCATCAACACAAGGAAGTCATGATCAAGCATAACCAATGGAGGGGACATTATCAAGGTCAAATTCCATGCCTTAAAATTTTATATATGTACAGTTATAAAATTTCATGCCTTGAAATTTTATAACATTGTTCCTTAGCATTTGATCTTCATATGACAGCCATGACTTGAGGTAGGCATTTGAGATTTTCCTTGTCATTAACTGAATTTCATTTTGATGGCATTTGTTGATTTAATGGCACAATATGAATGTTAATACTGACATTGTTTACATCTTTGCATTTGGAATTCTTGATGACCCGTGAGCTTTGAGAGCTAGGGCATCATTTCATTTATGTCTTTATGAACACTTGGTGAGTCACTATTGTGATTGTATCATTTAAATAGTGCAACAACAACACCATATATTTTTGTTTCATATGGTGTTGCTATGATATCATTTCCGAATGATGCACCCACAACAATCACACACCATGCCCATCAGCATAAGGCATTCATGAGAAGTCATGAGTAAGCAATGAGTAAGAAATGGAAGTGGCATACATCATCATTAAATCAAAGGAGAAAAGCATCAAAACAAAGAGGTGCACAAATTTGCATCATCTATACATTAATGCTATGGCATGTAGTATATTTGAATCTGCATTTTAAAGGATAAGTAAGAAAGCTGCATGATGCTAGTGAAATTAACAAAGGTATAGATCTAATGAACTAATGAAGCTACCCACATTCTATGTGCTTTGAGCCAATGAAATTTTTATCATCATGATGATGTAATAATGCATTAAAGAGGAGCCATACTCAAAAGGTGAGCATCATAAAAAAAATGGAGCATCAAGCCCATAGAGTCACAAGATGCAGCCACCAAATGGTGATAAGCACAACACCATGGTAATATCATGCAGAGAAATAAATAAAATGAATATTAACCATGGTACCATAGCATGAGCATGGGCCTTTGAAAGCATTGATCCAATGACACAGCAAGAGTTAATAGTAAGAGCATTGCCTCAAGATTCCAACAAAGTATTTAATGGCAGCATGAAGATATCAAATGGAGATACCAATCAAAGCAAACACCAACAAGTAATTAAAAAAAGCACCAGTGAATAGCTTATGGGCTATGTCAATAAAATTGAAACATTGATGTCAACATCCATGGTGTCTAAACCATAGATACAATAGAAAATAAAGGATTCCATGTAGCTCACGGGTTCCATGCAGCAATGAACATCAAACAAACAAAGCATGAGCTAGCATAACAGATATATGTCATGGTAACCAAATGCCAAGAAATAGTGAGCATTAAACATAGCAAGTAATGTCCTAGCTTATAGCTAGCGGGCTCTAAGAAAACACTAGAAAATAGTGCTAGCAATGATGCCCTAAGTAGGGTACGAGCCTTCAAAGGATCAAGATCATGAGCTACATAATCAGTGAGCAAACAACAAGCATAAAAAAAATAAAACAATCAATGATGCCATATGAAGATCACGGGCTCTAAAAGCATTAAGCAATATAACCAAAGAATCCAATTAGACACACATCAAATTATGCCCTAGCTCATTCATGAGCTTTGTAATCATTCAAGAAGCTGGGTGTAATAGCGAATAAATGTATAGCATGGTGCTGAAGTAGTGAACACAACATGTGAGTAAACACATCCAACATGATACCCTAGTCTATAACTCACGGGTTGTACACAGAGAAGGAAAACAATGACCAAATTTACATCATGTATGCCCATATCAAAACTCACGGGCCCCAAGTAGTGAGAAAACAAGTAATAAATGAATTCCTTATATTCAAAGCTCAAGGGTCATAAAAAAGACATGGCATAAAACCAGTGAAATACAATGCCATTTGAATCTACAACAAATACACATAAACATCAAAGAATGTAGAGAAGATGAGGAGAAAAACATGAATGCCTACCTTGAATCAATGTAGAGAGATCAAAAGGCCCAAAGGTTCCAATTTGAAGCTTGAGTTCACAGCAAAAGTCCAGTGCAAAGTTGCAACTACCACAGTTAGGGCCCTCTTCACGCACGCAACTCGATCATGAAAATTAGAAATGAACCTTCCTTTTTATTTATTTTTTGTTTATAATCACATGGGTGTAAGAACACTTATATGGGTTTACCCACATAAGGACAATGATTTCATTCATCTTTCTTTTAAGTGCTCTTGGGTACTTTCGTTGGCCTCTAGGATTGGGCATCCTATAGGGGTTGAACCAAAATTACGAAGGCAATAAGGACACATAGAACAATAGGTTTGGGGACTTTTAGACTTATGTTCAATCCTTAGTGATGGTTCTTGTTACCATATTTTTCATGTATATATATGCCAAATAACTTGTATATACTATACAAGGAAAGGAACTAAAAGATAAAATCATCTGGGCAAACATAGGCCATGAGCATAGCCAACTTTTAGAAGAATATGCAAGAGTACAAACATACATAAGAGGATGAACATAAATAATAAGGGTACCAGACATTGCTTGAAGTGATGAATTTTTGGCCCGGGTATGAATCCAGTGTGCTCTTGTGTGATCCAGAACCTGAAAAGAAATGAGAGATAGGGGTTAGATTAAAAATATCTAAGCAATGAATGACATCATATTAATGGTCCTCATCTACAATTATGCATGTGCATAGTCAAGTCACACACTTCTGAAAGAAAAACCATGCTATAGGACATGTGCACTCAGAAGAATGTTGCAAAAAGGAAAGAAGATACCATATTTTTTACTGACTTGTTTGTTCCATGTGCAGATACCATAGAAACCATTCAATAGAAACCATGAACAATCAATCCAAAAACCTTCAACAATCTGACAAACATGATGTAAACAATATTTTTGAAGATGAATTGTACCAATTATAGCTAATTCCCCTCATAATAGTTAAATTTTGGGAAATCTAGGATGTATGTACTTTTATCAGACCCATATGTGAACTATTTATATTTGGATCTTGAATGCTACACTTTGTGTTTGGTTCTAATCTAGTCTAGAAGGAGTCTTTCTATACCATTTATTTCTTCTTGGAAATTCATACATCCATAGGAAAATATGTGCCTTTATACAAATCCTTGTAGGTGGTTCCCATGGTAGAATTTGAACATTACACTTTACGTCTTAGTCACTTTATATATTTTTTTCACCTTTTCAACATGAAGGATGCCAAGTATGATAGGCATCTTCATCCTTGTAAAAATTTGAGGATGTTCCTAATGGAGAATGTCATCTAGACAATGTTATGGGATGATTCTACTATTGGATGAATCTATTTTGGCCCATATTTCATGAGTAGTTATTCACAAGAATCCATCTCTCATCAAAATAAATAATCCCCTTATTTTCATGTACTTTATCCATCTCCCTGATTTCATAAAGTTACTTGAATATACTCAAGTATGGACAAGGTACATGAAAAAATTGTTGTTAATTCATTAACTATGTATTGACAGTTCAGTTAATTTAAAGATTCATTGACTATGTATTGACATTTTAGTTAGACTAAAGTCATCTAATTTATTATTATTTTTCTGAGGGATTTCTGCAATATGTGACCCTTCATATGGTTCTTCATTTTTTATCTATACCTTACTCCAATTTCTCTATTCCCATACATTAGATAAACATTCAATATGTCTATGTGTCCTGCATACATTTATGATCTTCTTATGTTTATGTGTTCCACATACATTAATGTCATGATCATGATTTATAAAATACATACTAACATTTAAGTCATTCACCATATATTCCAAGTTAAGTGAATTCTTGGAAAAGTGTGCAAACAAATCAGCTATGGGTGTTGTTTTGTAAAATGAAACATCTAGAGAGATATAGTGCATATCAATTCTACATACAAGCTCAGCAAAAGCTACTTGAAAATGCAAGTTTCTAACCTATAGTGTAAAATCATCTCCAGTGCCACTGGATCCAACTATTTGGAAAGCAAGGTAATAACTCAAAAGCTTAGATATGTTGATGGGTCCACAAAGCAAGTTAAATTTTAGTAGATTTTAGTACTAAATTAAAATTGATATCAGCCCCTCTCAGAACTAACCTAATAAGGAAAGAATGTGGCAGTGAAATCATGTTGATTCTAAAATTATAATATATGGGACAGAAGAATAGATATACCCAACATTATCCCAATAGCCTTTTTCTATCATTAAAAGGAGATTATATGGAGCTATACGAAATTTAAAATGGGAACTAAAATTTGTAAGATGCAGAAAGAATTCAAAAGTGATGGAATTTTGAGAAATCAAGAAAGAAACTATACCAATGTCGATAAGTGAGAAAAGTAGGTATATTGGAACTCAGAGATACAACCCCATAGATGTGATTAAAATAGGTCAATGTAACTCAATAGTGGATACAAGTATGATAGACAAATGTTAGAGACAAGATATACCCTATACCAAAAATCAGACAATTAAGTACTACCAAAGCCAAAGAGTGTAATCCAGCATTGGTATGCACTGTAGCTCACACACCTATAAATGAAATGACATGGGTAGTGCAATTTTAAAGATTTGAAAAGAATTCATACAAGTGATGCAGATTTCGGAGCAGTAGTTTAATTATTACACACCCACTAGTGCCCCAAGATATTTTCTTCTATTTGTATTGCGAATTTATAAGAATACATAAGAAGATTGACATGGGTGCTAAATTCTTTGAGATGAAAAATCACTTAAGAATGGTGGCATCTTGAGCAATGAAAGAAAGAATGAAATTATATTAATATACATGAATAAACAAAATCAATCAATGGGAATCATGATAAGTCCTTGTGTGGGTGACCAAAATAGGCCAATTAAACTCAGAAACACATTAGCTCAAGTGCCTAAAGTACATCCTTACAATGTATCTCAAATTCCTACAAATAAAATTGAAATGAGCACTACAGTTTTGAGATACAAAGGGGAATCGTGACATGTGGGGGATTACAAATAATCGAATTGACATAGATACTGAAAAAAGAAAAAAAAATAAGAATTAAATGTTAAGATGCACTGAGAATTCATGGCGTTGGGGTTTCAAGAAATCAAATTAATATGCTTACTAAAATCTTCAAGATGAAAAAATATTTCATGACAAATTATGAGATTCAGAACAACTACGCCGACTAACTTGTGATTTAGCAATACCAACAGAGCTACTGATAACCTCCCTTCTATTACTTTGACATCTGTGCTAAATTGCTTCAAATATCTACTCCTCAGCTACCCTCTCCTTGGTGGAATCTCAAGGTTGTGACCACCAACTCCCCTGGAAATCAATGCAACATAACCAATTATTGTAATCAATATATATGTAGTAGTGCTATGTGTGTATGCCCATATAAATGGAAATTAGTTAATGGTGTACCTTCTCATGGTCTTAGAACATAGTTACCCTTAGATTGCCTCAAGTAAAAAAAAATCAAGCACTTGAGAACATTGGATCTATGGAAAACCCATATGAGAAAACAAAATTTGCAATAGGATGTTCAATTGATCTGGGTTGAGGGCGATGATTTAATGCAAACCTCGATTCTATAGTATCAATAATCAAAAGAGTTGATATGCAGCATGAAGACTTTATTTTATTATAGTCATAGAAGATGATATATTGTAGGAGTCGAGCTGACAATAGGAGGTTGAGGGGAAAATGTGGCTCAGGTGTTTTAGTCATTTATGTGGCACTGACAAAAAAAGTTTAATAATTTTATTACATTGACCGCTTTTTAAGTTTAGGGTCTCTTTCATATTTTATTCTTAAATACCTTTCTCATTATATTTTACAAGGAACCCACTCTTTGTATGGAAGGTGAGACCCCTTACATGGGGATTGTGGAATTTTTAATGTTTAGCTGATTTTAATCATTTTTTATTTTTTTATCTTGAATAATCTTTCTATTATCATGTTTAAAATAGAAAAAAATAGATTGAAAAGGTCAAATTTTCAAAATTCAAATAGGATTAAATTTATAATAGAACATTAAGCATTGTATTTTTTTTTTTTTAACGTAACAAGTATTCTTGTGACCTAGTCCAGCGTCTTGTAGCATGTATCTTGGGTACATGTGTGAGCAAGGGGAAACTAATCCCCCCATGGGTGAGATCCTCCTCCCACAAGTCATCTCACCTCTTTAAACTGGGAGTATAATTGAACTCGAGACTATGGGGAACTATCCACAACCTCAAGCCAACTCCGCTACCCATGTGAGCTAACATAAAGCATTGTTACAAAGGAGGCAGAGGTGGATATCAGTCATCTAATAGGATACATACATTAGCAAGGTCTAAAAGTTCTCATGGGAAGGTCTCGTCCACTGTTTCTATATTTTTCATTATTATATTGTTTATCTTTAGCAATACGACCATGAGAAATAACAAGAGTCAACAAAAAGAACTTGTCAAAGTCTAGCCAGCCAACAATCTCACCACCAAAAGGTAGTGGAGAAGTTAAGCAATGATGAGGACCATCCTCACTGAGCATGATCATTTCTCAAAGGAAGTAAAGAGGCATAAGAATGAACATTCTAATTACCACAAGCTAATTGGTTGTACCCTCAATGATTCCCATGACGTAAAGAATGACCTCTACTAGAAGTAAGAGTAGGAGGGACATTTGCGGTAGGACATGAGACATTACCCCAATAATCTAGAAGCACTTTGGGGGTGAGAAACTTTAAGAAAACTTTTGTTGGCTTGAAATCACATTGTAGTGCCACCCCAACTTTGTCTCTGTAAGCAAGTAATGTAGCTTTGGACCCTATCTCATATGCAATAGGAGGTAAGCATAACTGATATAATGATGTACTATTGGTAATATATTACTATTTTATGATTGGAGAATTGATATTATACTAGTTATTGTGAATTAAATGGTACCTAGTAATACTAATGATCCTTGTTGGATAATATGATTACTTTATAATTGATTAGGATGACATGTTAGATCGATGAATTATGTCATGTTGATTACTCAAATGGTCACTTGCATGTTTTTGAATCACTAATATACCAATGCATGTATCTATCGACATTCGATCACTACTATGCTTATGTTATTGATCTTGTTTGACATGTTTGTACAAAGAGGGATGAAGTCGTATTGTGAGGCCCACACAATGTCTTGATCCACTTCATTTCCTATCATTTTTTAATATTATATACATATATGTGCTTCAGCTATTGTACTAGCATGGACAGGTACTAGGCATCAAATTCATTTGAATTAATAGGTCTAAGCATGCCTAAAACTAAAAATATAACCCTGATGGTTGTTAAAATTGGATTTAATCATATGGTCAACTAATTCCCCTACCCCAATTATCATTCCTATTTTGGGAGACAATTGCCACATTGTTTATTTTGGTCAGCCAGTTACCGGGTGGTAATAAGATGTTGCCTTGCTTGGTATGTTGAGATATGTTCTTGTTTGTATGGTTTGATTTATAATGTTTTTAATGGTCTCCAATCGGCATGTGATTTTATCTATGTATTTGTAAGTTGGATGGAGTCACTGGTTAATGTTATAACTATATTATTGTTGTTGTCAACTAGTGTTGTTTGGGTATTTTATTTTTATTGGGGATTTGAATCCTTTGACTTTGGATTTTAATTTTAGAACTTATTTTATAAAGCTAATTTGATTGTTTTAATGTGATTTTATGTTTTTATAAGGGATCTTTTAATTTATAAAAAGTTCATGTTTGAATTTATTTATTCATTCTTTCTTTTAATTTTTTCTCAAGTTTCAGAAAATCCTCATGTGAAAATTAAAATTTGGGCTTGAAGGAGTTTTTTGGGTGGAGATCTTTATGTGGGTACTTGAGCAATGGATTTATCTTGTTGAGCTCTCCTTCTTTTCCAAATTTCATTTCAATTGGTGAAGAATTTCTCAACTTTATTAATTTCTTGGTTTTGGGCATGAAGAGGTAAGTTCTTGAATTTCTTCCAAAAAATTTTAATGGAATTTGATTTAGTGTGTTGAGAATGGTTGAAATAGAAATTATAGATTCGATTTTTCCTTTTGAAACTTATTTGAGAAAATTTGATGATGGTTTCATTACTTTCTTGTAAATTCATGTGAAAATGAGGGTTTGTTGTCCATAAGTTTTTTTAAAATTGTTTGGATGTATGCAAGATTGAAATGGGAGTGTTTTTTGTAGAATCCAATTAAACACACATAAAATGATGCCCTAGCTCATTCATGGGCTTTGTAATCATTCAAGAAGTTGGGCATAATAGTGAACAAAAGTATAACATGGTGCTGAAGCAGTGAAAACAACATGTGAGTAAACACATCCAACATGATGCCCTAGTTTATAACTCATGGGTTGTACACGGAGAAGGAAAAATAGTGACCAAATTTACATCATGTATGCCCATATCAAAACTCACAGGCCCCAAGCAGTGAGAAAACAAGTAATAAATGGATGCCCTAGCTTCAAAGCTCACGGGTCATAAAAAAGACATGTCATAAAAAAGACATGACATAAAACCAGTGAAATACAATGCCATTTGAATCTACAACAAATACACATAAACATCAAAGAATGAAGAGAAGATGAGGAGAAAAACTTGAATGCCTACCTCAAATTCATGTAGAGAGATCAAAAGGCCCAAAGCTTCCAATTCAAAGCTTGAGTTCACAGCAAAAGTCCATGGCAAAGTTGCAACTACCATAGTTATGGCCCTCTTCGCACACGTAGCTTGATCATGAAAATTAGAAATGAGCCTTTCTTTTTCTTTTTTTTTTGTTTCTAATCACGCGGGTGTCAAAATTATGATGTCACCATCGCTATTACAACAACATCGGGGGCACTTGCAAAAAAACACACACAAATGGTAGTGTCATCGCAAATTGGCATCGAAATTCAACCCTAAATGTTGTAGTGAAGTAGAGGAAGCAAAGTTGAATCAAATAAAAAAGAATGGAACTTGGTAACTTATACCAAGATTGGTGGGAAAGACTATGATAGGAACCAAATGGGCATTCAAGAACAAGTTGAATGAACAAGTATAGATTACAAGAAATATGGCTAGAGTAGTATGTAAAGGTTATTCACAAGATGAAGGAATCTGGTTTCTAGGATAGAATATATAAGGATGTTTATTTCAACTTTTTCTTACAAGAATTTCAAGGTGTATCAAATATATGTGAAATCAGCCTTTTTAAATGGAGAATTAAAATCAACAATTGGAAGGTTTTAATATCTTAGAAAAAAATTGATATGGTATGCAAATTAAAGAAGGCATTTTATGGACTCAAACAGATACCTAGGCCTTGGTATGAAAGATAGGATAAATATCTGACACAACAAAAATTCAATAAAGGAGTTGTTGATAGAAATATCTATTTCAAAATAGAAGATGACAAAATGTTGATAGTTGAAGTATATGTTGATTATATCATATTTGGTGGACAGGACAAATTGTGTAAAGAGTTTTCTATAGGAATGCAGAAAGAATTTGAAATGTCAATGGTTGGTGAGTTATCATTCTTTCTTGGGTTACAAGTTAGTCATCTTAATGATGGAATGTTTATATCTCAAAGTAAATATATAAAGGAAATGTTGAAGAAGTTTGGTATGAGTGATTGTAAACCTATTGCAACTCCTATGAATGTTGGCTACAACCTAAGAAAGAATGATGAGTCTCCAGAAATAGTCTAGACAAAGTATAGATCAATGATTGGTGGATTATTGTATCTGAATACTTCTAAACCAAACATTATGTAGGCTATATGTTTGGTTGCCAAATTTCAGACTAAACCAACAGCTATCCATGAGCAAGCTATTAAGATAATTTTTAGATACTTAAAGGGAACAAAGGATTATGGTTTATGGTACCAAAAAGGAGGAAACTTCATATTGAAGGCATTTACTGATACTAATTGGGAAGGAAGTGTTGATGATAGGAGAAACACTAGTGGTGGTGTATTCTTCTTAGGTGATGGATTAGCTTCATGACTTAGTAAAAATGTAGGATTAAATATCCTTATCTACTGTAGAGGCATAGTACATTTTTGTTTTATCTTGTTGTACTCAGGTTATTAATACTAAGATCAAATTATTGATTGGGGAGGAGTGAATTAGTAATCCATCAATTATCCAAGTCTTGACTCTTTAAACTTTACCACTGCATTCATAAATTGATCCTTTAACAACATCAAATGAAAATCATAACCATAAACACATCCACAAAATAATGAGACACTTGACACATATATTTATCTCATAGAAACCCAAATTGGGAAAAAACCATAGTGGGGATTGATACCCACTAAATGATGTACCTTTTTTAAGTACGCCCTGTGAGGAGCTTAACCCTGTTAGGAGTTTTACAAAAGAACTATTAGGTGCTACTTGGTTAAAGGATTTACCTTTAGGGATATAGAACCTTTATCCTATTAAGAGTAGCCTTGTTAGACTTCAAACACAAATTAATGTGTCACCTTCTTGGAGGATTTACAATAGGGACTTGGTAGGATCCACCCTGTTAGAGATTTTGACTGTTGTAACTATTAGGGAGCAACATGAACAAGGATTTGTAAGATAACACTACCTCTTCTTGATTAGATCCACTTAAGCACAAAATATCTTCTCACCATACTTGTCTCTTCCCTGGCTTGATCACAACTTGCAACTTACACCGCACTTGCTTCACATATGATCAACACTCAAAACTATCAAATTCATTCTTTATATATTATTCATCAAGCCCTTAAGTTTTCCATTGCCTTAGGATTTCCCTAAACGGCTTACAATTTAACTCTTAATCTTTTCTATTAGATCCAGCACATCATACAATAATATTAAATGTATACAATAAATTTCCTATACAACATCGACTTTCACAATGATTTACATAGGAATTTGAGTCTAGGAGTCAAACACATTTTGACTACACACTTCCATCTTCTTGAATCTTCTCCACACACTAGCATTGAATAATTTAATGCTAGATCATCACCTTCAATCTTGAATACATATCATTAGATCATAACTGACATAACCTTGATCACTGCAACACTTTCACCAATCACTGATCAAAGATTTGATCTATGTTGCTTAAGAACTTTAACACTTCAACCTGTTTAATAATTCTGACTCTAATCTTTGATCTTCTATCTTCCTCTCTGGTCATCCAAAATAGTTGTGATTGAAACCATCGCATCCAAACACTATCAAAAATAATATCCTATAACTGCATTATAAGAAATAACACATATTTGAAAAACCACACAAATCACTTATTGCCTATCACTAACTGTTCTAGTAGTTGAACTATTAACCTTCCTCTGATCATAACTCACTCATCGGTCAATACGAATGGTAGTGATCATGTATTTAACATTTTGAGACATCACTAATATTTTCATATGAATCGCCATAGTTGAAACTCACTGAAACACTCTGATCACCATTCATATGTACTCAATAATAAACTAGCAACACTAGGTCAATACTTGACATCAATGACAACTCAATAACTAATCATTATGCAATCAAATCTATCTCATTGCAACATTAATAATCACTTCATTAGTTAGGCCAACAATCTCTCCCTTTGGCATTGATGGCAACACTTCTCTCTTCATGTCTTCATGGAAATACTCTCATCAATACCAACATCACAACACATGATCTTACAATTACACCCCCTTACACTGATCTTCTACACAATCTCATACACTCTCTCACCCTTTGACAACAATGCCAAAAGTGTCAAATATAGATGAAATTTATTTGTTGTAATATGACTCAACACAACACATCACAGACTATTCCCCCTATGAAGTATCCTCACTACATCATTCCAATCGTAAATATATTCACTGGAATACACTTGGATTTATGCATCTACATCTTCTCTTAATTCAAAACTGATAGGGGAATGACCCCTAGCTTACCTCTTAGATACTTGAAAGCATCCTTAGGCAATGGCTTCATGAAAATATCATCAACTTGTTCTTTAGTTGGAACATATTCCAACTTTACTTCTTTCTCTTGTACCTGTTCTCTAAGAAAGTGATATTTTATAGCTATATGCTTAGTCTTAGAGTACATCACCAAGTTTTTAGAAATATTAATGGCACTTGTATTATCACAATAAATAACCACCAATTTAGTTACCTTTTCCTAGATTCCTTCCAAATTCTTCTTGATCCACACAACCTATGTACAATTTATCACAAAAACAATATATTCAGCTTCAACTATTGATTGTGATATACAATTCTATTTTTTGTTTGTCTAGGATACAAGCCTATCTCCAAGAAAGAATGCACCACCACTAGTGCTCTTCCTATCATCAACATTTCCTACCCAATCTACATCAGTAAAGACACTTAATAAAAAATCACCTTTATGTCCATACCAAAGACCATAATCTTGAGTTCCCTTGAGATATCTGAATATCCTCTTCACAACAATTAGATGTGATTCCTTCGGATTAGAATAAAATCTTGCCACCAATCTAACTGTCTGTGTAATGTTTAGTCTATTGTGCACCATATAGTGTAGCGTACTGATCATAGATTGATAAAGAGTCTCATCCACTTCCTTGGTATTATCTTCTTTTGACAATTTTCAATTGGTTACTGTTAACTCCCAGAATTTGCACCCTAAACTAAGCACCTAAACACTTAGAAATTCTAGAGAACATGGGAACAATCACTAGCTTGTGGGTAAACTATGAAGGTGACTAAACCTCTAGATTCTAGGCCGGTTCCTTTTGAAAGTGACTTGATACTTCACCTAACTTAATGAAACTAAAACTTGATGGGAAAAGGGGTAGAAAGATAGCAGGAACAAAAATATAACTTATGGTGATGCACCAAACTGATAAAATTCACCAAATACAAATAACTGAGCCTTTGGAACTATGAAACTAATTTGGTAAAAAACACTAAACTCCTGCATAGGTTTGCATAAATATTTCATAACAAGGTCCTGAACAAAACTTACTAAGAGGAGGCTAACATCACACTTATGAGTTCTGTATCTTGAACACTAATTATAACCTGCAAGCAAAAATGCACTTCTACAAATAGGTGCTGAAATGAGATAGGATTATAAGGAACAAATCATTCACTAATAATTCTCTCAATCACTAACATGCACACAAATAAGCAAAAAAGAGATAGGCAAAACAACTCAATCTCTAAACTCCAAAAAAATGTTCCTGGTATTCATGAACCTGGAATGATTTACAAAGAAATATCAAAAATACATCCACTACCAAAGGACTCCAAAGTCATAGAAGCCGAAAACTGCATAAGGAAGAACTCCCAAGAATGAGTTGCAAAACTCATTAAGTACAATGCTAATTCAACCAACTGGGTCGAATTCAAGAAAAAAGGCCCAAAAATAGCACCTAAAACACCTCCAAATGGCATGTACTTGATGACAAAGTCAAGCCACCTCATACCCCACAAGGAAAGCTCTTTAAGATCCAACTAAACGCCTTCAAACTAGGTAAACAAACACTCCTAGATGAACTCAACTATCTCCTAGATTCCCTCTTCTTATTGAATCAACTCCACGTGTCTTCAAACAATAAGAACAAGTCTCCAACCATCATTACTCCTTCCTTATATGTCCTTGACTCCTTACGTTGACCTATTACTTGCATTTTAAGAAAGCATAATGAAGGAGGAGTTTATAATAACACTTCTATTCATTTGCTTCACAATCATAAGTTATGCAAAAGACCCCCACCCTTATGTCTTGTCATCATTTTGCAACAATACTATTTGACTTTTAATTATATAAGAATAAATATTTATAGATAATAAAATTTAATATTTTATTGATAATAAAATTTAATATTTTATTGATAATAAAATTTAATATTTTATTGAATAACTATAACCTTTTTAAATAATAAATATTAGATATATTGATATTATTTAATGATCATGGACCACTTACTAATATCAATAAATATTTATTATTTAAAAAGATATTATCTCTAATCAATAAATATTAAATTTTATTATAAATAGATTTTTACTTAATATTTAAAAGCACTAGAATACTATTACAAAATATCAAAACTAATACAAGATGATTTATATTTTCATCATCTTATATTGCCCACGATACATTAGATCTTAGCAAAAAATTATAAGGCTCATAGCCTCTCTCTCCTTCACGTAAAAAATGAAGCATATATTAGGTTTGAACCCTAATAAAAAGATCATTTCTTATTTTATTGTCTTGCTTCATATGTTGCCGCCATGGAAGAGGGTTTGGGCTCTGAGGAAAGAAGCCACCATTCTTCCTTTGCTGCATGTTTATCTTTCAGCCTTTACACTACCTGTTGTTGATGGCTGGGTGTTCAATCATTGCTACTTCTGATGTGTTATTTGGTACCATTGTTTGGCTGGAGACTAGTTTGTATGAAAGATGACTACCATTTTCCTACATCTGGGCATTTTTTCTAAAAATTGTTGATGAGCTTGTAGTTCTCTGACGTTACCTAGGTAAATTCACATTGCTAAACTCTACTTTTGTCATTTTATTAATATTTTCTGCTGCTCCTGGGTTTTTCTTGCAATTTATTAAACATCCATTATTTGTTGTTGTTTGATTGCTTCTTGGTACGTTATAGAGCCAAAACTGTGGCCTAATTTTTTGATGTGTTTTTTGTTGCTCCTGGTTTTTTCTTGTTGCCATCATGAAGTTTTATGTGGTTCATTGAGCATCTTTTGGAGTTAATTTTGCCTAATTTTGTGGCTTCTTAATGTCAAACGACAGCCCATTTTGTTGATGTCGTAAACCCTCTTACTGTTGTGACTTGGTCATTTGTTGTAGCTGGGCTCGTTGAGTCAATAGGACTTAATTTTTGTACTTTTAATTTGGCAAATCAAACATGATTACATGGGCACATAAAAGAATTGTAGCCTAGTCATTGCTTAGAACTTTAATGTTCTAACCTTTCTTTTTTTTTCTTTTCAGGCCCAGGACAACAATGAGCATGGATCCAACAAACAAGGACAAGCCCAGTCAATACCAACTCCCACATCTCCACCAGTAATTTACGCAATGACTGGCCTTCATTTCTTTTCTTTTCTTTCCACTTGTACATATATTCATTTTGATTTTCAAATTGAAAATTCAATGAATAATTTTAGCTATCTTCACAGCTTGTGTGGAGTACAAACTTAATATTTTGATAAATAAAACTTACATTTTCATAAAAGAATCTCATGAATGCACAAACTATTACTTTTTCTTTTCTTCATAAAATGTAACATCCATTGTAAAAATTAGTAATGTTGTTTGTAAACCATGAGAGTTGATTTGAAGTCTGAAATGCATCTTAAAACCTGAAATCATGAGGGCTCTTCCAAAAAATGATCCCGTAGGAAATTTTTTGGTAACAGTTACCATAGGAGTACCAACCAATTTTGAGTCTTCTAACCCAAATGTTTTTAATATGTCTTTCACATACTTGGATTGACTTATATATATACCTTTTTCAATTGTTGAATCTACAATCCAATAAATAATCTAATCTCACCTATCATAGAAATCTTGAATTCTTTTCTCATCTCATTAATAAATTATCTACTCATTTCTTCATTGCCTCCAAATATGATATCATCAACAAATATTTCTGCAATTAGTAACCTATCATCTTTTTCAATCTTCATATATACATTATCATTGTCAATTCTCCTTATAAAAACAATTTGAGTAAGACAAGAGTGTAATATCTCATACCATGCTCTAGGTTCTTTCTTCAATCCATATAAAGCTTTTTGTAATTTTCATACCATTTTCTTACCTTCTTCATTGGAAAATCCTTCTAATTATTCAATGTAGATTTCTTCTTCCAATACACCATTGAGAAAATTTGATTTTACATCCATATGATATACTTTGAATCCTTTGTAAGTAGCATAAGAAAGTAATATCCTCACACCTTCAAGTTTTTCCATAGGTGCAAATGTCTCACCATAGTCTAGGCCTTCTTCCTGTGCATATCCTTTACACACCAATCTTTCTTTATTCCTTATTACTTCAACTTTCTTATTCATCTTATTTCTTAAAATCCATTTGGTACCGATTACATTTTTGTCCACTAGTCTAGATACTAATGTCCAAGTCTTGTTCTTCTCAATCTATTCTAATTCTTCTTCCATAGCCTTCAACCAATCATCATTGTTTAACGCATCTTTTATAGTTTTAGGCTCAAGTTTAGATAATAAACAAGTAATTTCTCTTTCTTTTCTTCTTGTCAAAACACCAAAATTTATATCACTAATTATTTGATCACGTGAATGATTCATTTTAACATACCTTGGCAATACCAGTTCTAATATTGGAGTGCCTTCAACTGCTTGTACTAGTTATTGTTCACTAACCTATCTTTCCATCGGTTCATCTATAGTTTCTTATTCCACCGGTTGTACATATACAAATTCATGATAATCATCTGATTATTTCTTGTTGGATTCATCATTTTGTTTTGAGAATTCATATATTCTCACATTAGCACTTTCCACTATCTTTTTTGTTCTCTTGTTTAAACATTTATAATATTTTCTCTTTGTGGAATTGTTACCCAAAACTTCCCTATCATTCATTTTTGGCCAAGGTCCTATTTTCCAAAGAAGTGCTCAAGTGTCGAAAACCCAGTGTGTTTTCTACCTTTTGGTCCAAAAACCCAGTGTGTTTTTGACCTTCTCCCCGAGATCTCTCTGTGTTTTCAACCTTCAAGTGCGCAACTCTGACCAGGCGGGTCCTAGTTCCTCATAGCCGTGCAAGTGCAATGGAGATCCGATGACTGTCACATAATCTCATGAAATCTTTCGAGCCCATGAGATCATGCGACAACGGTCGGATTAGAATCCTCTTGGCCTGTTCTAATTTTTCATTACCTTTTGGCGGCCACTTAAATCTTCAATTTACCCTGTGCGCGAAATACTTCCTAAGTCTCTGGTTTAATTTTTCCTAAGTCTCGGTGCACTATTATTTTTCTAAGCCACTAAACCCCTGCAAGATTTGACGGTCCTCACTATACCACCAGCCCAAGATGCATACTATTTAAGATCGCGGTCTAGCGATGACCATTGATCTTCCTTGCTTTACAAAATTCTAATCTATCAGTGGGCCCAGTGGTTGTTTTCAAAGAACACTAGCAGTCTGTCACATGATCGCATAGCCCTTTTTTAGGCTATGTGAACATGTGACAAATAGTTAGCCACACTGATAAGAGCTTGCAGTTTGGCATTGGGCCTGCAATTTGGTGACATGCCCGCTTTTCATTGGTTGGCTGGTGACAAGGTTTTATAGTGGGCCCAAGATGCAAGTGCGGTAAAGATCCAACAATGGTCGCATGTTTGCATGGGATCTTCTGACACCATGCGATCATGCGACAACCTTTCGATAAGATCCTTCTATTGTGGGTCTGATGTGCCATGTCGTGCTAATGTGCTAGTTTCTCATACACCAAGCTGGTGGTGATGATGTAGTTGTAAGTGGGGCCAGATTTTAATGGTAGAAGTTTAGAGGAGGTCATTCTTTTCTCTTCTAACTTGGCGGTGTCTGATAAAGGGTTTCTTTGTTCACATGTTCACAGATATGATTTAGCAGGCCTCTAGACTTGGCAAGAGCGCGGTTAACATGTTTTGCGTGGTCACTGAGTGGAGCCCAGGATTAAGAAAAGTTAAAGCAACTTGGCGACCAAAGGGAGAGTGAGCCCGAGGTGTCTTGCGTGACTGGATGGCGATTCAGCAAAGCTTGTTGCATGATCGCATGAGGCTTTTTTAGCTCATGCGATCATGCGACCAGTGGTATTTTCAAGCAGTGCGGCTAGTTTTGGCGGGCTTTTTTCTGTGAGATGGTTGTAGTGGCGAGATAGCTCAGAATTGATTTCTGTGGACATTTTATGGTTGCGAAGGTGATGATGGATGATTTGGTCGATGGCAACATGGATTTTGTAGGGTACAGTGCGGTGTTCTTATGTCGATGAAACATTAAAGAGTTGGCACCATCTGTACTTTCAAATTCATTCTTGTGAAGATCAAATCTGGAGCCTTAATGACTCAGTGGGCTTGCAGGGAGGTAGATGGATTGAGGTCTTTTGTCTGCAAGCATGATCAGTACAGGGGTGGACACACAAGAACATATCTAATCGGTTGAGATATTTTCATGAACATTTATGATCAGAAGTGATAGGTTTAGGGTTGGATTATTTTATGCAGATTTATGTAACCCTTGTTAATTTTGACTCCTGCCTGCGTGCAGTTGAGTGATGTATATAATGTTTTTTTGGAGCTTGTAGAGCTCAGAATTCACATTTTTTTAAAAGAGAGATTTTTCTTGGAAAACTATTTGTAGCATTTCTTCCTACTCTCTTGTTTTCCACATCCTGTAAATTCTCATTGATAATACAAGTATTACAGAGGTAGTTTGTGACAATCATTCATGTCCCTGTGCTTCCTTGTTTGGCTTATCTCTTATTGGATTGAAGTTTATGAATGCTTTTAGTGATACTTAGGGTTCCTAATCCCTCTTACTTTCAGCTTATATGTGCAATACTATGTTTGATCTGATCTGAGTGAGTTTGTGGGTATTCTTCAGCCCCTGTCATTCTGTCTCATTCTTGTGCCTTTTTGCTAAAGAGAATGTCTACTTGCAGGTCATAGGTTGTGTCTAATTTTTAGGCCCTCTTATGAAATACTTATGCAAGCCTATTCAGTAATTTGTAATCTACTAGACCTAAGTCTTTCACTAGCTTCATCCCTCTATACTAAGATCCAAGCCCTAGTTTCGATGCATCACCTAGTAGGTAGTTTGCTTTCCTGTTATTTCCCTTTTCATGCACTCCTTCTAACCCTTTCCCCTCCAAGATTTAATTTCCTATCTAAGAAGCAAGCTAAGGTGACTATCCAAGAGGAACCAGCCTAGAACCTAGAGGTCTCATCTTGGTTAGCAAAGGTCCCACAACCTTGAGATGATTCCCTTGTTATACTGGATTATCAAGACCAAGAGAGCTTAAGATCAGAGGTGCAAATTCAATGTATAACATTTATGGCACGCCCAGTGGGACCATAGTGAAGATCAGAGTAAATTTCAAAGGTTTTCTTGTTGGTTCATCTACAAAAGGATCAGAGAAATTCAGTACACAAGGCCTATCAGTATAGACTCGAGCTCAAGGATTCCCCACCTTGGTGCCAGTGTATAACAATTCTGGCATGCCCGGTGGGACTAAAGTTTAGATTCATGTTCAAGGTATGCTATCTCTGATATGCTGGTAGCATGCTACAGACCTAGAAGAGGTCATTATGTTGCATATCTGGTGACTCTGGAAAGTCTACTGGTTTCAAAGGTCAAGTGTTGGTATGTTTTCAATCTTCATATTCAAGTTCCAACTGATTACATGAGTAGACATGTCAAGTTTCTATGGACAGTCAGGTTACTCACCATCCTATCATGAGAATAATTCTCAATGGGTTGGTTCCTAGCCCTATCAAAGCCTAAAGCCTCCTTTTACCCCAAGATATTATACTTCTCAAGGGTATCAATATATCCAATATGCCCCAAATGAGTTTGCCCTTGTGCAAAGTTATGAGCAAGCTCTCAGGCAAGATGGATCATGGGCACAAGAGGCACAATAGAAAATGCAAAGCCAACTTCCCCATCATGCTTACCACCCACCCTCCCCTTCTCAGCCTATTCAGCAACAGATGCAGACTCTGAGCTCAGACTTCAAGAAGATGCAGGAGGCAAAGAGTTTGTTGCTTGATTTAGTTAAGCAAGTGTTTGAGCTCAAGGAGCAGAGAGAGCAGGAGGCTCAAAGTTATTATGAAGAGGAGTCAGCTCCCTACCAGGAGATGGAGGCTCAAAAATATGAGCAAGGGTTCATTCCTTACCAAGCGGCAGAGACTCTTGTTAATGAGCAACAAGTAAGGCAGTTTCAAGAGGAGATTAGACGCCGAGCTGATATTGAGACAACAAGGTTAAGATCACTGATTACTCAACAAGAGGCTCCTAGGCCTAAAATTCTAAGCTGGAGGGCCCATCTATCTCAAGAACCTACACATGAGGAGCCTACTAAGCATCTTTTTCCAAGATTTAAAATAGCTATGCCTTCTTTGTCTCCCCCCTCTTCCCCTCAGTTTCATATCCCAAGTTTTAAGGCAAAAAATTCTTTTTAAAAGCCTATGCTTGAGATTCAACCTACCACTTTGCAAGAGCAGCTTGTTCAAGAAAAGATTTTATCCCAAGAGGCCCCTCTGGTCTCTTAGGATGATGAAGTGATTAGGATTCCCCAATGGACTCTACCTCCTAGTTGTCAAATGCCAAGTCTTTTCAAGGATACTAGTTTAGTATCAGAGCAAGGACCTATGGTGAATGAGTTTTCATGTGATGAGGAGGAGAGGGCATCTGAGGTATCAATGCAGAGTGATGAGTGTGGTGAAATGGAGCAGCAAGGTGGGGAGGTGGAGGTTGATGCTCAGCCTGAGCTCTTGGTTGATTTGTTTTATGAGCTTCCCCTCTTTGTTAATGATAAAGAAGAGATCATGCCATTACCTATGGCTGAAGGTCAATCAGAACAACAGGTCCACCATCAACAGGAGGTTGATTCTATGATGGATGCCATGCCCTTGTTGAGTAAGCTACCTTGTTTTATGGAGCAGAATGATGAAGCCATGGGAGAGTCTTTCCAAGAAAAGGACATAGACAAAAGCCTTAAAGAAGAGTATGATTTTTCCAATATCATAGAGGTTTTTTGTAACAAACTAAATGATGAATCCCTATTCCTTGGAGTGGAGATTCAAGGTTATGTGCCTGATGAAGGGGGCTTGGTCTTGGATCGCCCTTTTCACAAGGAGCTACTGCATGAGCAAGATTTGGAATTAGTTCCAAATCTTCAAGATATTGACAGCTTTGATAGGCTGTTGGTCAGTTTAAAAGAGGAGGATGACAGTCCCCTAGCTGTGGACGAGGAGTTTTCATGGCTATAGATGATGGAGGCCAACCATGAAGATAAACAAGAAGCCTTCAAGGAGAGTTCCACCTTTAGACTCTCAAGAGGCTTCCCTATCAGATACTTGGCCCAGAAGGAGTTCACTGAGACACCTCCATATGATCTACTTGAGGTGAGTGATCTTGACCTAGTTTTTGTAGAGGCGGTCCATAACCATTTGCCAATCTTTTGTATGCCTTGTATCCTTGTAGCTATCCTCATGAGTCCAATGCAAAATACCCTAAGGAGGAAGGGTAGCTACTTTAGCCTACCAGTGAATGGTTTTGTTTAACCAAGTCTCTACACTGGTTAGTTTAAGATAGGTTAGTTTTTCCTACTTTCTTCTAGCTTTCTAGTTTAGTCTTTCCCTATTTTCCAAGAAGTGCATGTGCATAGGTCTGTCTTTTGGTTCAGTTTTGTCTCTCCGCCAAGTTTTTTGTGTTCCTGAATTGACTCCTATGCCCAATGGATTGCTTCAAAGGCCACTGGTCTAAATGTCTAGCAGGCTGACATCCCGCAGAGGTCGCCAAAATGTTACCCAAAAATTCCCTATCATTCATTTTTGGCCACGGTCCTATTTTCCAAAGAAGTGCTCAAGTGTCGAAAACCCAGTGTGTTTTCTACCTTTTGGTCTGAAAAACCTAGTGTGTTTTTGACCTTCTCCCTGAGATCACTCTATGTTTTTGACCTTCAAGTGTGCAATTCTGACCAGGCGGGTCCCAGTTCCTCATAGTCGTGCAAGTGCAGTGGAGATCTGACGGCTGTCACATAATCTCATGGAATCTTTCAAGCCCATGAGATCATGCAACAATGGTCAAATTAGAATCCTCTTGGCCTGTTCTAATTTTTCATTACCTTTTGGCGGCCACTTAAATCTTCAATTTACCCCGTGCGTGAAATACTTCCTAAGTCTCTGGTTTAATTTTTCCTAAGTCTCGGTGCACTATTATTTTTCTAAGCCACTAAACCCCAGCAAGATCTGACAGTCCTCGCTATACCACCAGCCCAAGATGCATCCTATTTAAGATCACGGTCTAGCAATGACCGTTGATCTTCCTTGCTTTACAAAATCCTAATCTATCAGTGGGCCCAACGGTTGTTTTCGAAGAACGCTAGTGATCTGTCACATGATTGCATAGCCCCTTTTTAGGCTATGCGAACATGTGACAAACCATTAGCCACGCTAATAAGAGCTTGCAGTTTGGCGTTGGGCCTGCAGTTTGGTGACATGCTCGCATTTCATTGGTTGGCTGGTGACAAGGTTTTACAGTGGGCCCGAGATGCAAGTGTGGTAAAGATCTGATAGTGGTCACATGTTCGCATGGGATCTTCCGACCCCATGCGATCATGCGACAACCTTTCGATGAGATCCTTCTATCGTGGGTCCGATGTGCCATGTCATGTTGATGTGCTAGTTTCTCATACGCCGAGCTGGTGGTGATGATGTAGTTGTAAGTGGGGCTGGATTTTAATGGAAAAAGTTTAGAGGAGGTCGTTCTTTTCTCTTCTAACTTGGTGGTGTCTGATAAAGGGTTTCTTTGTTCGCATGTTTGTGGATATGATTTAGCAGGCCTCTAGACTTGGCAAGAGTGCGGTTGCATGGTTAAAATGTTTCGCATGGTCGCTGAGTGGAGCCCAAGGTTAAGAAAAGTTAAAGCGACTTGGTGACCAAAGGGAGAGTGAGCCTGAGGTGTCTTGCGTGACTGGATGGTGATTCAGTGAAGCTTTTTGCATGATCGCATGAGGCTTTTTTAGCTCATGCGATCATGTTACCAATGGTATTTTCAAGCAGTGCGACCAGTTTTGGCAGGCTTTTTTCTATGAGATGGTTGCAGCGGCAGGGTAGCTCAGAATTGATTTCTGTGGACATTTTATGGTTGCGAAGGTGATGATGGATGATTTGGTCGACGGTGCCATGGATTTTGTAGGGTACAGTGCAGTGTTCTTACACCGATGAAACATTAAAGAGTTGGTGCCATCTGTACTTTCAAATTCATTCTTGCGAAGATCAAATCTGGAGCCTTAATGACTCAGTGGGCTTGCAGGGAGGTAGATGGATTGAGGTCTTTTGTCTGCAGGCATGATCAGTATAGGGGTGGACACACAAGCACATATCTGATCGGTTGAGATATTTTCATGAACATTTATGATCAGAAGTGACTGGTTTAGGGTTGGATTATTTTATGCAGATTTATGTAACCCTGGTTAATTTTGACTCCTACCTGCATGCAGTTGAGTGATGTATATAATGTTTTTTTGGAGCTTGTAGAGCTCAAAATTCACATTTTTGTAAAAGAGAAAGACTTTTCTTGGAAAACTATCTGTAGCATTTCTTCCTGCTCTCTGATTTTCCACATCCTATAAATTCTCATTGATAATACAAGTATTACAGAGGCAATTTGTGACAATCCTTCATGTCCATGTGCTTCCTTGTTTGGCTTATCTCTTATTGGATTGAAGTTTATGAATGCTTTCAGTGATACTTAGGGTTCCTGATCCCTCTTAATTTTAGCTTATATGCGCACTACTGTGTTTGATCTGGTCTGAGTGATTTTTTGGGTATTCTTCAGCCCCTGTCATTCTGTCTCATTCCTGTGCCCTTTTGTTGAAGAGAATGTCTTCTTGCAGGTCATAGGTTGTGTCTAATTTTTAGGCCCTCTTATGAAATACTTATGCAAGCCTATTCAGTAAGTTGTAATCTACTAGACCTAAGTCTTTCACTGGCTTCATCCCTCTATACTGAGATCCAAACCCTAGTTTTGGTGCATCACCCAGTAGGTAGTTTGCTTTCCTGTTATTTCCCTTTTCATGCACTCCTTCTAACCCTTTCCCCTCAAAGATTTACTTTCCTATCTAAGAAGCAAGCTAAGGTGACTATCCAAGAGGAACCAGCCTAGAACCTGGAGGTCTCATCTCGGTTAGCAAAGGTCCCACAACCTTGAGATGACTCCCTTGTTATACTAGATTATCAAGACCAAGAGAGCTTGAGATCAGAGGCACAAATTCAGTGTATAATAGGAATATCCCAAGAATTTTTCCTCATCACTTCTTGGATCAAACTTTCCTTAGTTTTAATCACTTTTTATGTAACATCTACTTCCAAAGATTTTTAAAAAACTCACACTAGGAGATCGACCATGCCACAACTCATAAGGAGTTTTTTCTGTGCCTTTTTTCAATTAAAATCTATTCAACGTGTAGAAAATAGTATTTACTGCTTCTCTCAAAAATATCTATGCAACACCTTTTTGAATCATCAATGTCCTAGCACAATCAATAATAGATCTATTTCTTCTTTCAACAATTCCATTCTGTTGAGGTTTCCTTGGAGATGACATCTTCATTTTGATTCCTTGTTCTTCACACTATGAAATGAACTCATGTGAAGTAAAATCTCCTCCTTTATTTGATCTAAGACATTTAAAGGTCTTACCGGTCTCCTTTTCCACTCTTTCCATGTAGATCTTGAACATATGAAAAACTTCTCATTTGTCCTTAAGAAAAATAACCCACATCAATCTGGAATATTCATCAACAAGCAACATAAAATACCTATCACCATAATAACTTTGTGTTATCATTGGACCACACAGATTAGTATGAACCAAATCTAAGATATTTTTATAAAAGTAATTTTTGTTGATAAAACTTGAACTAGTTAACTTCCCAAGCTGACATTCTTTGCACATCACATTGTCTAGCTTTACTAGGTTAGGAAAACCTCTTTCTATCTTCATCTTACTAACGTTGACCATGTTTTCAAAATTAACTTGACAAAACCTTTTTTGCCACAACCAAAAAAAATTTACCTTAGCAATCAAACAATTCTTAATAGTAGAGTTTAGATGGAACACGTTACCTCTTGTTTGTTCATCAGTAGAAATTAAATCTCCTGATTTCCCAATGACTCTGCACATACCTTCATTAAATTCCAATCGATACCCTTTATTGTTTAACCGAGCAACACTTAATAGGTTTTATCTTAAACCATCAACCCAATAAACATCATTTCAATTTGTCTTATCATTTAAATCAATGTAACCTTTATCTTTCACCATACATGGGGCATCATTACCAAATCTCACTGAACTGCCATTACATTCCTCCATCTTAATAAATTTATTTATGTCACTGGTCATGTGATGAGTACATCCACTATCAATAATCTAGGCACTTTTGTGTTTTAAGTTAGATAATAATGCATTTTCACTTTCTTCTAAGGGTTCTTCTTTTACTGCAACAAAGAAAAATTCCTCTTGGTCTCTACCATCCAACTATTCATTGGTGACGCCTTCAACATGCTTTATTATTCTTGTCCTTGAATCTAATTGATTTCACCTTCCTTTCATTATCAAAACATATATAGGCTATGTTTCCAATCTTATTACATGCAAAACATTTCAAAGGTAGCTTACCTTTGTATTTACCTTTTCCTCTAGGTAATCTCTTTGCAAACAATGCTTCCAATTCTTCATGCTATCTTTCTTTAGACATGACAGATTCATAATCATTATAGTTAAATTCTAAAGAGTTATTGGATGTTTCCTTTCCTTTCTTAGACGGTGCAATATTCAATGATGACTTGAAGGAAGCCTCTACTTTAGGAATAATATTTTCATAATTGCTTAATTCAAATGCAATCAACTTTCCTATTAAAGCATCAAGGGTAACAACAATAGTTCATATAGATTTGAACTCTTGAATAGTTGAAATTCTCATAATATACTGGGTTAAAAGAGTTCTTAATACTTTACTCGCCATGTCTTCTTTAGGAAGATTACCACTGACACCTCTAATAGCAAAAACAACTTCTTCAATTCTTTGACTATATATCTCAATGTTTTTATTATCTTCCATTCTCATTTCATCATATTTTCCTCTCAAGCTATCAACTTTTTCCTTCTACACATGTGGATCTCCACCATAGATAGTTCTTAACTTCTCCCACATATCATGAACAATATCCAAGTCTTTAACATCTATAAATTCAGCATCTAAAAGGGTACTTGAAATTTCCTCCATAGTAGCAATGTGTTCTTGTCTGATCCTCAAGTAATTTGCATTCAGGACTCCTGAAGGGATAGTATATTTATTAACCACATGATCTCAATACTAATCAGCCATACCTTTGAGATATAGCTTCATTCGGTCACACCATACTGAGTAGTTCTATCTTGTGAATTTAGGTCCTTCCTTTCACATCATCTTTGGATATTCACCTCAAGCTATTAAGCTTCACCACAATAGAAGATTTGAGTTCTAATACCAATTGTTAATACTAAGATTATATTACTAAGAGGGGAGGGGTGAATTAGTAATCCATCAATTATCCAAGTTTTGACTCTTTAAACTTTACCATTGCATTCATAAGTTGATCCTTTAACATCATCAAATGAAAATATTAACCATAAAAACATCCACAAAATAATGAAACACTTGACACATATATTTATCTCATGAAAACCCAAATCAGTAAAAAACCATAGTGGGATTGATACCCACTAAATGATGTACCTTTCTAAAGTACATCCTATGAGGAGCTTAACCTTTCTAGGAGTTTTACAAAATCATTGTTACGTACTACCTAGTTAAGGGATTTACCTTTAGGCCTATTAGAATCTTTACCCTATTAAGAGTAGCCTTGTTAGAGGACTTCAAACATAAACTAATGTGCCACCTTGTTAGAGGATTTACAATAGGGAACTTCTAGGATCCACCCTATTATGGATTTTGAATGTTGTAACTATTAGGGAATAACATGAACAATGATCTTTAATATAGAACTACCTCTACTTGATTAGATCCACTTAAGCACAAATGTCTTCTCACCATACTTGTCTCTTCCCTAGCTTGATTGCAACTTGCAACTTACACTACACTCACTTCACATACGATCAACACTCAAAACTATCAACTTCATCCTTTATATATTTTTTGTCAAGCCCTTATATTTTCTATCGCCTTAGGATTTCCCTAAATGAATTACAATTTAACTCTCAATCTTTTTTGTTAGATCTAGTGCATCATACAAAAATATTAAATGTATACAATAAATTTCCTATACCGCATCAGCTTTCACAATGATTTACATAGAAATTTGAGTCTAGGAGCCAAACATGTTTTGACTACACACTTGCATCTTCTTGAATCTTCTCCACACACTAGCATCAAACAATGTAATGTTGTATCATCACCTTTGATCTTGAATACACATCATCAAATCATAACTGACTTAGACTTTATCACTGAAAAACTTTCACCGATCACTATTCAAAGATTTGATCTCTATAACTCAAGAACTTTAACACTTCAACCTATTTAACAATTTTGACTCTGTTCTCTGGTCTTCTTCTTCATCTCCAAGCATTCAAAATAGTTTCAATTGAAACCATGACATCCAAACACTATCAAAAACCATATCCTATAACCACATTACAATAAATAACATAGATTTGATAAACCACACAAATCACTTATCGCCTATCACTAATTGTTCTAGTAGTTGCACTGTTAACCTTCCTCTAATAATAAATCACTCATTGGTCAATACTAATAGTAGTGGTCATGCATTTAATAGTCTGAGACATCAACAAGTTTCCCATATGAATTGCTACAACTGAAACTCACTAAAATGTTCTGATCACCATTCATATGCTCAACAACAAACTAGCAACACTCGATCAATACTCAACATCAATGACAACTCAATAACTAATCCTTATGCAA
>BSBK01001039.1:115000-155000 GCA_027943335.1 Chamaecyparis obtusa | reverse complement strand
CATCTTGTCCAGGAGAAACTTGGGGTTGTTGCCACTCCTTTTTCTAACTAAGATAACCAAAGTGGCGCATCTATCCAAGGGGTGTTTTTGGACTAATGCTAGTGGTTGTTCTTAGTGGGAGAAATGATAAGCATGTTTGTTGGCCTTTGTCCCCAATGAAAAAGGGGAAGAGAGATTTGGAAAATATTTATTTGTTCAGGTTTATTTGGGTTGTTTCATAATGATTGATATTTTAGTCAAAATATTTTTTTATGGTTGTTTGCCATCAATGAAATAGGGTGAGATTGTTGGAAATATATGTTTGGTTGTCTTTTTTCATTGATTTCAAACATTTTGTTTCAGAGGTATTTTTGGTTGCTCAAACATAGTGGTCTAGAAGACTACTATTCTTGAAGAAGTAAGTTTGTGTACTGAACCTATAGAACAATGGAAGACAAGTATGTATTCAGGACAGTGGAAGACATGAAATTATGAATCTTGTGATCATGTGAAGATAATGATTAATATTTCTTCAGTGTTATACTCTCTTATTTGGAAGTCTACATGATCTAGATGTCTATGGTTCAATGAATAGATAAATACAATTTTATATTGCAATTAACAATGCTTCATTTGTTCTTTTTGAAAGGTTTCTACTCTAGAAATCAGAGTTGAAGGTGCGTTAATACTTATGCAAATGAATTTAGGTTTTGGTCTTGGTTGTGACATTCTCTGGTGATCTAGAAATTGTGTCATCTAGTGTTCCAGTTCTATTCAATTTGTTTCCTTGTTTGGAAATATGTTGTGATGAATTATGACCTAGACTATTGGCATGTGATACTATTCTGACGTGATGCATGGATCTCATCATGGTATATGGAGGTCCAAATATAGTTGGCAAGTTAGGTGATTCATTGGCTAGTGAGTTTCTACACGTTTGAGATAGAGAAGTGATTCCGACAATCGTGGATCTAAAGATTAGACTATGTGGTGTGTTCGTGGTCCTTCTCTCTCTCGGAGTGGATCATGCTTCTTGATTTAGGTTTGGGTTTGTATTTAATGATTATCTCTTATATCGATGGGTTCATGTTATATGTAACCTATGTATTTAATTTTTATCTCTTATCTAGTTGGTTCCATTCTATTTTTTGGTCAGGATGCTTTTGGCATGAGACCTTATTGCTTTCTAGTATTTCCTTGGCCAACTTGAAACTTAAATTGTTATATCCCTTTGACATGACTAACCTTTTTGTAATCTCCAATTATCTATCTTGTAAATAAGTATAGTTTATGCTTTGAAAAAATGTTAGGTGTGAAGCAAGTGGACAGTGTGTGAACCAATGAAGATCTATAGTTAAAAAAGTAGAGTTCATTGTGTTGGCAAGTGATGTTGTGGAGCACTAGGGATCACTTAAGGGTTTTCATTTATGGCAACACTTATTTTGGAGTGATCGCATGATGAGAGGTTTAGTACTGGAGTCACAGTCATGAAAATGACTAAGTCCAAAATCAAGGTAACAGGGTACAGTGTTACAGTTTTGGTTAGCAATGGAAATGTATGAAGTATTATGGCCTACGAAGTTAGTAGAAGATAATTTTGGATATGTATATGCTTTAGTTAAGAGTGCATGCATTTTGGTGATCAGATCAGTGAGATTTAGTGATCTGAAGGTATGTGAAGACAAAGATTCAGTATAACTAGGCATATGAGCAGTTGTGAAGATTAAGGAAAGGTTAGTGGTTATGGTAACATGCTAAGTCATGTGAATGGATTATATTTCCAACACTTGGGTGATATATGATCTTTGACTTCATACTTACCATTTACATAATTAATTATTATGTTTTGTATGGTATTTTTGAAGCCGACTAGATAGCAGTTTTTGTATAAGTATAGAGTTCTTTTATGAAAGTGATAAGTATTGTGATTATAAGTATGAATAAAGGTTGTGAATCTAAGAGGAGAGATTAGATGAGAGATCATTAAGAGGTAGATCTATAATTGGAACTATCTAAGAAAGATAAGTGCTTGTATTGTTCACATTTTGGAGAACTCTTTGTAACAAGTTTTTTATTGTATGAGCAGTTTTCTCACCACCTTTAACCAAGTGTTTTGTATACCCCTAATAGGGTTTCATAATCCTTTAACAAGGAAATGTACTATGTAATCATCAGCTCCTAATAGGGATACAATATTTTAGTGCATAGTTGTGGGTACCATCACCATCAGGGTTTTCCCTTGGCTAGGGTTTCCTTGAGAAAAAATCATGGTGTCATGAGTTATGTGCTATGTTTTATTATTCTTTTCATTTCAGTAGTATTGTGGTTTATATTTAATTGGTTAAAGTTTAAATCAAGGTTCAGTAATATTGATTCACCCCCCTCTCAGTATTACCTAATCCTAACAATTGGTATCAGAGTTATTGGCCCTTGGAGAGAAAGCCTAATAGCTTAAGGGAGATCAGAATGGATCCGGAAAGTTTGCACGAGAACTTTGAAGTGGGACTTGAAGATCTAGACAAAGAAAAGGCTGAGAATGGTATACTAAAATTCAAATTGAGAAGAGCAGAAGGTTTCATCAGGAAACTAAAGGAACAACTGGAAGCTTCAAGAAATCAAAAACAAGATCTTATGGACAAGATCCAATAAGATTCAGACAATGATACATCAGATCAAGTGAAGAGGTTGGAGAAAGAAAAGGAGGAGCTTAATCTTTTGATGATAAAAGAGATTCAACATGAAAAGGATGCTAGGAACAAAGTTGAAGAATCACTGAAAGTAGCAAATGAGAAGATAGGACTAATGAAGACTAAACTTGGCCACTACAAAGATAAATATTAGGAATTGGAGAAGTACAATCAGATCATTAAAGGTGAACTCACTCAAGCCAAATTACACATTGAGAAGTTGCACATGAGTAGTGACAAAATTAATGAGCAAATAGCAAGAAAGAAACCTAAAGGAGACATGACTGGAGTTGGATTCAATGAAGCAAAAAGTTCTAAAACCAATGAAGAAGAAAGTGGAGAAAAGAATGAAGAAAGACCTACACATGAAGAAAGACCTACTCATGAAGAATCTAAAGAACATATTAGACCTTCTAGAGGTAGATTCTTTGGATGCAACAAAGTTGGACATATGAAAAGAGATTGTAGAAGTAAAGGTGCCTCTAAACCCTTTACCAGCTATTATTTTAACTATTATGAGTATGGACACAAGAAAGCATATTGCAAAAAACTAGATCAGTCTAGGTACAAGCAAGATTATGTCAAAGAAGAATCAGCAGTCAAGATCACTTGTAAAAAATGCAACAACTTCAAACACACTACAAGGTATTGTAAACTACAAGTAAATCAGGGTAGAAGGAGACCTCCTACATGTTACAAATGCAACAACCTTTGACACATTGTGAAGTTTTGTAGATACAATTGAGAGGTCGACAAAAGAGGACCAAGAAGATCTAGTGAACCAAGAGGACCACCTCCTGTGGTTATAAGAAAGAATGTTGGTGACAGTGGTAAGAGTCTTAATGAATACATGAGTGAATTTGAGAATCATTTCAAGAAATTAGAGAGCAAGGAGGATGACAAGATATGGAAGGTGAAAGATTTAAACAAGGCATCAGTTTAGGGAGAGACAGTTGATGATACTGTGTCTTTGCATGATGAGTTCTTTGAGGCATCAACCTAGAAGGTCGTATGGCTTTAAGGGGAGCATTGGATGCAGAGAATGGAATATATCTAGCCCCTGTATATGTGGAGTAAGATCATGCGAGCTTAGGTATGGTGTGTGCAGACACCTTGGAGTCTCTGGATGAGAGCGCATCACTTGGAGATTCATTCTATGTGTTTGTGAGTTTTATGTTGACTAGACGGGATGCGAAGTTGAGCTACCTTTGTTTAATGCACTCACTCAAATTACGAAAGATAAAAAGGTTTGGAAGATATCATTTCTACACCTTTTTATTAATAATGACTAAGGAGAGTAGAGTTGTGAAGTATTGCAGTGATCTAGCAGAGAGATTTCATGATCGCGTGAAGTAAAGTGTCAGATTCAAGTGTGTTTAAGGTATTTAGACCTAATATCATAGAGAAGTTATGGATGCACTAGTGGGTTATGATGTCATGGATAGACCTAGGTATAAATATAAGAGACATCCAATCAAGTCTTGTGAGGATGATCTGGAAGGAGCATTTTCACAAACCCCCATAGGCGTGTTGCATGTAGAAGACAACACGTCCCAAGGTCACCAAGCCTACATCTTTGGGTTTGGGAGAAAGTTCCAAAGAAGTAGATGAAAGTGTACAAGACAACATGCAACTAGATTTCTTTGTCTCTGGTGTGCCTATGACCCTTGAAACTTTGCATGATGTACATGATCTATTTATGGATAATTTAGATAGTGTGATGGAAGTTGAAGATCAAAAATAGATAGAGGAAGAGAAAATAGAGGAGAAAGTACATGAGAATGAAATACAATAGGAAAAATGGCTGAGGTTAAATTGGACACCTCTTTATTGTTGGCAAGTATGGCCAAACCAACAAGTTTTGATGTAGATAGTATGGACGAGGATGAGATAATGAGGCTATCCTTCATGGCCTTCGCCAAGGCTAAAGAAAGGTCAGTACAGAAAGGGGACAAAAGAATAAAGGTAATGGCTAGGGTTGTTGAAACAGTAAACAAACTACTTCCCTCACCGATTATCTTTCAAGAAAAGGATGAAGCTGAAAATATTGGTATAGTATTGGATAGCTTTGATAGTCACTTTGACTCATTGCTAAAGACTGCATAAGACAAGGCAAAGAAAAAAATTTTGGAGAAGAAGTTGAGAGAATTATGTCAATCCATTTCATGGGACTTAGACATTCTCAAGGCTACTACTCTTAAGGCCAAGAGTTGTGTAGCACAAGGCAAGAAAATTTATAGCTACTGCATAAATCCTTC
The DNA here is from genome assembly GCA_027943335.1 of Chamaecyparis obtusa. Classification (NCBI taxonomy): domain Eukaryota; kingdom Viridiplantae; phylum Streptophyta; class Pinopsida; order Cupressales; family Cupressaceae; genus Chamaecyparis; species Chamaecyparis obtusa. The sequence goes on along the minus strand of BSBK01001039.1, from coordinate 150,076 downwards.
TAGGCATGTAAATAACATTGAGGAGATCATAGCCAAGGATAGGGATACTCTTGACAATCTAATGGACAATTATGAATCATCTTCAAAAACTATGAACAAAATGGATAAAGAGACATCTAGGCTATTAGAAAAGATCAGTGTACTGGAAATGGAGAAAGGGAGAGTTGTAGATAGGTATGGCTTACTAAGAAGCCTATTGACCCCTAAGCTCTCAATGCTTAAGACTCATCTTTTAGAGATGGAAAAGGTTGAAAGATTAATGACTTTGTCTAAACCTACTAAGCTTAAGGCAGTGAAGACCGCTTCATATGCACTGAATGGATTAATCCATGTCAATGAGCTTCTGATAAAGTCATGGGATGAGGAATTAAAGAGCTTGAAAAAATCCTTCCAAGATGTCTTAAAACTGGTGAGTAAGCACTAAATCTTTTTGTGCTTAAGTTTTTGAAATTTTGAATGAACCCTTGCCATTGATGTCAAAGGGAGAGGAAGAGAAAGAAAAATGAGGAGAGTAGTATGTAGAGAAAAACTAAAAGAGAGGGAGAGAAGAAAAATAGTAAGAAGAAGAAAAATATGTATAAAACAAAAAAAGTAGAAAAGAGAAAATGAAAAGAAGAGAGTTGTATTTTGACGCTTAGTCATTTTTCTAAGTGTTGCCATCAGTGCCAAACGGAGAGATTGTTGGAAAGTGATCTTGTGGAGCACTAGGGATCACTTAATGGTTTTCATTCATGGAAACACTGATGCTAGAGTGATTGCATGATGAGAGGTTCAGTATTGGAGTCACATTCATGAAAATGACTATGTCTAGAATCATGGTAATAGGGTACAGTGTTACAGTTTTGGTTAGCAATGGAAATGTATGAAGTATTATGGCATGCAAAGTTATTAGAAGGTAATTTGGGATATGTATATTCTTTAGTTAAGATCGCATGCATTTTGGTGATCAGATCAGTGAAATTCAGTGATCTGAAGGTATGTGAAGACAAAGATTCAGTATAATAGGGCATATGAGCAATTGTGAAGATTAAGGCAAGGTTAGCAGTTATGGTAACATGCTAAGTCAGGTGAATGGAGTATATTGCTAACACTTGGGTGATATATGATCACTAATTCATACTTACCCTTTACATAATTAATTATTATGTTTTGTATGGTATTTGTGAAGCCGACTGGATAGTAGTTTTTGTATAAGTATAGAGTGATTTTATGAAAGCGATAAGTATTATGATTATAAGTATGAAGTAAGGTTGTGAATTTCAGAGGAGAGATCAGATGCGAGATCAGTAAGAGACCGAGCTATAACTGGAACTATCTAAGCAAGATAAGTGCTTGTATTGTTCACATTTTGGAGAACTCTTTGTAACAAGTTTTTGATTGTAAGAGTAGTTTGCTCACCACCTTTAACCAGGTGTTTTGTATACCCCTAATAGGGTTTTGTAATCCTTTAACAAGGAAATGTACTATGTAATCATCAGCTCCTAAAAGGGCTAGATCTCCTAACAGGGATACAATATTTTAGTGCATAGTTGTGGGTACCATCCCCACCAGGGTTTTCCCTTGGCCAGGGTTTCTTCGAGAACAAATCATGGTGTCATGAGTTATGTTTTATTGTTCTTTTCATTTTAGCTGTATTATGGTTTATATTTAATTGGTTAAAGTTTAAATCAAGGTTCAGTGATACTAATTCACCCCGCCTCTCAGTATTACCTAATCCTAACACATTGATAGTGGTAGAGAAGAAAGAACAATAACACTGTGCTAATAAGGTTGACTATGTTGTGCAGATAAGTTTCATTATCAAGAGACTCTCTCTTTATCCTTGTAAAGCATTGTGTGTACCTTGTCCCTAAGAAAGTGAGTCTTGGGTACACAAGTTTGTTTTTGTATCTTTCTACTTTGGTAGTGAGCCTGTATTTGCAAGTCTAAAGCAATGAGCTCCTATTTGTATTCATTGTTGTATTTGAAGTGAGCCTCTAGTTTCTTGTTTGAAGAAATGAGCTCCTACCATATTTTGTAATCAGGCTATATACATCAGTGAATTATTCTTTGTGAGCAAGTGCTCACAGTGGTTTTTCCTAGTTTGGATTTTATACGTGTAAAATATGGGTGTTCATTACCTGCTTATTGTTTTATATGACATTTATTGAAGTTAGCTAGTGGATTTTGGTTTATGCTTCTCTCAACATCCGAAGTGTGTTCAACAAATGACATATTCGGTCTTGTTTTCCTTGTTTTAATTTTTCTTGCTTCTTGTTTTCTTGTGTTGCATGTTTTTTTCACCAAAGAGCATGTTTTTCTAATTTGTGGTTTTCCACCACTTTTCTTTGATTTTTTAATTTTTTGTTCATTTTCTAGTTTTTAGTTCTGCTCTTATTGTATAGTGATTTTTCCTTTGATAGATTCATTATGAGTTTGGAATTTTTTCCCCTTATGATGCCACACCTTTGCAATCCTTGATGTTAGGAATCATACTTGCAGGCTTGGCTTTCACCATTCTATTTTATGATGAGGTCCTTTAAACCTCCAATTTGACTCCTATAATTAGAATTATTCTAACCTAGAAACTTGGAAAAGAACCATACTCTTAACAAGTGTGACCATTCTAGTTTGTTATGCATATCTAGTTGTCCTCTAGGCGTGGAAATTTTCAAAGCCTAATGAGAACCATTAAATCAATGCACTTGGGAATTTATTGCTCTATCAAACAAATTATGAAGGTCAAAGTAACTTTAGTACTTATTATGTGTGGCTTTTGTAACAATGTATATCTTTAGTTTTCACAGGGCATTGCCATTTTTAGTGCAAACTATCAATTTTGTAGTGAGCATTTATTCTTGTGATGTAATGTCAATAACACGAAGTACTTTCTTTTTCTTTTATCAAGATACTACAATTCCATCATCCCTCTTGTGTTTTCTTATCTACCCCATAAGGCCAATTGTAATGTCAATTTTAATTTATTGAACCTTGTCATGGAAGTGAAGAGGCATGAACATTTTCATCGAATAACAATTTCCTACTTGGAAAAGATCTCTAACAGAGAATTGTTATTTTTTTCCCTCAATTTTCAAATGTGGTCTTAAACTCATCTCTATTGGTTATCTAGAATGCAAATGCCAAAATGGATGCCTACATAGCTTATAAACAAAATAAATGGGCATTATAATTTTTACCAACAATTAACCAAATCATGTACCATGTCATGATAAATAATTAATGATTTTTATTCTTTTTGCTAGCAAATGTTCACAAGCCTTCAATATAGATGTCTACACATCACATTGTTCCTCCACTTATTTTGTATTTAAGATGTAAAAGAAATGACGATGATGACATTAAGATGCAAAGACTTCTATTTTATGATACATATGCTTTTTCCTCGACATTTTTGTTAGAAATAGGGAATACTGAGATTTGGGGTGAATCAATATTCTACAAACTTTTACTTTTGCCCAATTATGGATATAATAGATTATCTTAATGCATGCATAACATAGAAAACTAAACAACATTCATAGCAATGAAACAAATGAACTCATAACACATTATTTGTTCTCAAGGAAACCCTAGCCAAGGGAAAACCCTGGTGGGGATGGTACCCACAAAGATCCACTAATCAAAAGTATCTTGTTAAGGATGTTGACCCTGTTAGGAGCCTATTACATGCATATAGTGTCTCAGTCCTGATCAAGGGACTATAGGCCTTGTTAGAAGCCTCAACCCTGCTAGGAGTTGGTAGTACAAAATATGATTACCAGATGAGCCCACTGCCCAAACAAGTAATATACAATATTTACTGATTAAAAAATAGGTCAAGGTACATAACCTTATACTGCTTGTAACTTCACATTAATGTCTCTTTGCTTTCTCTTTCACTATCGCTATTACAACTTCATCATCTATGTACAATTTCATCATTACATCTCTTTATACAAGTTATTAAGATTAATAACTCTTACAGTCATCTTGTCATAAGCATTATACAAAATATATCTTTACCCAAGGGTTAACATCTAGGATGTCATCCCTTTATATTGTTAAGACATTATTTTGATAAACAAAATAATCCCTTAACTCTTTACCAATTTTGTCTTCATATTATGTCCTGTCAGCTTAACACTATCTTCAATAAAACTGTCATAACTTCTTCCGTACATGTCGTACTAACTTGCACTCTCAGGTGAGTCTTCTATAGTCACCACAGTATTGATGTTCAAGTGCACAAGCACTGAACTTACTCCAATCAACATCACTAATCAAAATGATCTTTGGGTACACTGGCAAAAACACTGTCTCATACTTAGACAATTTTGCATTGCGCTCTGTCATACTTGCTCTCTGTCCTGTGTGATCTTCATGTAGATCATATGTTTCCATAATGACAACATCTATGTATCTAACTTAGCCAAATTTCCAACAATCTCCCCCTTTGTCATTGGTGGCAACATATGAGAAAATTGGCTAAGTCAAAACCTTCAAAAATCTCAAAATTGTGGCCATAACAAAAATATGTATATACTATCCTTATAAATTCATAAATATTATCTATATACTATACTCCCCCTAGGAGTATACATCCTTATCATATTTAACAATTACTCATAACAATTTTTTGCTATATATCTCTCCCCCTTTGACAACAATGACAAAAAAAAGGTAAGGAGGGTGACAAAACTGTGTTCAGACAAAAGTTATACCTTGATTCAATATTGCAAAGTTGGTAGGCTTGAAAAAAAATCTATAAAGTTAATCTTCATGGCCTCTAACTCTTTCTCCCATGCCTTCTCAATCGAATCTGCAACACTGAGTAGTGCGCACAATCCATAAGATGCAATTTCACAAGCTTGAAGATTCTCAAAACTGAACTTCTAAAAAGATGTCTTAGATGAAAGACATTATTCTAGTTGTCCTTCAACAGTGCTCAATTTGATAGAAACATGCTCTCTTAGAAGAGAGAATCTTTTTTGCTTCCTGTCCTTGTCATCTTGTAAAATCCTTATCTCATCATAAAGCTTACAAATTTTCTTTTCAATATCAAGTATCTTCACATTGGGGCTTGAAAGAAGATTTACCTCTACTTGAATTTCTGCTTCTTTGATCTTAATCTTCTGCATTTCTTCTTCTATAAGGATCTCAGATTTTGTACATGGAATGTACAAAGTTTTACCTCTGTCTAGATTCCTTCTCAAATCTTTTATATAGATATCAAGACTGTTGATATCATTCCTGATATTCTAGCTTATGTCCAGAAGTAGTTTGGCCTCATAGGCTGCTTGTGCCTTCACCTTGGCTATATTAGATAAGTTGGTAAACTCATCATCAAATGTGTTCATCACTTTCTTTGCTCTTTCAAGTGGGTCTACCTCTGCAATTTGTGTGGTCACAATACTTTGTAACTTCTCAGTTAATTATTTTAGGCATCCTTCAAGGCTTTTCACTTTCTTGTTCTTCCCAATAATCTTATTCAAAGATGTGATCAATTCCATCTGATCATCATCATCTACTTCTTTACCCAGACTTTCAAATATAGATCCAATTTGAGTTTTCTTACCAGTAGGACTGATTTCTTCTTGACTAGGGACTGCTTCTAGCTTTTCTGTCTCTTTAGGCTCTCCAATCCTTGTGTCTCTCTGTTCTTCTCCTCTAGCATTGTCTTGCTCTTCAAAACCCAAATTGTCAACAATGTTCTCAAGGTTCTTAAAAACATTATCATCACTATCTAGAGTGATCTTGGTTCCTTCCACATTCATAGTTTCATCTTCAATGTTGATGGCTGGTGGAGAGGGAATATCCTATTGTTCTTCTTCCTTTACTTGCTCTGTGGGTTCGACTGCATCTGATTGTTTATCAACACTTTCTGTCATCACTTTAACTATTGCTATTTTTGTTTCCTTGTTGACTTCTTCATAATTACCTCCCATAATCTAAATTGTTCTTTTCTTGGTTCTCAAATGGGTGTTTAGATCCTTCATGATCTATTTGAAGTGTTCTTCATCTCTCACATCACATATCTTCCGAACAAGATTTTCTCTAATTCTGATATCTTCATCTGATGCTCTTTTCTTCCTTTTTACTAACTTTTCATACAAATCATCAAGTATCTTACCCTGAATTGTATCAAACTTTTTGTCAGTCAATATCATGTATTTCACCACTGCATTTTCAAGGTTCAATATTTCTGCATAATCATAGAGGTCATAGTATTTTTTCATCTTTGAAAAGTCTCCATCTTGTATGATCTATTCATTGACTTTTTCAATTTTAGGTTTCCAATTTTTCTTCTTAACAGGGGTCTCTTCATCATCTTTAATTTTTGCAATCTTTCTTTGAACTGGTGGTACTAAAGTCTTCTTCCTTTTACCTGGTCCAATAGCAATCTCTTTCACTCTTTTACCAGGTGTAGAAGAGGATGATCTAGAGGACTTTCTTACTTCTTGATCTTTCTTTGTTTCTTCCACTTTCACTTGTATGTCTACTTGTTGTACTGCAACTAATGATAAAGGTGGAACAGACAAAACTTCCTTTTGTCCTATGTCTCTAATTGCTTCTGTTGTCTGTTTAGCTATCAAAAATTCTTGTTCAGACATTCATTTGTCCTTTAATATCTTCTTGATTGTACTTTCAACTCTTTTCTTTGATTGTTTCTCTTCTAAGATAGTCTTTGCGGAGTTGAAGTTCTCCTCAAAGATTCCAAACCTATTTTTGTGAATGTCCATCTTGCATTTAAGTAATCTACTCACATATTCTTCTGTTTCAATCTCAAAGATTTCATAGCCAAGAGGGTCTATGAATTCTACTCTAGGTTCTACTACTTCAATGTATGTAAAGTCAGTATCGACCATAAAGCATATCTCATTCTTATACTTTTCTACTAAAGACTGAGGGATCCTTGTTCTGCTTGACATCAAATTCTGAAATGTTTTAACCACCAACACTGCACTCTCATTGACCTTGTCAATAAGATGTCTCATGTATACTTTGTTAATCCTTTCCATTGTAGTGTTACCATCATTCCAATCATCACCAATGGTGTACAAAAATCTTCTTAACAAATGGAAAAACATATAAGTGATCAATGATGAGAATCTAAATTGAGAGTACTTAGTCTTCTTTATCTTTTCCAAATTCTCAAACAACTAAATTCTCAAAATCTCACATATATCAACTTGTACTTTATCAACACACATCAAATAGGCTACATGTATCATTCTTGTTGCCATGTCATCTTCTCTTGAGTTAGCACAAAACTTAGTTGTAAGGATCTTGCACAAATATCTAACATCATCTTGCTGTATCTTGCTAATTACTATTCCTCTACCATTGTAAGATGAATTTGTGTTGTCTATAACTATTTTCCTCATGTTCTTCTCATTCAAAAGAATGACTCCGGTTTTAGATAAACCAATTACCTCATGAATTAGGTCAGTTGTGATATCTATCACTTTGTCATCTAACCAAAACTTTCCTTTGTGAATTCTGCTTAAAATTATCTTGGTACATTCTTCATTGTCAAACTCATATTATAGAGAATACTTAATAATCTCATTATCTTTCAAATGTTCAAACCCTACTTTTAATGACATATCCTGATTGTAAATCTTTTCATATTCTTTAGAAAAATCACTGTCACTGAGAGTCTCAAGCTTGCATCCCAAATAGCTTCTAACATTTTCTAGATGTAAAACTTCATCTGGTACGGATGATAAAGCTAACTTAGGATCTTCCAACAAGGGTTATACTAGTTCCCTTTTGACTTTAGGTCTAATCTTATCCCTTAAATTATGAATCAATGAAACATCCATGACTTCTGTAAATTCCTTAATCGATTTAGAGATCTGCCAAGTAAAATACCTCAATTTCACAATTTAGGGCTTGTGTAGATTCGGCATGAAAATCCTTCACCAAATCCTTGCAAAATGCTTTCAATCACTGCTCTTTGATCAACTTAGCACTTGTATTCACTTTGATGATCAAATATTACTGATCATAACCTTTTATCATTTCAATCTCACATAGATCTGACATCGCATTCAATTCCTTTGCTGCTTCTTTCCAAAAAGTTGTTTCTGCTTACCTGCAAACTTAAAACTTATTGCGATCTTGCAAAACATAATATTTTTCTATGCGCTCTTAACCATAGAATCAATACATCATATACTAGCTTGCATTAACTGCGCAAGACTCAATTCATCATATATGAACTTCTACACTAATCTAAGTTCCTATTCTACTGTAATTTTCATGAATTAAGTACTTTGAGATGGGTTAGGTAGAGATTCATTCTTACCACTTGATACTTCACCTTTCTGGTTAACTTTAGTGTTGAATGTGTCTCCTTGATTTGTGCTTTTAACAAACTTCACTTCTTCTAAATTACTACAGCATCCTTTTTGACTGTTACTTGCATCTTCATTTCTCCTTGCATGACTTCTAGGGTTAGGATTAGGATGAAAAAATCTATTGTTCATTCTGCAAAACCTTGGTGTATGTCCAATCTTGTTACATATCTGACAAACTATTCCATTGTTTCCATATCTTGGTCCAGGCTGATTGATCTGTGATCTACAATTCCTAGCAATGTGTCTGACTTTGTTGCATCTATAACATACTACTCCATTTCTCCCGTTCATATCTTCAGTAGGTCTCTTATCTGCATGGTTAGTATTCCTAAACATTCTACTACTATTATTATTCTCAACAAATTTAGATTTTCTACATTCAATAGCTCTATGTCCAAAGCCATGACAATTACAATAACCATTAAGAGGTTTAAATTTCTTACCTATGCAATCTTTCATCATATGACCAACAATATTACAAGTAAAGCATCTACCTTTAAATTCTCTTTGCATACCTTTAGGTGACTCCTCTTGCTTAGGTGGTTCTTCTTCTTTAGGTGTATCTTCATATTTGTCAATTTCATCAGATTTATTTTCATTTATGCTTTCAAAAAATTTTAGATCTAGTTCCTTGCTTTCTTCATTTGCTTTAGATGTGTTGAATCCAAGACTAGCTTTATCATAGAATGGTTTTTCATAATACAATTGTTCATTAATCTTCTCACTAGTTGAATATAGTCTTTCAAGTTGCTGCTTAGATTGAGTCAATTCACCTTTCACAATTGTATTGTATTTCTCAAGTTCGGCATACTGCAAATTGACTTTCTCAAGTTCAGATGTTACTTTACCAAGTTTAGATTTTAGCCCTTCATTCTCAAGCTTCAAATTTTCATTCTCAGATCTCAGATTTGCTTCATTCTTGCCATTTTCATCTTTCAGACTTAGCTTTAGATTTGCTATCTTCAATTCATGTTTAAGGATCTCATTTTCTTTTTCTAGGTTGTCATCACAATCTTCAATTTGAATTTCAGATTCCTTTTCTAATTTAAGATCTTCCAACTTGTTTTTCAGTTTCTCAATGAGGTTCTTTGCATCATCATATTTTCCTTTCAGAGTGTCTCTTTCTTCAGTAAGCATATCAATCTTTTCAAGAGCTTCTTCAATATTCTTCTGTAGCTGATCCATATCCATAGAGAACTTATTCAAGTTGATAGGCTTTCCTTGAATGATTCTTTTCCAAGTAACTAAGCTTTGATACCATTTGTTAGAAATAGGGAATACTGAGAGGGGGGGGGTGAATCAGTATTCTACAAACTTTTACTTTTGCCCAATTATGGATATAACAGATTATCTTAATGCATGCATAACATAGAAAACTAAACAATATGCATAGCAATGAAACAAATGAACTCATAACACATTATTTATTCTCGAGGAAACCCTGGCCAAGGGAAAACTCCAGTGGGGATGGTACCCACAAAGATCCACTAATCAAAAGTATCATGTTAAGGATGTTGACCCTGTTAGGAGCCTATTACATGCATATAGTGTCTTAGTCTTGATTAAGGGACTATAGGCCTTGTTAGAAGCCTCAACCCTGCTAGGAGTTGATAGTACAAAATATGATTACCAGATGAGCCCACTGCCCAAACAAGTAATATACAATATTTACTGATTAAAAAATAGGTCAAGGTACATAACCTTATACTACTTGTAACTTCGTATTAATGTCTCTTCGCTTGCTCTTTCACTATCGCTATTACAACTTCACCATCTATGTACAATTTCATCATTACATCTCTTTATACAAGTTATTAAGATTAATAACTCTTACAGTCGGCTTGTCATAAGCATTATACAAAATATATCTTTACCCAAGGGTTAACATCTAGGATGTCATCCCTTTATATTGTTAAGACATTATTTTGATAAACAAAATAATCCCTTAACTCTTTACCAATTCTATCTTCATATTTTGTCATGTCGGTTTAACACTGTCTTCAGTAAAATTATCATAACTTCTTCCGTACATGCCGTACTGACTTGCACTCTCAGGTGAGTCTTCTATAGTCACCATAGTATCTATGTTCAAGTGTGCAAGCATTGAACTTACTCCAATCAACATCGCTAATCAAAACTATCTTCGGGTACACTAGCAAAAATACTATCTCATACTTGGACAATTTTGCATTGCGCTCTGTCATATTTGCTCTTTGTCCTATGTGATCTTCATGTAGATCATATGTTTCCATAATGACAACGTCTATGTATCTAACTCTGCCAAATTGCCAACAATTTTAAGATCACATTCAGTGGTCCAACACCGTGAAGAAATACCAACTCTTGATGATGACAATCCTTAAACTACCTACCTTTTCTCCAACTAAAATTGAAGTGCTAGTAGTTATTTTTATTAAAAACACGTCAAAAGTGTTGGATAGCCAAGGAGATTTGGCAATAGAGTCTTCACTATGCTAGGTAGATTGCTAACTTTTTCTCAATTTTCAAATGTTGTCTTAAAGTTATCTCCAAGGGCTCGTTTGGGTGTTGGAATTAGACTAGATATTCCGGAATTAGATTTCCAGATAATGTCAATGCCATGTTTGTGTCCATCCAAAAAATTGGAATTGGAATTTTGAAATTCCAATTTTGCCCCCAAAATGAGCATTTCATCTTCCACTCAAATAAGTGGAATTGGAATTTCGAATTCCAATTTTTATAAAACCAAATTTAATATTTTGTGGGATCCGTGACTATAAGGATGTATATTATATTGCTATAAGGATGCATATATATACATGTGTATATATACACATGTGTATATACACACATGTGTGTGTATACACGCGCGCGCGCGCGCGCGTGTGTGTGTGTGTATATATACAAATGTGTATATGTATATACACACACGTGTGTGTATTTGTGTATATATATACACATGTGTATGTGTATACATGTGTGTGTATATACACACATGTATGTGTATATAAATACACACATGTATATATAAACACACGTGTGTATATGTGTGTATGTGTATATGTGTATATGTGTGTATGTGTGTGTATACACACATGTGTGTATGTGTGTATATATACACATGTGTGTATATACACAAATGTATACACATATACACACATGTGTGTATGTGTAATATACACATGTGTGCATATGTATCTATATACACACATGTATGTGTGTATATATACAGACATATCCACACCATATTCAAAGAAATTAAAATAAAGAATTAAAATTCCTTATGCATCTTCTTAGTCATCTTCCAGGTGAACCAAACAGGTTAGCCCATATTCCGAAAATCATTTTCAGGATTTGTATCTTCCAGAATTGCAACATCTTCCAAAATTGACTAGAATTGGCATTTGGTATTCCAACACCCAAACGGGCCCTAATGGTTTGTTGGAACATTAATGTGGACACTCTTTTTTTTCCCTCAATTTTAAAACTTGGTCTTAAACTTATCTCTATTGGTTAGTTGGAACATTAATGTAAAAAATGGATGCCTGCATAGCTAATAAACCAAATAAATAGACTTTATACTATTCACCAACAATTCAATCAAATCTTGTACTATGTTACCATAAATAATTAATAATTTTTTCTTCTCTTTGTAAGAAATTTTTCACAAGCCTTCAATTGATGTTGACATCATATTGTTCCTCAAATTATTTTGCAAGCTTTGAAATTAGAAGAAATACAATATGATTGTTTTAATTTTTGTGAGGGAGTAAAATTTGTAGATGTTGACATGCCTTGATGTTTCATAAATTTCATCCCAAAATAGTATTGAATGGTATTTTGTAGTTCCTATCTTTATAAACATCTAATTATTTTGTTTATCATGACATGGTACATGATTTGGTTAATTGTTGGTAAAAAATATAAAAAGTAGGGTGGTCCATATATAGGTCTACATATAGTTTTTAGTAATAAGGTATTACCTACACTCCTTGCATGTGTATTGTGCTATAAATGAGGTGTACATACCTTCTCGTGTAGGATTTGAACTTGTGACCTTTCTTATAAGAATACTTGAATATAGAAGGAAGACCATGGTGAAATTCCTTATCAACACAAAGAATAATTGATTGCAGAAAGAAGATGAGGATGATATTCCCCAAAATTCTCTATCAATACATACTTTGCACCTCCTAAAATTGAAGTGATAAGGGAAGAGCACCTATAGCCACCCACATTACAATAGCCATGCATTCCATGCGCACCCAACCCCTCAATTATTTAGTTTAAAGGAACAAAAAAATAATGAATAAAAGTCCATTAACAAATATGTCATGTACCAATAGTTGTCCAAGTGTACCTTAGTAATCAATTTTTTTGAACGGCTACTAGAACACTTCTGCATAAGTATTGCCAAATTTTGAATGAGTAGGGAGACATTTGTACGTAAGTATTGATAATTTTCGAATGACTACCAAGACTTTTGTACATAAGTATTGATAATCTTCGAATGACTAGAGTTGATTGTAGTGTGTGCTTATCAGAACATATTTAAATAGTGTGTAGTTATCAAAACCTAGTGTGTGGTTATCAGAACATATTTAAACAAATATATGACACTTTGAAATAACTGCTTTTCAGTACTTAGGGAACATAATTAGCTATTCTTCCCTACCTAATAATCATTTCCTTACAAAAATGGCAAGGACATTTGGCGGCCCTTCAGTATGCCAGCCTGGCTGCCATTATAGAGCTATGTACCCGTCAGTTATGGCCTAATATATTCCCTCACACACTAGGATGGAGTTTAGCTTAATAAGTTCTAAAATTTCTGAAACAGGTACGGAGAAAAATTTGTCAGAAGCTTCATTGACAATGGCCATTCATTGGTAATAAACAGAACATACTCTTATCCTTTCACCTTTCTGTGTTTTCCCCTGTTTTCCCTAATGATCTCTCTTCCAACTAAATTCTGGTTCTGTGCACAGGTTATCGGTGATCCTCCTTTCTCTGGCCGCTTCAATGGCGGTTCTATCCGATGCAGATGAAAGAAATGCGATGTTGTTAGACACAGAGGGTCATCCTTTACAATCGGGGCTGGATTACTTCATTTTGGCCGCCGCAGGGGGCAAAGGCCGAGGATTTGCACTCACTAATACTTGTCCGCAATACGTTGTGCAGGATAAATCTGGGGAAGGGCTTCCTATGATATTTCACCCCGTTTGCCCTGGAAATTCTTCGCTGTTTCATCGCAACACGGCCGTGCATGTTGCGATCTCTGCTCCATCGATTTGTGAAAATAGTTCCGGAGCGAACGCTTGGTCCATCGCTAGGGTTTCTGGAATTAACCAGACTTTGGTTAAAATAACTTCAGGGGAAGGCCGGTCTTTTATGATTTCCAAAATTGGAGAGAATGAGTACGGGATTTTCTGGTGTCCGGCGGTACTTTGCAAGAAAAGGTTAGGCGTTGGCCCTGCCTGCAGCGCTCTTGCCATTCATACTGATAACCAGGGGAACGGCTGGGTTGTTGCTGGTAATTTGCAGCCCCTGTCTGTGCAATTCAAGCAAGCGCCTGCAATGGTGAGAGAGTAGGACTGGTAGGGTGTCGAACCCGGGACGTTTCGGAGATGGAGGGTTTCAAACGGTAAGTTGTAGTGCTTTGGCTGGGTTTAGCATTTTGTAATAAGAAAAACTGTCATTATAATATTTTAATGTTTAAAAATCAGTATTTTGATTTGAATAATTTGAATGATGGACTATATGGTACGTGATTTCAAATTATATATTATTTTAATAGGTTATATTTTTAAAATAATGAACTTAAGTGATGGTACTTGCATTCACAATGTATGATTAGATTTAGATGAGGGTGGAATAAATATTTTGATTCTCAACAATTTGCATGATTATAATTATAATTGGGTTTTGGGGCCATCAAAACTTGCTTTTGTTTTAATCAAAAATATTATATTAGGTTTGGGGACTTCATCAAAACTTACTTTTAGATTAATCAAAAGCATTATAATTTTAAATAAAATAAATAGTTAGGATAGTATGTAATGTCAAGTCTATATATTAGTATCTTAATATTTATTATTTTGTAAAATTCATCTTATTTCATTGTTACGAGGTTTTAAAGGCAAAAGATCACTTGTCATGAAAGGCCTATATAATATTGGAAACAATTGATGTCTTTTTCTGCCTTTGTTTCTAGTCTTATATAATCTCACGTATAAATTAATGAGCATTAATATAGTAGAAAATGAAGATGATTTGCATAAGAGATATTTGATGTATGCTTTAAACAATCACACCCCACTCAAACAAACAAACTAAAAACTCAATTCAAATTTTGGTTTCGGCTTAAGAGTCATACATTACACATATTTCTAGTATGATTTTAATTAAAAAATAAATGTTGGAATAAAGGAATTTTTGTACAAGTTTAATGTGAAAATGATAAGAAAGGACATGAGGCATGACACAAACAATCAAATTCAATCATATAATTGGCACATTGAAACAAGTTCAAAAGCTAAGGTAAATTTTAATTAGTGTGAAATATATAAATAATCATATAGGAAGTTTAAGATTTGGTTTCATTAGGCACGAGGTTGTCTTGGTTCAATTTTAAGAATTGCATACTTGAACCCTTAATTTTTCACTTCTAAATTTAAATTATAATTTTCCTCCCTTCTTTTTATTTTTATTTTTATAATGCATTAATGAATAGATAAATTTACAATGCTAGAAGAAAAGGCCCTTATTGTATTGGTATTAGAAGCTCACAATGTGTAAATATAATGTTGTTTTCGCAAGTGTGGGGGATGCTAGTCAAGGTGATGTCTACAAATTGGGGCCTTGAATTTTTGGATTTTAGATAAGGCCATCAAAAATTAATGCAAGGGTTGTCCAAACACTAAGATTATTACACATTTTGATGTAGAAGCAAAGGTAGATGGGAAGGGTGCTACAACTATTATTTTAATTGCATACAATGGTTAAATGTTTTTCCATGTCTTGCGAGCATTTTATCCTAACCTTCAATTAGGAAGTTCTATATGAGAAAACAAAAAGTTTTCCAAAAGTGGTCAAATATGTAGGTTTTATGTTTATGGCAAACCTTGGCAAATCTTTTCATGTCTAGGTTTCAAAATTTTGGGGATAGAAGATCAAGGGATCCATTGAAATCCTAGTGCTCAAGGTTTTTTTGTCTTGTTATGTGAATTGAAAGAAGATAGGACCCATATTTTAGGTAAGGCTCCTTGGTTTTGGGATAAGAATGTTTTGCTTGCAAACATGTGATCTTGGTTTTCAACCCAATGATTGAATTTTGTTCATATGCCAATTGAAATATTCTTCTACAATTTTGGATGGACCCTTGTTTTAAGTGTCTTGATAGTATGTTGCAAATTTTTCTAGCAAGAGGCCCAAATGGTCTCATCTATTTGACATTGAGAGGGATACAAATGGAATTGGAAGGCTTTTCTTGAGGAGATTTTGCTCAAGGATAAAGATAAGATTTGAAGCCATCTTTTACATTATTTAATTTTTTCTTTCTTTCATTGTAGGCAATCTTGTAAGCTTGGTCATTTAGCATCATATTGCTTCTTAAACAAACCTAAAAGTATACTATGTTGTGACATGGAGATAATTTCTCCCATCTTTACATGAAGAGGAAAGTCCATGTTTTGAGTTTGTTAGATTCTAAGAAGAGGTGGCATAAGACTCCCAAGACATTGTATTTCATAACGTAGTGTACAGTCCTCCACACTTTGCAAATCAAAACTTTTAGAGATTATTTTATCTTTATGTCATAATAATCTTCTTAGTCAAAAGAGAAATAAGTCTTTAGTATATTTAGAAAAGCCAATGAACCTATAGGTGCTTGAGAGTTGTACATGTAACCAATTTTAAGGCATTTGCCTCCAAAGATGCTTTTGTTTTAGAATATGTTATGTGATGGACATGTGAACTATTTAATGAAGAAGAGGATATGTGAATTTTTAAGAATCATTATTAGCTATAATTAATCAATCTTGCTCTTTTCCTCTTATTTTACATATTAAGAAGCTAAGATGATAATTTATAACCTAGATAAGGGTAAAAAGATGAAAAGAGGATGGTTTCAAAGTGGCCAATCATCATGTGTTTAGATCTTAGAGTAATAACATAAGCTTGTAGTTCAAATTTTGTATACCCTTGTGAGTGGATTGGTGATGAGTATTTGAGTTATTGGTCCCATTAATAAAACCATAAGAATTTTGTCGGTGCAAGTGTGTTTACCACTTCATAGTTTGTCAAACACAAACTTGAATTTATCCTTTGTACAGGCTAGTAATTGCTCCCATGATTCTTTCAATGTTTTCAATGCAATTTGTTAACCATGTAGATCAGATGCTAGCTCGTCCATGTTGTCTATGGTACTCATTAATTGACAGTGTACTAACACGTTTGGACGGATTTGAAACCCTAAAACGGTCTTACATCTAGCAGTGGACATTGTATAAGAACAGAGTTGGTAATGAAGAAAGAGTTGAAGGAAGTTGATAAGAGTTAGAAGTTGAAAAGAATTGAGGCAGAATCAAGGTGCGATCACAGAGTTAATATCAAAGAAGTTGCAGAAGGATTGAATAAACAAATACAAAGCTTAAAGAATTTGATCAAGCATTGAAGAGTGCAAAATACAGGTCAAATTTCTTGTTTTATTCCTAACAGTTTTCAACAAGTTCTAAAATCCTCTAACAAGGTAGTCTTTGATAGGACTTTGATGTAAATCCCTTAACCGGGTGAACACTGTAATAGTGGGATAAAATCCTTTAGTAGGGTATTTTGTAATAATACTTCTAGATACACTTAACAATGTATCAGTCACTTTTAATAGGTTGAGTCACTTAGAAGGTGACAATTGTATCTCTTAATCAGGAAAAACTATTTATTGCGGTGAAGAGTTGTGGGTGTCATCCCCACCACATTTTTTCCCTCTAACCAAAGGTTTCTGCCATACCAAATTAAGGTGTTGTGTGTGTACATGGATTGTTTAGAATTTCATTGTATTGATACCTTACATTTCAGTTACATGCATTATTGTTGTGAAAGCTTATTTTGTTGCAAGTTAAAGGTTATCAATTTAAATACGTGAATTGTTATAGTACTGATTCACCCCCCTCTTAGTACCTATTATTTTTAACAAGTCTCCCATAATTATCTAGCTGATAATTTGAAAAGACATCACGATTTCTTCCACTTTTCCATAATTTCACCCATCCTATCCTAGTGTTAGGGGCATATACATTTGAAGAAACCCAAGAAAATTCATCTCTGATGTTGTAAAATTTAACCACAACCATACTATTATCAACAAAAAGAGGAGCTCCTTGAATAAAATTCCGATTCCATAAAATAGTTGTTACTCTAGAAGCTCCATTGGAGCTACTACCAGTCACTCCACAATTCTTGAAAAGTTTAAACTTATCCACTTTTTCCTTTGGCATCTTAGTTTCTTGAATCATAATGATATCTAGTTTATGATCTCTAGCTATATTTCTCAAAACATCCTGCTTGTATGGGCTATTTAGCCCTCTTATATTCTATGATATTATGTTCATTTTTTAATAGGAGGGCAAACTTCCAGAATAGTCAACTATCTACCATCTAAAATGTTATATTTTCTTTCTTATTCCTTGATATACTTTGTTGATTTCCTCCCTTGGGTTTTCTTGGGTGTTCCCACATCAGCCTTCATTCTTCTGGTTACCACTCTTCCTTGAGATGCGGAAGTAGAGTTATGACTTTCTCCTTCCCTACCCGAGATGTTTCTTTCTCCATTATTCCTCTTCTTATGCCCTACTTTCATCCAAGAATCCTCTTCCATCTCATCCAAATGTTTGTCCAGATCCTGAGATTCATCTCCCTAGAACTTTCCAGGAATCTGGGAGACAGGGATTTCTGACCCATCTCCTTCCTAAGAATCACTATTATGTAATATGTTGGATAGATCCCTACCAAAACATTACAGATTTGCACATCTTCGAAATCTATTTGATTTTGGGACCTTTCAACTTCCTTATAGGAATCTTCAATCCTAGAGAAAGAGATGCTTCCCGCTTCATTGTTTTAAGATGTGCTCTCATTTATTTCCCCTTCCCCGAGTTGAAGAATCTGCTCTGTTTCTAATCCGTTGTCTTTTTTATCATCCTCTAGGACCTCAGGAATAGGCCTTTGTTCCGAGTCCTTTCTCCATCATTCTTTTTTGTTCCCTTCTCCATTACCTAGTTTAAGGGAGAACCTTCCTCCATCCTACCAGGTTGATTGATATTTTCTGAGACTATAGGGCTTCCCTCTCCCATTTTCAAAGTTTCTTCATTATCCCCACTTTTTTAGGGTTTTTTTTCCATCCAAACTTTATTCTTCTCCTTCTACTCATGGGTATTATTCTTGTCTTTCTGGATTTTTTGAGGACACTATTTAGCACAGTGTCTAATCTTTTTGCACACAAAGTAGGTAAAAAGAATTGATTCAAACTCTAGGGGTTGCGGCCATCTACCATGTTTTTAGACAATATTTCAGTTACATGCATTGTTGTTGTGGAAGCTTATTTTGCTGCAAGTTAAAGGTTATTAGTTTAAATAGGTGAATTGTTATAGTACTGATTCACCCCCCCTCCCAGTACCTATTATTTTCAACAAGTCTCCCATAATTATCCAGCTGATATTTTGAAAAGACATCTTGATTTCTTCCAGTCTTTTCCAGAATTTCACCTGTCATGTCCTAGTGTTAGGGGCATATATATTTGAAGAAACCAAATAAAAGTCATCTCTAATATTATGAAATTTAACAACCATATTATTATCAACAAAAAGAGGAGCCCCTTGAAAAAATTCCAATTCCATAAAATAGGCATTATTCCATAAGCTTCATCTGAACTACTACCAGGCACTCCACAATTCTTGAAAAGTTTAAACTTTTTCACTTTTTCCTTTGACATCTTAGTTTCTTGAATCATAATGATATCTGGTTTATGATCTCTAACTATATTTCTCAAAACATCTGGCTTATGTGGGCTATTTAGCGCTCCTATATTCCATGATATTATGTTCATTTTTTAATAAGAGAGCAAACTTTTGGGATAGTCAACTATCTGCCATCTAAAATGTTATGTTCTCTTTCTTGTTCCCTGATATACTTTTTTTATTTCCTCCCTTGGTTTTTCTTGGGTGTTCCCACACAAGCCTTCATTCTTCTAGTTACCACTCTTCCTTGAGATGAGGAAGCAAAGTTCTAACTTTCTCCTTTCCTACCCGAGATGTTTCTTTCTCCATTATTCCGCTTCTTATGCCCTTCTTTCGCCCAAGAATCCTCTTCCATCTCATCCAAATGTTTGTCCAGATCTTGGGTTTCATCTCCCCAGAACTTTCCAAGAATCAAGCAGACAAGGATTTATGACCCATCTCCTTCCTTAGAATCACTATTAAGTAATATGTTGGATAGATCCCCGCCAAAGCATTACAGTCTTGTGCATCTTCAAAATCTATTTGATTTTGGGACCTTTCAACTTCCTTATAAGAATCTTCAACCCGAGAGAAAGAGACGCTTCCCGCTTCATTGTTTTAAGATGTGCTCTCATTTATTTCCCCTTCCTCGATTTGAAGAATCTGTTGTGTTTCTAATCCGTTGTCTTTTTTATCATCCTCTAGGACCTCAGGAATAGGTCTTTGTTTCGAGTCCTTTTCTCCATCATTATTTTTTGTTCCCTTCTCCATTACCTGGTTTAAGGGAGCACCTTCCTCCATCCTACCAGGTTGATTGATAATTTCTGAGACTATAGGGCTTCCCTCTCCCATTTTCAAAGCTTCTTCATTATCCCCACTTTTTTTAGGGTTTTTTTTCCTCCAAACTTTATTATGCTCATGGGTATTCTTCGTCTTTCTGGATTTTCCAAGGACACTGTTTAGCACATTGTTCAATATTTTTGCACACAAAGTAGGTAAAAAGCAATGATTCAAACTCTAGGGGTTGCGGCCATCTACCATGTTTTTAGACAATATTTATGGTTTGGGGAAGATCTAAGAACTGGTAGATATTCACACAAATTTTGGCATAAACTAGCCTGGATTTTGTTTCCATCATTGTATTTATAGATAAAATCTCACCAAACAAGCTAGTTATCCCCATAAAGACGTCCTCGCTCCAGTACTCTAGCGGAAGTCCAGGAAGCCTTACCTAGACCGACATTGAGGCAAAAAATGAATCATTGAGATCTAGGTTTGGAGCCATTTTCTAAAGGGTCAAGGATGACTTTCCAAACATCAAAGGACCCCGACACAACACATTAGAAATATCTTCACCATTAAAAAACTCGAATGAGAAGAACCTTTTTGGCATAGCTGCAATGTCAACCTGCCCTCTTAACTACCATTTTTCCTTAGTGAAAGACCTCACTGCATCTATGTTAGGCCTAGGGCCTGTAAATTTTCCAACCAGAGTCAAAGCCATAGCTGAATAAGAATGATCAATCAAAGGATCGGGAATGAAAATAGAAAACTCACCTTTTTGAGGATCGGAAATGTTATTGATTTATGGAAAGGAAGACTTGCAAGTCAATTTTACCCCGAAGAGCGAAGACCACTTACAGTTTTCAACCAGCGATATTCCTTTATGATTTTGGACTTTGAGAGCAGTGTTAGCTCCTAAAGGGCCTCTCAGATCAATGAGAGGCCCACCACCCCGTGAATCTACCTTGTCTAGTTCTTTCTCTCCATCTAATCCCTATGTTGACTTCTCACCATTCTCTCTGATACGCTGCAAAGAATCTAGCAGTCCACCACCGTTAGTTTCAAACCCTGTTGGACGTCCCACATTGACAAAATTCTCACATTTGTTGGAATTCTAGCTCTCTCACATCTTTGAAGTTGTGTTATGCATCCACCAAGTCATATAACATTGTTGTTTATAACATCTTGATCCTAGATGTTGTTACTATGTTCATTGCTTGGAGATTTTTATTATCATCATGAGATGTTTATCATGTATTCCATTCTATATTGACTTGAGAGATCCATTCAAGAGACGTTATGTGTTATATTATGACTTGTAATTCATTATTGTGATCCCTGTGACATGTGCAACATAAGATGTACTATATGTGTGCCATGATGTATCAATTGTATCCTATTGATTGTGCTTTTGTTTATATTAATATGGTGAATGTATCTTGATTCCTTCTATTCAATGTATCTGTTAGTTTCCTTATCAATATGTGTTCATTTCATTATAGTTAATTAAAAAACTAGAAATATTTGATTTGGGTTTTAAAATGAATGTAAGATATATAATGTGATTATGTTATGGTCATTCTTAGTAGTTTAATTAATGTAGTTAAAAGTAACTACTTCTTGGAACCCTTGGGGTAGTTAACTGAGGTTGTGAACATTAGTGTAATGGTTCATCAAGTGTTAATAATCTTACTTGCACTTATGTTGTACTTTCTCCCGCATTTGTGTTGTTGAATGTTCAACTGTATTGTTTATGTATGTTTAACATTTAAGAAAAAAATATTGCATCTACTTAGTGTCAAGTTAGGTTAATTTCTCATGGGTTCCCTTGCTAGGCATTACACCCTATCCTATAATGCAACAAATTAGATATTAGGTAGTTTGATTGATGAATGTAGGTGTAATAGTGGTGACGTAATTAAAAACAATTTTTGCACTGACTATTTCACTAAACACACTAATGCTAAAATATCCCATTTCCCACATAAATTAGTCACGTTCATGTTAAAACACATTCTAAAATCAACCAAATATTGTTATGAATTCAATTTCATAGTTTTTTTATTCATTCAACAAGGCATATTATATTAAAATAATGGCAATTCTAAGGGAACTGCATAAAATAGAAAATAAATAAAAGAGATACACATGTTCATTGCATAGTGTTACATGAACCAATTAAATGAACCAACTTTTAACGAGAAACATTAATATACATTAGTTGAACTAGTTAAATAAACTGGGCTACAATAATAAACAACAATATACATCAATTAAACATAACCTAAATATAAAGATCTTTTGTAGCTATTTGGAGCATCTAACATCACCTTCATTCAATTGAAAAAATAGGTATTTGATTTCTTCCAAATACTTGTTGTAGGTGACCTTTTTGAGTTGAGAACACAAAAAATCAAGTTGTACCATGACATCACAACAAAATTGTAGCATTGGTACATCTGGATGAGTAATATGGCTAGAAAATACAACTAACTATCCACTTTTCCAAATGTTCATCAAAATAGTTTGTCTCATTGAATCAACAATAACATTATGACTTGCATGTTTGGATTTCCAAGCATTGGGAACCCATCTTAACTGATGTGGTTCAGATTTACCCCGTGGCTAGGGGTTTCTTTATTGTTAAGTTTGATAAAGCTGAAGATAGGAATACCATTCTGTGTAATAACTATTTTATGTGGGAGGAGTGTTTCCCTCTGATGGCCAAACCCTGGTATGTGGGGTTTGATCCTCTTACTGAGTCCTTCAATAAAATTCCCTTATGGGTTAGACTTCTGAATCTTCCTCTTTATCTCTAGTTAGATTCTGTTCTGGAAGCGGTGGGTGAGGCTATTGGGGATTTCCAAATGGTGGATCCCGATTCCTCTGATATCTTCAAAACAACTTATGCTCGTATTCTTGTGGAGGTTGACATCTCCAAGTGTCTTTTTGAGAAGATCACTTTGGCTTCTTCTTCGGGCTCTTGGACACAGACTCTTGATTATGAGGGTATTTCGTTCCATTGCTGGAAATGCCACATGACTGGTCATCTCACTGCGTGGTGTGGTTCAGACAAGGTTAAAACAAAGAAAACACCTACTTGGTGGTCGGGGGTTGCTGCCCATCATTATACAGTCCGTAAAGCCCCTATTATGGGGGGTTCGGATGTTGTCTCTCCTCCTTCTGATAATGCTTTGGATGATGCTTCTGTGGAAGTCTCGGATGTCATTGCTATTGATGTCACTACTTCTGATTTGGCCTTGGATCATACTGTTGTTGTCCCTGTCCAGAATGTTGCTGCTAGTTTTTCATTGTCTTATGGTGTTGCTGGCCAGGATGTTGTCTCTGGCATGGGTGTTTGTAGTGCTGTCTCTAATTATGTCGTTGTCTTGGATGTTGTTGCGTTGCGTTCTTTGTCCCATGTTTCTCCAGTGAGGGTTCGGGGGAATGTTCGGGGTGCTATCCCTGCCCTTTCTGGGGTTTCTGATGTTACTTGCCCTTTTGTGGGCTTTTCCACCTCTTCTGGAGTTCATAAGGCTATTGGTAAGATGGAGGATGGATGGACTACTGTTAAGGGAAAGAAATCTAAATTATCCACTCCCTCTTTTGATATGAACTTACGTTCATATAAGAATGGGCTAAAATGTAAATCTCGATTGCCCTTTGTTGTACTTGGTTTGGGCTTTTGTCCATTTGGTAGGAACTCTGGTTTGTTCCTTTGGTTTGTTTGGTTGGGCACCACAAATGTTTTGATCTTTTATTGCTATATCTTTTCATGCTCTTGTACAAGGTTTTGGGTCCTTTCAAAACCTGTTTTTACGTAATCAAAACAATAACATTCTTATAAAATCCAATACCTAAGACAACTTCTTTCTAACCTAACCCGTGAGAAAGAATAGAAAGAAAATGTACAAAAATAGCAATCCATTTTTTGTTGGCCCAAAAATTGCTCCAAAAAAATTTTATGTTTTCAAAAAGTTATCAAAAAGAACACTTAGTTGGGGCATTATTTAGATATTTCAATTTGTTCCTAGTTGTCAGTTTAAAGTGTATGATTTTCTATGTCAAAGTTTGAGCATTAGCTTTAGCTCCAGATCTCCATATTTGAGTGCTTAAGTTCATCCAATTCTCTTTAAATTTACAACCCCATTTGACATGAAGTCTTTGATTTAGTTTCATGTTCTGGATGAGATTTTAATAAATGTTCTTCAAAGGGTAACAAAAATTGGAATTTTCCCTAGTCAAAGTTGGTCTTTGAAAATATTGTATTGGAGAGAAGTTTCATAATAAGTTCCATAGGCACTAGTGCTTTTACAAATATGATAAACCTTTAGACTTGTTGGTTAAACTAAAAGAGATTTTGGTGCTTTTCCACTCAACTTAATTGAGTGAGTTAAAATCCTAAATATCACTGAATTTTTGCACACCTTTCTTGAAGAAGTAATGATCTTGTTTAGTTAAAAAAAAATGCAAGTGGTTGTCCATGCTATTGCACTAGTCCATTTAACCAAAAAAAGAGGATCCAAAACTAAAACCATGTTGAAGAGATTCTTTCCAATTAAAGAAATTGCAGACTTGTTGCTAGGCATTCTTAATAGATTGCAAAGGAAATGAATATTTTAAATGAAAGAAGGGACCCATCAAAATCTTATCAATACATCCCACACTTTGTCACTTATTATTCATATCAGAAAGATAAATATGCTGAATAACTAAGAGTTTCAATGGTTCATCACCAATAACCACTCTTTGTGATCCATTTCACTAATAAATAAGACCCCTAATGCATAAGATCTGACAATCCTAGTCAACCCATATTTCTAGGTTGTATGAAATGTAACAAAGATGAAGCTTTAAATACATGTTTTCCATCCCAATTTGACTGCAAGAATTTTCAAACAACTTTGTTTAACTCGTGTCATAATCTATTTTGGAGGGCATCCAACAAGAAGAATAGTAAACATGAGAAGCTAAAAAAATTACTGTTAACTACTTGAATTTTTCTGACAAGTGAAATAAGTTTGTTTCTCTAATTAAAGATACTATTTGTTAGTTTAACTATAAACCAATTCCACGTGTCAGCTAAAAGGACTTCTAAACCAAAGGAAATACCCAAAAATCTACTAATATAACCATGTCTAAATTTCTTCCATTCTCTGGGTATCCAATAAGAAAATGTATGTAATTTGATAATGAGAAATTCTCTTTTATGGTGGGGTAGTTTGGACCCTGAAATAGAATAGTATACATATAAAACTTTGAAAAAATAATTAATGTATAATTCATAATTTTGAATGAACAACAAACTAGTATCAACAAAATAGGAACTAAGGACAATGTTATTGCCAGTAATATTGATACCTCTAATTAAATTCATTTGATTACGTTTTAGCATAAAATAGACAATATCATCTACAACTAGCACATAGAGAAAAGGAGATAAAGATCAACCCTGCCTAATAGACTGTTGTAAAGGAAATGAATCAGTAATAGGATTATTGATAACAAGATGAGCATTTTCTTGCTAAAATAACATATGAATGTGCTCACAAATTTTGGGACCAAACCCTAGCCACTGAAGCATTTTGATG
This sequence comes from Chamaecyparis obtusa, assembly GCA_027943335.1. Lineage (NCBI taxonomy): Eukaryota > Viridiplantae > Streptophyta > Pinopsida > Cupressales > Cupressaceae > Chamaecyparis > Chamaecyparis obtusa. The sequence goes on along the minus strand of BSBK01001039.1, from coordinate 124,390 downwards.
ATAAATATCCACCTCATTCTGTCATATGCCTTATCACAATCTAGTTTCACAAGCGAAAGATTATGTCATGATCGTTGAGCCCACTAACAAGTTTCCTAGGCAAGAATTAAGTTATCTTGAGAAGAAAGCATCCACCTAAGAACCCTGTTTATTTACATCTAACTATCCCTTTAGCCCCATGTTTAATTCTTAAAGATAATGCCTTAGAAATGATTTTATAAGATGTAATGAACAATGTGATAGGACACTATTATTAGATACAATCCTCATGTTTTCCTTTACGAAGAAGCTTAATTAAATTTTTATTAATACTGGGATGTAATGATCCTTGCCTCAAAGCTTCCAAGTAAACAAGGTAAAAATCATCCTTAATATGTTGTCACATACTTAGGTATAATTCAATATAAAATCCATCAATGCCAAGATGTTTATTAGGGGCTATTGAAAACACTACACATGCCAAATCCTCTATGTAAAGATCCTGCTCAATACAGTTACTATATTCACAATTTACTTTTCTTGGAATGATATAATTGACAATGTATTCCAACATATTTTGAACATCTAGCCAATGAGGGTCCATCTTGAAGATATTTTCATAAAAAATTTGAAACAAACCTTTGATGTCTTTAAGACTATTTAGGACCTTCCATGTCTCATCTTTTATTGCACCTACATACTCCTTATGTTTTTAATTTAAGGAATTGAGGATGTATTTGGTGCCCTTGTTTCCTTCCTTAATCTAATGTTGTCTAGCCCTTATTTTGGCTCTTTTCCCTCTATATACATATCAAGTATGGAGCTAATAGAAAAAATAGCAGTTTGGATAGTGGGGTTGATGGGGTTTAAACTACGCAACCTTATATTGAACTATAGTTTAACTTTGAGAGATTTCTCTTTACTTCTTCACTACCAAGCTATTTTTTTACCAAATGAATGTGAAAAAATGGCACATTGAGAAATAGCTACCTACCACCAAACCCTATAAGAATCATTGTTTTTGGGCTTAAGAATAGAATTCCAAAAACCAACAAATGTAGCAACACAAGAAGGATTTTTTGAGATGTGAGGAATTAAGCTTGAGAGGCATCTTATAATCCACCTTTTTACCTTCCTCATTTAGGATAAATAAGATAGGAAATTGATTTAAGTGTAAAGTTGAATAATCCACTTTGACATAACACCCATTATAAAGTTGAACAAACTGTAGGTTGGGAGAGATAAAATCTAAGAAGTGTACTAAGTTTCGTATCTACTGCTAATCTACAATTAGACCAATTCTTATTTTGGTTGAAATTTTTTTATAAATAGGATCAAGTACCCTAAGAGAAATTTGGCAGAAGATCCATTTATCAAATTCTTCATTTCTCAAATTAACACCATTAGAGAAAATACGATCAAGTTGATGTTTAGCCATATTGAAATCATTTGCAATAACCTAATCAACATGAAGAAAATTAGTTTTATAAGCCTTTCCTAGTATGTTGATCTATTGTCATTAAGTTGGAAGCTGAGACAGTTGTGGAGATTGATCAGGTTGCCTCTAATCTCTCATCTCTTGCTATTACCTGTCAGTTTAAGGGTTTCCAGCCTACTATCTCAGGGCTCCATGATTGGATCTCTAAGCATTGGAGGCCCATCATTTTGGACTCGGTTGAGATTTTCCCTTTGGCTAAAGGTTTCTTTATTGCCAAGTTTGATAATGTGAACGAAAAAAAGATATTCTTTGTGAGTATTTTTTCACTTGGGAGAATCAATTTCCTTTGATGATGAAGCCCTGGCATAAGGATTTCAACCCCGCTTCTGAATCCTTTTGTAAAATGCCTATTTTGGTTAGACTCCCTTACCTCCCACTTCATCTTTGGGTGGATGCTCTCGTAGAGGAAGTGGGTGAGGGCCTAGGAGATTTTCTTATGGTTGATGTGGATTCTTCTAATATCCTTTATTCTACATATCCTTGTATTCTGGTCGATATTGATGCTTCTAAGGGGTTTCCCAAAGAGATCAATCTCTCGACTTCGAAGGTTTCTTGGCTTCAACCTCTGGACTATGAAGAGATTATCTTCAGATGTAGAATATTCTTCAAGACTGGGCATGTTGTAGCTAAATGTGATTTTTGGAAAGTTGAGTTGAAGAAGCCCTCCTCTTGGTGGAATGGTGCCTCTTCTCAACATTACACGGTTAAGAGTTCTTCTCAATCGGATGGGTAGGATCCTTCTCTAAAGATGGATTCGGTCTTTGCTAGTTCTACTCCCATGGTTCATGCTTCAGATCTCTTGTCCAGTGATATTGTGAATGTTGTTGTCCCTTCTGTTGTTGCTTCATATTGTAGTCCATCTTATCAATCCGAGTTTGTTGTCTCTCGTACTGTTTCTACTGATTCGGTTGGATATGTCCCTGTTGTTGGTACTGACAAGGTCACTCTAGGAGCATCTGTTGGTGTTATCCCTACGCGGATCCCTCCTACGGTTGTCTCTGGACCAAGTTCTCCACGGATAGCTGGTTCCACTGGCTTTTCTCTTAATATTGGTTATGTTGGCTCTCTACTTTGCGTTGGCCTCTCTTTGGTCATTTCAGTGTTAGATTTGTTGTCTTAGCAAGAGGAGGTTGGTAAGGTTGAAGAAGGTTGGATATTGTCCAAGGTAAACATTCCAAGAAGTCTCCTTTTGACATGACCCTTCAATCCCATAAGAAAGGATCCAAAGGGTAATTTTTTCATTTTTAGGTCTTTCAAGTTTTTGGGTATCAGTTGATCTTTTGGCAACATTTTGTGTAGTGGTATTTATTGAAAATATTTTTATAATTTGGATGTAAAGGGTTTCAGGGCCCCTTCAAAACCTTCTTTTGCATTTAATTGAAAACATGAGGCAAATTAGTTGTCATTCGTTCCCATAAGTTACATATCTCTTTAGCAATATTGGAAGCATAAATGGAGTGGATACCAAAATCTTGACCGTTGATAAAGGATAGGACCCACACAAAACTATGTGAGAGGTCCTCTCTTTTATCAATGACATACGTGTTGCAATTTTGAGCAGAATGTGTTGATGGTTGAGTTAGTAAGGATGTCAGTATGCTATTGTTGTCATTAACAAGTGTTTCCTATGTAGTGGTGTTGAAAATTTTGCTTCACGTATCTTTTATATTGCAAATATACTGATGAGGTTTTGTTATTTTGTTGAGTAATGTTCAAAGATGTTAGGTTCAAGGTTTTGTGCTTCACATCGCAATTCAATGAAATTGGTGTTTGTCTGAGTATGACTATGACTGACAGGTTTTCTGCATGAAATGCACGCTCTGTATTTCTTCATTTTATGGTTTCTAATGTTGTGTCTTTGGAAATAACTTTTTAATGTCTTTGGTTTAATCCAATTCAAATGGCATGAGATATTGAGTTTCGAAGGTATGATTTCAAAGTTTGATGGTGTCTTTACTCTAGGTTTGGCCGACCTGGGGTGTTTACAATTTAATTAATTGCCTTTGTGAATGTAATAGGAATTATAATGTGTATGATGATTATTTTGGTCCCAGTTGAGGCATGTTGTGGTCTACTTATTATTCATTTCCACCATGGGAATATTTAGTGCTAAACTAATTCAAATTGTGTTTGGCTAAGATGCTTGGTCGACAGTGAGAGATTTTGCAAATGAAAGGATGGTATAAATAAAGGATAAATTGTTGAGGAAAAGGTGTGACATGTGTGTACACTTGTGCAACTATGTACACATTTGATGGGGATGTATGAAAGAGGATTTGTCTCCTTGTAGTAAAGTGTGGTGTTGAGCAGTGTGAACTTTCATGTGTTAGTTATCGAAAGTAGCGAGCTGAAGATATCTATATAGATCATTTGATTGAATTGTAGAAGTGCATTAGTGGTGGATCTATTGTCTTTTATCCTTCTTCATTTGGTAGTGAGCCTTCCAATAGTGAACCTTTCTTTGGGCAGTGAGCCTTTCTGTGTAAAAAATACCTTAATTGGTGTCTCTCTTAATATGTGTTCTTATATATTTGAAAATTAATCTTCTCCATAGTTTTCCCTTAACAAGATTTTCTACGTAAATTTGGTGTTCCATTGTGTATAGTGGTTTATGTTTTCTTTCATGTTTATATCTTTCTATGGTTAAAGAATTAAGGATAATTTTTTGTGGTTCTAATTCAAGGAAATATTTTAAAGGTTTTCTTGACAATTGATTCAACCCCTCTCTCAATTGTCATGTGCATTTAACAATTGGTATTAGAAATTTGAATCCTTGGAGAAGATCTTAACCACTTAATAAGATTTTGATATTGCACAAACTGACACTCCCTATGTTTGATGGATCCCAGTACGCTTACTAGAAGGTGAAGATGCAAGGATATCTGATTTCTCTTAGTTGTGAAACTTGGAAAGTTGTTGAGAAACAATATGTGAAACCAACGAATGGGGTGAATGCTCCTGATGACATCAAGGCTTATGAAGAATATGAAAAGGCAAGGTATGCTATTTTCAGTGCTCTTTTTAAGACTGAGTTAACAAAACTATCTTTAGAAAATGCTCATGATGTTTGGAAAAAGTTAAAGAGTACTTATGAAAGAGATGACATAATCAAAGAAGGTAAGTTGCATAATGCTAAGGCTAAATATGAATGCCTATAAATGGAAGAAGATGAATATATACTAAGCTATCTATAGAAGATAGATAATGTTGTAAATGAGATCAAAGGTCTTGGCAATGACTTGAAAGAAAATGATGTTGTGAAAAAGGTACTTAGAACTCTTACCTAACCCTATAGTTCTAAAGTTTCTACTATAGAAGAATCACAAAATTTGAATAAGTATACCAGAGAACAAATGTGTGGCTCATTTCTTTTGAGATGAGTGAATTCAGCACTACTAGTGCAAGATCAAAAACTGTATTTAAAGCCACTAAGTCAGTGAAGGAAGGGAAATATGATGCAGCAGATTTCGATGAGATAGAGAAAACTTTGTGAGGAGAATGGAGAGGGGAATTGAAAAGTATAAAGGTATGTTTCCCTTTAAATATTTTAGTTGTGGAAAAGATAGGTCATAATGCTTCATGCTTCTATATATCTTGACAAAATTAAGAATAGAAAAAGTATGGAAAGCAAATGAAAGTTTATTAAGAAGACTTATTATGTCAGAGAGGATGCTAGTATTTCTGATGATGAATTTGATAATGAAGAAGATGATGAATGCTTATTCTTGGTTGTTAAGGAAGAATCTTGTTCTGCTAACCTAATAATGCTTCATGCTTCTATATATCCTAACAAAATTAAGAATAGAAAAGGTATGGAAAGCAAAGGAAAGTTTAATAAGAAGACTTATTATGTCAGAGAGGATGCTAGTATTTCTGATGAATTTGATAATGAAGAAGATGATGAATGCTTATTCTTGGTTGTTAAGGAAGAATCTTGTTCTGCTAACCTTGACAAAATTGTGAAGGAAAAATCTTTGGAAGATGTTACTAAAATTGCAGATACTATGGCTTTTGCTTTTCGTGTTAGAAGACAAAAGGATGAATGGATTATTGATAGTGTATGTTCTAACCATATGATTGGTGAAAAGAGTAATTTTGTGAAGCTTGATAAATATGATGGAGGTGTTGTTAGATTTGGAGATGATCAAATTGATAAGATAGTAGGAATAGGCTCAATTAGTTTTGATGGCAAGCATAATACTAAAAATGTTTACTATCTTAAAGGCTTAAATTATATTCTTTTGATTGTTGGACAAATGTGTGGGAATGGATAGAATCTCGATTTTCAAGATGATGGCTATAAGATCAAGAAAAGCTCCAGAATTGTGATTGATGCTAGAAAGAAGACATGTAAATGTTTATCAGTTAAAGACTACTGGTGGATTTTGTCTAATGTTTAAATCAATGAGAGTTGGCTATGACATCGAAGGATGTGTCACATTAATTTTGATAATCTGGTGATAATTGGTTCAATTCAAGTTGCGAGAGATCCACCAAAACTTACAAACCATCCTAATAATGTTTGCAAAAATGTCAAATTGGGAAACAAACAAGGATAACATTTAAAGAACAATATACTATTGGGTTGTTGGAATTAGCACACACTAATCTTTGTGGTCCAACTAGAACAAGAAGTCAACACGGTGACGAGTACTTTATGATTTTAATTGATGATTACTCTAGAATTACTTGGGTTACTTTCTTGAAAGAAAAATGAGAAGCTCTAGAAAAGTTTAAGATATTAAAGACTATGGCTATGTTACCCTATTTTTTAACACAAGCAATTTTGAACTTTTTGCATCAAAGTCAAAAACATGATGGTCTTAATCAAATCCATAGGAGTATTTTTCTAGATTGTCAAGATTCACCAAAATAATTAAATCTCAAGATGTGCAAATATAAGTGTAAAATCTTTCTATGAGGATATTCCTATATTATTTCAAGTAATATGACCAATTTCTAGGTTGACCCAGCTCAAAGAATCCAAAATTTTAAAGCTCCTATTTTTTGGGTCCTTGTTCTAAAAAATAATTAAAACCAGATTTTCACAGCTCATGTGCTACTCATTTTTCAGGGTTTTTTGCATGGATTCTATCTTCTTATCCCATTCAGAGTTTATGTGAAAGACATTAATGGTGTTTTAGTCCTCCAAGCTCTCATGTTTTGATCACAAAAGGCAAGAAATGTATCAATAATTTCATCACCAATTTCATTGAAGCATATGTTAAGGAAAAGTTATTCATTCCCAAATATTATGGTACCAAAGAACCATTGATATTGAAGTTGTGAAAATATTTTCAAATGCAAGTGGACATGAAATGTTAATAAATCCTTTCTTGTTTGGAAATCCAAAATTTGAGAATACACACGAAAAGTTGACTAATTTTATTAAAGCTCCATTGCATTCCCATTATGAAAAAGTTAGTTACTTCAATGGTGATTTGGTGAACTCATTCAAGTTTATTCAAACTATGACATACTTCTTTTAAAGAAAGAATAAATAGTTCCAATCTATTTAGGGGGATTTTGGAAAGTTGGCAAAGTTGATTAAAAGTCCAATGTATTTTCACCCATGAAAAATTAGTTATTATAATCCATGCACCGATGATTTAGAAAGGTTGGCAAAGTTTCCAATGCATTCCAAATTTTGTTATTACAATGTTTTCATCAATATTTGGAAGAAGTTTCCTAAGTTTATCAAAATACTAGTGCATTTCCTTTGGAAAAGAATTTGTTATTATAACTAATTCCAAAATGGCATGTTTCATTTTCTCTATTGTAAAAATGTATCAAATCCCCACTTCTTCCTCCCATGGGCAACTTTTGCAATCTGCAAGAGTTGAGACAAAGCAAGTGAACTATTTGAAAGAATACCTCCAAGAAATGTTATCTCACAACAAGAATAATTGTAGGCATGCTCGCAAAATAGATTTAGTGAGAAAGCCTTAGAAATTATCATGCGAGCTACATTTGTGAATGCCAAAATCTTCCTTGTCCACAAAATGGTATCTCTTGAACACGTTATGGACATCATCAAGTACAATGAAAAGAAAACTTCACAAGTCACAGTTGTAATGTTTTGGTTTATATACATGTAAAATGTGCAAGCTGAAAATGCAAAGCACATGATTTTCATAAAGAAATGTGATCTATTGGAGCGCTACAATTGCAACTTGCGCACAAAAATTGGATCTTCTGAACAAGTTTTGGGTATTCATTGAAGCACAAAGATGTTAGTCATGTAAAGCCCAATGGTCACACCGACTGTTCAACTTCTCATGGCTCTTCGCTTTAATGTTGTATGTGAATGTATAAATTCAATGTGTGCAGTCATGCACTAAATTATATTGTAAATTAGATTAATAAAGTGATTCCCTGCTTGAGAGTGGATATAGGCAATTATTGAACCACTATAAATTGTGTCTCTTATTTTGTTCATTTTTCTGTTCATTTCTTATTTTCATTTCTCTGAAAGATGGAATGTACTAATAGAATCACTAACATCAAGGAGAACTATCAATCTTTCATATTTTAAGAAATTTATAGACAATCAAGGAACTATTGTGTTATGTCTTTTAGTTTCTAACCATGTCAACCTATGATGATTATGGCACAAAGAAGAATTTAAATGTTAGTGAAAACATTCATTAGGTATTTCATAAAATGCATGTAGTACAATATTTTGTCTACATAAAAGGACTATGATCGATTCAATGCTTATTTTTGTGAAGGTGGCGGTGAATACGAGTACACATGAATTGATCATACCATCATGATTAAAAGGAATGTTATGTTCATAAAAAAAGGTGTAAAGAGCATCCATTTGAGTGAATGTCCTTGAAGAACAAGATGTGGTTGAAGAGATATCCTTGTGTAGATTATTGATGTGCTAATGTATGGGCATGTTGCAAAAAGTTGAGTTTATCATCCTTATGGAGAAATAAAAGATTTTTTGTTCATTTCAATAGAGAGAGATGAATTTTGGGTTCCCAACTAGCCAGATGGTGATGATGAACACAAATGAAGTAAATCAAGATGGAAAACTATCCCAACAAAGATGGTGATTTGCTTCTTTCAAAAGTTACAAGTTTCCACTTATCATTTTGTAAAAGTGACTTATGACGCCCACTATAATCAAGGTTGTCTTTTGAGCTCTGTTATTGTAAAAGTTAGATAAATCCTAACTAATCTTAAAATGGGTAGTTACTTGAAGTGTTAACTTCGTTAGTTATCCTAAGTAACCATTTTAGGAGGCTTTCCAAAGTAGTTATTCTAAGCAATTACTTTGAGTGGTTATGGGTTGGTTATCAAGGAGAGCCTATAAATACAAGGCTTCTGCATTGTGAAAGAGACTCTTACAGGGGGGAAACTATGCAACAATTTCAAAGAGAATTTTGGATTTATATTATGTACAAAAGTGTTTTTGAACTTGTATATTTTTAAAAAGATAATGAAGAATGCATTTAGTCATATGTATTGAATGTGTTCATGAGTTATTATTATTATTTTTTATGTTAAGTTGGTAATTGTTTTACGTATGGTTAGAATTCAACTATTCTCCTAATATAGGAAATTGATGTGAAAAAATGCACTCACTTCTTGGTATCTTGATTTGAATGTGTTGGCATAGTCTATCTTCTCGTTGTAAGACTAGAAAAAGGCATGGAAAGCATATCAAGGCAACCAACATTTATTTTATGTCAAGGTTTGATATCCTATATTTTCATCATTGCATTCTATGCTAAAAAAAACTTTGTAATCATTATCTGTTAGAAATCTCAAATAGTATTTGTATGTTTCTTGTTGAAGTTTCTATTATCTATTTCCTTTAGTTTCATCTTGTCTCCTTTTTATACTTTCCGATGAAAAGTATAAAAAAATTAACAAATACACTCATCATATGAGGGAGTTGC
>BSBK01001039.1:0-110000 GCA_027943335.1 Chamaecyparis obtusa | reverse complement strand
AATATGATAAACCGAAGTATTTAGTGCTTTACCTGCAAGAGATTTAGTCATAAGGCTAGTAATTGTAGAAGTTAATTTGTTAATGGAAGAAATAGACCCTTTTATGGTTATTGTCAATTGTGCAATGGATTTGGACATAAAGCTTATCAATGCATATCTAGAGTGGCTACAACAAATTCAAGGCAAAAATGTTTTAATTGCAATAGGATCGGGCATATTTCTAAGAACTATAGAAACATGAACAAGGATACTTGGCTAAGAAAAAATGAGCAAGTAAAGAAGGTTGGCATAGAAGTAAGAAAGGAAATGAATAGGATTTGGAGAGATAAATAAGAAGATACATAGATAATGTTGTTGCACCTAGCCCTGGTATAGGGACTTCCTCCATAAACTAGTTTGGAATACTTTTGCAAAGGGGGAGCTATGATGGAAATCGTATTCCCCTACCAAAGGAGCCAGTGTTTTTATCACAACATGTTGATATGTTTGACATATTTTAACTATTAGTGAAAAATGTGATAGAAACTATGAGTTTGCAAAGGATTGTGAATATTTTGAAGGTGATTGTGTGCTCAAATAAAGATGTATTTAAAAAAAATTTGATGATTTGATGTTTCAGTGGCAAAACCCTAAGGTAATGAATATAGAAAAATTATTTCTAATTTTTTTCATACATGTGTCCTGGTGAATTCGAAGGAGCAAAAAAGGCTTGAAAAGGAGGTTTGCAACAAGTTGTAACAAGGTATATATAAAAACATAGTGTTACTCAAGTGATTTTGATAATAGACAATGACCATTGCCGCGATTAGGGCTCCACCCTCTTTTGTGTATGGATCTGTTGGCATCGCCCCTGCTCCTGCTCCTGCTCCTGTCGCGATTAGGGCTCTGCCCTCTTCTCTTGCGTTTGGGACTGCAGGCTTCTCTCCTGCTACAGCTGTTGCGGTGTGGGCGTCATCTCCTCCTGCTACGTTTGGGGTAGTAGCTGCTTTTGTTGCGTTTAGGGTTCCACCTCCTGCTGCAATCAAGATCTCTGTTGCTGCCGTTTCTTCGGCTGCTGGAGCTTCTTTGTCTGCTGGGTCTTCTGCTGATGTTGTTTCCAAGACTGTTGGGGCTGAGAAGGAATGCAAGGTTTCCACTGCCAATGGGGCTCCCATTGCCCTGGTTCCTATTTGTGAGTCTTTATCTGTCAAGCTGTCCTCTGATGTTGATAGATATTTGATGAACAGTAGTGAAATTTTTAAATCCCACCGACTAATTTGCTGATTTCAAGGTTTTTGGCCCAGCTTGCCCCAATTGCATGATTAGATCTCTGGAAGATGGGAACCAAAATTAATAGGTACTGTTAACATCTTTCCGATGGCAAAAGGTTTTTTCATTGCTAAATTTGATAATGCTGTGGATAGAGCTACGATCCTATGTGATTATTTCTTTTGCTGGGAGGATGAAATTTTTTTGCTCCTGGTCAAGCCGTGGCACCCTGGTTTCAATCCTTCCACTGAAATCTTTAGTTCTATTCCTATGTGGGTCAGGCTCCCCAATCTGCCCCTTCATCTGTGGCAGGACTCCATCCTTGAGGAAGTGGGTGGGGCTTTGGGGGGTTTTTTGATGACTGATAATGATTTTGATAATATGTATCATTCTACTGTTGCTCGTATCTTGGTAGACATTGATACCTCGAAGGGCCTCCCAGCTGAAATTAAAATTGAATCATCCTTGGGACCTTGGATCCAGTAGCTTGACTTCGAAGGCATTCCTTTTAGATGTCGTAAATGTTTTAAGATTGGTCATATTTCTTCCCAATGTGGCTTCATTTCCAAGAAGAAGAAATCTTATCCTTCTTGGTGGAAGGGTGCTTCTACCAAACATTATACTGTCTTGAAAAGCTCATCCCACCCTAAGATGGAGGCTACTCCTGATACTGACAATCCTCTACATGCTAGTGTGAAGGGTGGCTTATGTCCTAATATTAATGTTCCCAAAGGGTCTGATGGGGCTGCTGGCTCTGTCCTTGTCCCTGCTGCTGGAATTGAAGGGTCTGTTGGGGTTGTTGGCTATGTCCATGTCCCAGTTGCTGGACCTGATGGGTCTGCTGGGGCTGCTAGCTCTATCCCTGTCCTGATTGTTGATCCTGAAATTTCTCTTTCTATGCTGGGTGATACCAATTTTTCTGTTGTTTTGGTGGGTGCTGGCTTTGCTGGAAAGGATGGTATTTTATTAGATGTTGGATCGGACATTACTTCTCCTTATCGTGATTGCCCTTTGGCTAGATCTAACGGCGGCCCTGTGCTGGCTGTTTCTCTAGGTGACTCAACCCCACTTTTGCGGGTTGGTTCTCCTTCTCTGGATTCTTTGTGCTAATAGAATTAGGTTGCTAGTGTTGAAGAAGGTTGGATTACAGTTAAAGGCAAAAATTCTAAGAAATCCTCCTCGACTTTTGACATGACCCTTCGATCTCATTTGAAGGGGTCAAAAAGATAGTTAGTGTATCTTTTGCTGCGGATTTCCAATGTTTTATCTTTTGCAGCGGTGTGGATGTTTCTTTGGCTAAGTTCTTTTGGGTGGTTTCTTGGGGTTGGTGGCCTTTTGTTTTGGCTGATCTGTTGTGTTTGGTGTACTCTTAATGCTATATCTTAAGCTTTTTCTTTGTAAAGGGTTTTGGGTCCCTTCAAAACCTATTTTTTCCATTAATCAGAACAAGGTATATTTAAATCTCATGTATTCTAATAAGGTAGTGTTCTGAAGATGAGTCTCACTTAGAATATAAATGGTTCATGGAGGAACCGATGAGATATACTTCCATTGATGTTTTTTTGGCACTTTTAGCTAGGGTTATTTATGTCGAAGGCATCTATAAATTCATTGAAATTCAGACTAACAAATATGATAATGAAAAATTAACGGATATTGAAGGTTCTCTTTTTGGAGACAATTTGTAGAGAATTTCTAATCTAGGGAACAAGGGCTTGAACATATGGAGTGAATTTCTAATGATAACAATTAAGGAATTGATCAAAACTATTTTAAGTAGGATTCATGATGATCATGTTTGGCTAGATAAACCATATTAGATTACAAATGAAGCTATCAAGGTCATTAGGAGTTTATGCTTAGATGGGTTTGTACCAGTAATAAAATCAGTGACGAACAAGAAGGTTGAAGCTCTAACAGGTGTGACAGGGGATCAGAGTGCCCAACAACTTGGCACCATTGTCAATCCATAGGTAAGATATGATGATTTTGGCATTATATACAAAGTTTACTTTCAGAGTAGGGAAGGATCCATATCCACCATTGTTGTCTATGTTGCTCATCATATGGTTAAAGAAGGAATAGATTATGATTTTTGTGAATTGTTAAGACAACAACTGATAAACAACATAATGTTAACCAAGAATGAGGGTTATGCTTTTTTATTTAAACATCTCGTTGTTTGTTTAGTATTTTACTTCCTAAATTCACTACTGTTGAAGGAGAAAGTTGTCTGGTGTGAGAATTTGCCTATAGGAAAGTAGATGTATAGTTACTTGAATGAGTTGGATAGCAGAGACAATGGATGCAAGGATTACTTCATTGAGCTTTGTAAGTACTTAAGTACAAGATTTACAATCCCAGGAGACTATGCTGAGAAATACAAGAATATCAATACATTGTTACTAGATACAGATCATTGCTTCATGTAAGCAGTGTTGCCTAAGAAGTAAAAATTAATTGATTTTGGTTATGAGATTGGTATGGAAGAGTGTGTGATAAATGCAAAAGAATTGCTCTAGTTTCTGGTAGACTTGACAGAAGATAAATTTGGAACATATGAAGAGTTAATTGGATCAGAGAACATGATACATGCAACTCTGGAAGGATTTGCCTTTGGCAAAAGAATACATAGAAGATCCATTGAGGCTCCTTCTTCTTTAAGACTAGAGAAGGAGCCTCAATGGATCTTCTATGTCAATGAGAAGCAAAAAGGAATTGTGATTGCATAGGAAGAAAAACCTATGGACTTTGGTTCTTCTGATGAAGATTACTATGAGGTAGACAAGGTGTTAGCAATACTTGAAGAATCAGACAAAATAAAGAAGATGGGTGGTGTATGGTTCTCGTGACCATCATATGAAAAGAACAAAATCCAAGAAGCTTTGATTATTCATATGCTCCAAAATAATATTGATCCCATTGATGTTGAGAGTTTACTCTCGGACGTTCTATTTGAATAGATAAAAGAACATTTAACCATGAAAGAACATTTAACCATGAAATCTCCAGGAAAAGAAGATGATAATCTAGAGGAAAGGCTACAAAGAGCCTTGGGGGAAAAAGTGTGTTGCAACATAAAAGAAACTAATTAATTGCATAAAGGAAATGAGGAAATGTGTTGGTGCTATGGCTAGGACATGCATATATTATCTCAAGTGGCATGTTGCCACTGAGAAGCACAATACAAGAATTGATGAAATTGAGGAGTTGAATAAGTTGGCTCAAAATTTTGGCATTTTTAAAGACAATGGTACATAGAGGAAGAAGATTAATTCTTTACAGTCTGAACTAATATTTGTATAGAGGCATACAAATGGTCTTGTGAGGACATTTCAGAAAGCTAAGGGGTTGGTTGAAGTGAAACTTGAACACTTTACCTGCTTATTAGAAGAAGTAGAGAAAGAAGAGTTAAGTCGGTTTGTACTAGATAGCGTGATTATCTTTATTAACATTTTCGTACAATGCAATAGTAAGCATTCAATTCTTCTATCTACCATCAGTTATTGGAACTCTTCCAATCCAAAACTCAAAGAGAAGTACAAGGAGATATTCTCTTGAAGGTAACTGAAGTTTTTGCATTTTTTTGGTATCTTTTTTATACCCTTTGTCCTTGATGGAAAAGGGGGAGAATAGTGGAAGAAAGAGGATAGTAGAAGGAGAATAGCAATATATAAAGAAGAATAATAATTTAAGTTAGAGCACAACAATTAATGCATAAGTATTGGTAATTTTAAGTTTTGCATGTTGCCATCAATGACAAAGGGGGAGATTGTTAGAAGTTTGTCATTAATGAAGAAGATTGTTGTGAACATGCCATACTAGTTGTCATTGATGTCAACATACTTCTACTAACTTATGTTGTTATGGCTTTCATATTTTTAGTGATATAGTTGATCCTTTTTTGGTCCGTGTTGCTCCACGATTGCAAATATGGGTATGCGATTTTGACAACATATTTTGGTATATCTCATGTCTCTATGTTCATGTTTTCATGTGTTTTGGTGATTTAGTTAGAATGCTACTTGATCTGGAATATTAGTTTACTAGTTACTATGTCCCTCTGAAACATATCAGTATGTCTAGACTTCTTTTGTCGAATGTTTTTTCTTTCTTATGGTTTTGTGACAAGGATAAAGAATGAATGAAACATGTGATCTCAAGTTGGTATCAATAATTTGTGTGTTTTGGCTGACTCATTGAAGCAAAATGTATGGTATAATCTAAATGAGATGTGTGAAGAATTATCTTAGTCAACTACTTGATGATGCATGTTTAGCCAATGTGAAATATGGTTGATCTCTCTCTCTCTCTCTCTCTCTCTCTCTCTCTCTCTCTCTCCACACACAAACACATACACATCTTCTATGTACCTCTTTTGGAGAGAGAAGAGATATGAGAACATGCAAGGTGTTATACACTTACTTGTGACAGATGTCAATTGTTGAAGTACATATGAAGTGTGTTAAGTCTATTTTCTAAGCTTCAAATGAACTGATTTTGTGCATATATAAGATGCAATTTGTAAAAGTTCATTTTTTCTAATTTTTTTTCTTTGGGAAGTGAGCCCTTTGATAGTGAGCACTTGTAAAATTTTATAACTAGTTATATGATATCAAGAGTTAACTCTCTCCGTGGTTTTTCCCATTTGGGTTTTCCATAATAAAAATCTTGTGTTCTCTTGTGTAAGTGATGTGTTCATTCAATTATTTATTTGATTACATGTTTCTTTTTAGTAAATGATTGATGAGAAGAATTTGGTAAGGATTAAGTGATTTGATCTTAAGGATTTACAGGAATGTTGATTCACCCCTCTTAGTATTCTTGTTGTTCAATGACCTTTTGAAATTTTGAGGTCTTTTCACTTTTGGATCATTTTCGTTTTGGTGGTTTCAATTTTTTTGCATTCACGAATCTAGGCTTTTCTTTTCGTTTTTTCTCTCATTAATATTTGTTCACCACTCAACAAGTGTGAAGGGTTTCACGGAATCTATGGATGCTCGACTTGGGTTTTATTGTTTATTTTTTATTTCTTACTTTGTCGTGCCCTAGCTCATTTTTATTAGGCTGCTTGTTCTACTTATATGAATCTTTTCTCTATACAATCTGATCATGAGCATTTGTCCAAGGTTGTTCGAAGCATGGATTTTATCTCTAAAGATAGATTTCTTTGCGTTTTGATATCTCAGAGTACGATGGTATTGTTCAGCTGAGATTATTTTGTCTTTTCTATTTTCGAATTAGGGTCTTTGTGTGATCAATGCTTTGTGTTCTTTGAGTCATGCGAGCAAGATTTGAAAACCATAGAACCTTTTCTTCATTTGTATTTTATGCCTTTTACAAGTGTTTGTAAATACTGCAAAATCCTTATGCAATACTATGCGTTCAAGAATTTTTGTCCTCACGTCATTCTCCATTGCATTTGCAAACTTCGTGATTTGAAATATATGTGTAATCAAGGTTTTTACCATTGATGCACTTGCATTACCACAACAAAATCAGAACATTTTATTACACTTGCACTTGTTAACTCCAATTGCATGTGCATTTTTCATATACACAACTACAACCAAGTTGGGGTGGGAAGGGTGAACTAGGGTAAGACTAATCCTTTGAGGATGTACCAAGTTGCCCACAAGCTAAATGCATCGGGTAATTCCAGGCTTTAGAGTCGAACTCAAGACCATTGGGAAGCAAACCCAAGGTCCAAGACAACTTTGCTACTCATGCAAGTTGCATATGATACATTGTTGTTGCAATGTGTAGTCAAGGTGTTTAACTTCGACAACACCTTGCATTACATTATGTCATGCCTCGTCCAATTAGAGCCAAAAGTTTTGATTACACATGATTCTACACACAAGCATAGTGTAATCAAAACTTTTTTTTTATTACGCATTGCACTTCACTTTGCAAATGCAAACACAAATGCAATCAGAACTTTTAGTGTCGATTGTAAGTCACATCCTTTATGCAATACAAAGTGTGATTGGAGCCAAAAGGTCTGATTACACCTAAATGCTTGAGTTTTACCCTTGTAATTGAAACTTTTGGTTTTAATTACACTTTCTCTTTCATCCCCAATATGCCCATAAAACCCCAAAATTGCAATTGTCTATTTTTAGTCATTTTTTCCTCCTTTTTTGTGTCAAGTCATGTTTTTCCCCACCATCTCGTGTGTCGTTCCAAGTTGGCTTCAAGCATGGAAATTCTCATAATCCACCACTATAACTTCATTTTGAGTGCTCTCATTCACGCCTTGCCTCACCTTTGCTGAGAGAATTTCCCCAAAAAACTAATATTACACCAAGCAAGAAGATGAGGTTAGAATTCATTAATGAAGGACATAAGAAAAATCAAGGATATAATTTGGTGTTCCTAAAAAAAGAACCATAACTATATTTGAAAACTTTGGGCATAGGTCATCTTGAAACAATATGAAGACCTCTTTGACAAAGGATGACATAATAAGAGTTATGTCTTGTTAGAGACTTATATTAGTTTTAATTATGCATATGAAATCTATTTTTAACAAATTACATGTAAAGTCACAAATTGCAATTACAAGTAATCACACTACGTGCCAAAATACAATAAATACAAGAGGGATTGTTGTAAATAACCTCTTTTGGCAATGCAATAAAACTTTGCCAATTTGTTGAACACTCTAAGACTTTGAGCTTAGACTTTGAGCTTAGATGTAAATCGAATTGCAGTCAATAAAGGAGACAAGTTATTTTTAGACTATTGATTGAAGTTGTCATGTGACAAAATTTTCTAGAGATTGATTTTGAGTGTTGTTTTGTTGATCAAGAGGGATTTAAATTTGATCATGTAGACTTTGAGTTACTTAGTGTTTAGAGCTATAGTTAGGTTTTCATACTTGATCTTGTAGACATTGAGTTGTTTATCATGTTTGAAACTAGCGTAGGACGTCCAAGTAAGGAAATAAATTGTAGACTTTTGTGCTGCTCTTATTTTTTGCATTTGTGCTGCAAGGTGAAAATACGTTGGAGACTTTGAGCCGCATGTATGTTTTATATTTGTTCACAAATTCACAACGGAGTCATGAGAAGAATTTGAGCTTTTGTGAGCTTCTAAGTTAGTGAATATAACACTCGATTTCCAAGTCATTATCAAGTGAAAGAGGAAATTTATTAACATGTGAGACCTAGAAAGACTAGGGTCTTGTAAGGGGATCCGAACATAAGGTATTCTTCATTAAAAATATTGTGACCAAACAAAATAGACACAATACTCATTACCAACATAAAATTTGATAATGACTTGGAAATCGAGTCTTATATTGATTACTTCACAGACTTGTTACAAGAACAAAATAACAATAAAATGGACACAATTATTTCATCGAACACATTTCCAAGATCATTAATGTATGATATAGAATCAAGTCCTAGTTAGACCTACTATAGGTCAAATCCTAACAAGACCTATAGTAGCCATAGAATTCATACAAGTTATTTTCTCTTTTTCATAAGGAAAAGGATCCATGCTAAGATGGTTTTATCATCGCCTTCTACTAAAGTTTCTAGGCATTAGTAAAAAATAATTTAATGGACATTCTTGGAGAATCAAGCATTATAAATATATGTTGAAACAAATGAATGTTGCCAAACTTTTCCTCCTATTAGAAGCAAACTATTGGGTGAGAATAGAATTGCTTTGCACAAAATGGTTTATAAATATGATCAAAATGCAAATTTATGAACTTGAATCTCTTTCATGCAAAATAATTTTCATTTTCAAAATCTTTGGATCCTAACCACCAAATAATATAAAACATGACAACTCAATTTATAGTTTCATCCACTTTGGTGGTCAAATAAATTGGAATGTTTACCAAAGTAGGTGTTTTCATCCAAACATGTAAACTGATGTTTCAAATTTCATAAAGGTCACACATGTGAGTGCACTACAATATCAAGTTATCAACATCCAAGCACTTGAGAATCTCTATTTAATTTCTTCCTTGAACATGGATGAGGCTTCCCAATAGTGTCCTTCCCACCTTTGATTCAAACAAAAAGAAAATCATAAAGGATGTGTTTTGTGTAGCACTAACAAGTCTAATAATATAAAGTTGGCTTCGTACATGTCAATTCTAATTTATTCCAATCATGACAAAAAATTATGATGGATTCCAATGTAAATGAAAGCATGTGTTAATTGTTTCTTATTATAGAATAGTTTAATAAATATTAACACTAGGTAGGATTAAAAGGTTTTTATTAAACAAGTAAACAATATGTCTTAAAAGAGGCCCTAAAAACTCAAAAAAACTAGTGAAAAATCAACAAATGTGCAAGTTTTGAAAGGACCTAACACCTTTGCACTATTGCAACTAAGCTACCAACACAAAAAAAAAGGTTTTGAAGGGACCATAAACCATACACAATGAGGCTACAACATAGTTGTAAAACAAAAAACTCCTATCATCAGTACAATGGAGTTGTCTGCTCGAGCTCCGTTGGATGCTGGAGCTTCGGCTAGGGTTTTGCCTTCCACTGGAGATTTGTTGTCGGTTGGGAAGCTGCAGACTTCACTTGATGTTGGAGCTTCTAGGGTTTCGCCGGTTGCTAGAGCTGCGGCCAGGGTTTTTCCTTCCGCTGGTGTTTTGCAATCGGATGGGAAGTTGCAGTCTTCTGCTAGAGCTTCTAGGGTTTCGCTAGTTGCTGGAGATGCGGCTAGGGTTTTTCCTTCCACTGGTGTTTCGCTGGTGGATGGGAAGGTGCAATCTTCTGCTAGGGCTCTGCAATCGGCTGGGAAGTTGCAGTCTATGCTGGATGCTGGAGATTCTAGGGTTTCTCCAGTTGTTGGAGCTTCTCTATTTGTTGTTGCTGGTGTTTCGTAGGTGGATGGGAAGGTCAAGTCTTATGTTGGGGCTCTACAGTCGGCTGGGAACTTGCAGTCTGTGCTGGTTGCTGGAGCTTCTCTGTCTGCTGGTGCTGCTAGGGTTTCTCCGACTGCTGGAGCTTCTTTGTCTGATGGTGCATTGTCAGATGCTTCATTTTTTGCTGGAGCTTCTTTGTTTGCTGGTGTGTTGTCAGCTGCTAGAGCTTCTAGGGTTTTGCCAAATGCAGGTGTTTCGTTGTCTTTTGGTGCGTCACCGGTTGCCGGTGCTTCGTTGTGTGCTGGTGCTTTGCCTTCTGTGGGGTTGGCTGGGTCTTTTGCTGATGTTGTTTCCAAGACGGTTGGGGCTGCCAAGGGACGTAGGGTTTCCACTGTCAATGGGGCTCCCACTGCCCTGGTTCCTATTTGTGAGTCTTTATCGGTCAAGTTGTCCTCTGATGATGATAGAGATTTGATGAACAACAGTGAAATTTTTAAATCACACGGACTTATTTGCCGGTTTCAAGGTTTTTGGCCCAGCCTTCCCCAATTGCATGATTGGATCTCTCAAATATGGGAACCAAAATTAACAGATACTGTTAACATCTTTCCAATGGCAAAAGGCTTTTTCATTGCTAAATTTGATAATGCTATGGATAGAGCTACGATCCTTTGTGATTATTTCTTTTGCTGGGAGGATGAAAATTTTTTGCTCCTGGCGAAGCCGTGGCACCCTGGTTTCAATCCTTCCACTGAAATCTTTAGTTCTATCCCTTTATGGGCCCGGCTTCCCAATCTGCCCCTTCATCTGTGGCAGGGTTCCGTCCTTGAGGAAGTGGGTGGGGCTTTGGGGGATTTCTTGATGACTGATAATGATTCTGATAATATTCATCATTCTACTATTGCTTATATCTTGGTAGACATTGATACATCGAAGGGCCTCCCAGCTGAAATTAAAATTGAATCATCCTTGGGACCTTGGATCCAGCAGCTTGACTTTGAAGGCATTCATTTTAGATGTCGTAAATGTTTTAAGACTGGTCATATTTCTTCCCAATGTGGCTTCATTTCCAAGAAGAAGAAATCTTCTCCTTCTTGGTGGAAGGGTGCTTTTACCCAACATTACACTATCTTGAAAAGCTCATCCCACCCTGAGATGGAGGCTGCTCCTGATACTGGCAATCCTCTACTTGCTAGTGAGAAGGTTGGCTTATGTCCTGATATTAATGTTCTTGAAGGGTCTGTTGGGGCTGTTGGCTTTGTCCTTGTCCCTGCTGCTGGAACTGAAGGGTCTGCTAGGGCTGCTAGCTCTGTCCATGTCCCGGTCATTGGATCTGATGGGTTTGTTGGGGCTGCTAGCTCTTTCCTTGTCCCAGTTGCTGGACCTGAAATTTCTCTTTCTACGCTGGGTGACTCCAGATTTTCTTGTTGTTTCAGTGGGTGCTGGATTTGCTGGAAAGGATGGTATTTTACTAAATGTTGGTTCAAACATTACTACTCCATATCATGATTGCCCTTTGGCTGGATCTAATGGCAGCCCTGCGTTGGCTGTTTCTCTAGGTGACTCAACCCCACTTTTGGGGGTTGGTCCTCCATCTTTGGATTCATTATGTTGGCAGAATAAGACTACTAGTGTTGAAGAAGGCTAGATCATAGTTAAAGGAGAAAATTCTAAGAAATCCTCCCCGACTTTTGACATGACCCTTCGTTCTCATTTGAAGGCAAAAAAAGATAGTGTATCTTTTGTTGCAGATTTCCAATGTTTTATCTTTTGCAATGGTGTGGGTGTTTCTTTGGCTAGGTTCTTTTGGGTGGTTTCATGGGGATGGTGGCCTTTTGTTTTGACTGATATGTTGTGTTTGGTGTACTCCTATTGCTATATCTTAATATTATTCTTTGTAAAGGGTTTCGGGTCCCTTCAAAACCTATTTTTTCAATTAATCAGAACATAGTTGTAAAACAAAATAAACTTGAATGGCAATCTCACAACTCCGGACTCATTCTAGTGTTTTGAGCACCCTTGACTTGGGTGTAGGAAACACAAGCATGTTTAGGATGACCTCTCTTCCATCTTTAAAGAATCCTCTATGAGACATTATCCTCCAAATACTTAGAATGTGGGGATAAGGGAGGGATATCCTCTAGTAAAGACTTGAACTAAGCCCTCATAAGCACAAAAAAGACAACTTGAATACTACACCAATACCTCCAATAGAGCAAGATCAATAGATTCAACATTTAGGGACAATAGGCCCAAGGTGGATAGCCAATAGTAGGCATTGAGAAGACGATCCATCAAAAGAAATCTCTAAAGTATTGGCAACCATAGGGGAAGGGAGACTTATCATTCTTAATATCAAATCAAGATGGGAAAATGTTCATGACGGGCATTCCTGCACCAAGTTGCCTCACCCTTCTTGTAGAGAGAACAATGGCACTTAAAAGCAAGGCACCCAAGAGTGAAGCAACTCTTGTTATCAAAGAGAAGCCTTCATAATTGAGTGTCTGAGACCAAAATCTATATCCAATAAGGAGGACAATATTTCCAAACATCTCCTTATGAGTTAATTCATAATCATAAATTATAAGCATAAACCATAATTATAAGTTAGAAAACAATCACAAGGATACACCTAAAACACAAGCATAAGACATGAGCATCAGACAATCATAATCAAAAGAAGAAACATAATAATAATCCTATGAATGTCCATATATCCATCCAAAACATAAATCATCTAACAACACCATAATGAAGTCCTATACCATCAAGGTATGACAAATATTCCATCATAATAATCAATCTCCCGAAAGTCTTAACCACATAGAAAAGAAAACATATGGAAGGGTATTACACTTCTCTCCTCCAACTGATAAACCAACACAACTTAAAATATCACCCACAACAATTACACAACTTCAAAGGTTTACAACATTAGCAAAGTCATGCCACCAACATAGCCAACACATGAACTACAAGCTCAAGCTTTTTCTTCTTAAACCACACCACACTTACCGCCACCAACATCTACCTTCTCAAAAGCAAGAGAGGGCACACTCATTTTTGTTGGAATCTCATTGAGAGTGGTGTATGCCTACTCATCATCCAATTGTGAGATAGCACATCCCCCTTGGGATATGTCACATTGGCCCAACCCTTCGATCTCGTCTAAGAATGAATGAATCCTACCTAGTGGCATAACACCTATGTGAGGCACTTACACATTCTTGTTGCTCCTTGTATACACTTAAAAATGGCATATTGCTCTAACACAATGACATTACTAACATTCTTTTTTAATTTATTTAATAATCTTTATTATTTAATAAATTGTGTCTTTCTACCATATTCTAAAGTCAAAATCATCATTTCTCCTTAATTCTATAATTAAGTCATTTTAATTAATTACCTTAATTATTGAATGTCCAGTCAATATTTCATCAATTATTCGTCTATAAAGAAATTAAATAACTAAAACATTATTTAATTACTCCCCATGTCATTCAATTAATTAAATAACTAAATTTAAATAATTATTCTTATCTTATAAATAAATATTAATTACTTATTTATCAATTGTCACATGTGCAAGTAAATAATTCTTTTATTTATTTAATCACGATTTATTCCTCCAAAGCTAGCTCATATTGATTTTCAATTCACTCTGCAATTCTCTCTCGTAACTATTCAATCCACATTGTTAATTCCTCCTTCAGCAATCAATTAAAGTCTTCAATCAATTCAGTCTTCTAATCCATGCAATCAATTAACTCACTAGGCCATTATGTTATCTCACCAATCCATTCAAATCATCTCTCCAATCTATTTGCTAACAGATCAATCAATCCCCCAATCAAGGCAATCAAGCAAAGTTGAACTCCCACTCACTCTAAGTTCAACTCGTCAATCACAGTCAATCAGCCCTACAATCATGCATTCTTGGTTGAAACCTCTGAAATCTTATAAATAGATAGTCAAACCTTTAATTTTGATAACCACAATTGATTTGAATTCTTATGCTGGCACGATCTTGAGCTCAGTTTTGAGAGCCCACATTGCATGGGAAGCAGAACACCAAGGAAGGATTTTATGGTTTGCATATTCATGCTCTTAGAGTGATTTCATATTAATTATCATGTATGCTTATTATTTCACTTACATCCTTTCTTGATTATTGGGAATACTAATTGCGCTAACAAATCTCTTTGTGGTTGAAATTTGTTATGTTATTGCACTTTTCTACATTGATCCTCTATTATCTTGTCGACCCCATCCTGTCTACTTTTTCCAACCCATTGATAGGGCTAGAGATGCTAGTCTCATTACACAATGAGGCTACAACATAGTTGTAAAACAAAATAAACATGAATGAAAATATCATAACTCTAGTCATTCTAGTGTTTTGAGCACCCTTGACTAGGATGTGGGAAACACAAGCATGTTTAGGAAGACCTCTCTTCCTTCTTTAAAGAATCCTCCATGAGACATTATCCTCCAAAAACTCAGAATGTGTGGAGAGGGGAGGGCTATCCTCTAGTGAAGACTTGAGCTAAGCCCTTGAAAGCACAAAAAGAGAACGGGAATACTACACCAAGACCTCCAATAGAGAAAGATCAATAGACTCAACCTTTAGGGACAATAGGTCCAAGGTGGAATAGCCAATAGTAGGCCTTGAGAAGATGACCCGTCAAAAGAAATCTCTAAAGTATTGGCAACCATAGGGGAAGGGAGACTTATCATTCTTAATATCAAATCATGATGGGCAAATACTCATGGAGGGCATTCCTCCACCAAGTTGTCTCACCCCTCTTGTAGTGAGAACAGGGGCACTTAAAAGCAAGGCGCCCAAGAGTGAAGTGACTCTTGTAGTAAAAGAGAATCCCTCATAGTTGAGTATTTGAGTCCAAAATCTATCCCCAATAAGGAGGACAATATTCCCAAACAACTCCTTAAAGGTGGCAATGCCCATAAGGATGAAAGCAAAGGTAGTATGGTCAAAGTTTGATGATAATACATTCCCCTATACAAAAGTGACCAAGAGCGTTGCAAGTACATTCAAAGAATGAAACTTCCCATAGTTAGAGAGGGTGATTGGGTAGTACGGATCATCTAGGCATGATATCCAAAGATTTTATTAGAGGGTTGAACAAGGGAAACCATTGTTTAAGTGAGAGGGAGTGTTGTCCCCACATTCAAACCTCGCCATCTAACACCTTTTTTCTATCATCTTATGATTGAAAGTGCAATAAAAAAAATACCCTAGCATAGGAATACAATTGAATCCTGCCCTCAATGGGAGGTCTCCAAGATTTCAAAATCTATTTGCTTAATTTGAGAAGGGAGGACCAAAAGTTATTGAAATTGAAGATGATAACTACACGTTAAATACTTTTCTTCATTATCAATCACCTCCTATCCATAGATGATAAGTGACAAATGAGAATAGGAAATCGGTTGATGTTTACCCATAGGAATGCACAAGCAAATCCAATCAAATCACATGAACCTAAAGCACAAGTTTGCACTTGTACCCTAGCTATATTTGCATAGGATTCCACCATTGTACTAGGCACAAGAGAGGAGGCAAATACATGAGTAGGTCATGTGAGAACACAACCAACATGCACAAAGTTAGGATCCATGGCAGTAGGATAGAACCCACAATAAGAAAAGGCATTGCAAACTTTGTGCTAAAACTCAAATCAACAAGATTCATTACAATAGGGTTAGAGCCCACAACGTCAAAGGGTGATACATCAAGTGCACCATTGCTAGTTTTGAGTAGAAAATTTTCCTCATGAATTAGACATGTGAACACAGAGTGGTGGTCAAGAGCACCATTTAAATTTCCAAGGCAAGATTAATTATTTGTTATTATAGTCTTGTTCAGGTAATATTGCAACACAAGGCATAATTGCTTGTTTTTTTTATTATAGACCAGTTTAATAAATACATTATGGGAATAGATGGCAAGATTGAAGAGATGAACCTTTCACAGCAAACAAATAATCAAGCAAAAGTGTTCAACGGAATACTAGTGAAATTATTGTGATAGAATAAGGAATATAAAGAGACTTGGGATTAAATTTTTGTTATGGAAAGATTTTTTTCCCATTATTAGATTTCTAACTAAGCCATGTTTTGGTTAGTTACCTCCTAGTTCTTTTGGTATAATAATGGATATTCTTAAAGATGAATTTAGAACCATGGATATTCTTAAAGATGAATTTAGAACCCTACAAAGCTGAAATCTTTATTAAAAAGATGATAATTTTACCTTAAGTACAAGTGTAGTTGAAGTGTGTCAACCCAAGTAGAAAGGCAAGCATGATTAGTATTAAGTTGAGCACAACCAAGGGATAAAATGCCTACGTTTGAGTGAAGAAATACTCTAAGGTAAAACAAAGAAGCTTAAACATATTATATATGATCCATTGAGCCACCAAATGGGCACTAACTCTATCAAGTTAGTTTCACCTCATAATATGTTTTATTATGTTGAGAACAAGGAAAACAATTATGTCATTTTGGGTCTTTCATGTTGGATGATGAAGGTCAACTTTTGTTATTCTATATTGAAAGACATTCCTTGGGTCCAAAAAGAATTAAAAAGTGATGTTTCACAAAATGTTGTGAACGTCAAGGAAAGGAAAGAAGGAAAGTTCAAATGTCGGAGTTCAAAATTAGGATGTAAAAGAGTTGTTTCCTCATCTATTGTCTAAGATTTTGGGTTCTAGAAGGCCTCTTGATTGGAGAGGTGTTTCGATTGTAATAAACAAATCAATTAAGATAATACTCTCATTCACACAATCACATTGACTAATTTGTAGCTTGAATACTAAGAGGGGACATTTGGTTTTTCTCTATGTTTGTTACTATTATCCCTCCTTGGTTGAGTGTGAATCAAGTGTCCTAAAGTGGTCAAAGCAATGAATTTCTTTCTAATACCCCAAGTACAAGAGATGCATAAACATCTACAAAGGCTACATATGTTTTTTAGTTGACCTAAACTCCTTGGGGTCACACAACTAATATAAGTTACTATGAATTACATAAAAGAATCGTTCAACTTTGAATGAAAAATCAATGCGTTCGACAATGGTAGTGGTTGAAAAATTGAGAGCAATGAAGGTGGCAATTGTAAAATGACCAATTATAATTATGGGTGGTTGAAAATTTGAGAATAGAAAAGGTGGCAATTGTAAAACGACCAATTATAATTACTGGTAGTTGTGCATTTATCACAATGGTTGTGAAATAACTATAGTGGTTACAAGTGCCAACAAGATTATAGAACCACCATGGTGATTCACCTATATATAATGAATCTACTAGAGAAATAAACATGTACAATATCAACTAAGAAACATGTGTCTCCCAATTCATCTGGCTTTAAGAGAAAATTTGTTGCAACTATTTTTAATTAAGGGTAAAATCAGTTTTACAATGATCATTAAACCTAGTACAATAAAATGTCAACTTATCAACAATATATAAATTGTTCAAAAACTAGACTTCAATAACACAAAAAAAAACTAAACAGAAACAAAGAATTACACAAGCCCAAGGACCAATTGCAACTTTCTCAAGGCCTCAATGTCATCCATCTCATAGAGATTTCCATGAAATTTGATAAAGTCTTCTAGCTCCTTCCCATCCATTATGGGCTTCTTTAATGTACTGCATCTCACCCTAGCACCAGGACCAACAATATAAATCTTTTCAGCCTATTGGGTTGAAGGATGGTCACCTTCAGGCTTATTTAACCTATCAGTTAAAATTTTCAAGCCCATAGCACAATGTTTTTATGATGCATTTATCAACTTCCAAGATTTTGTTTATCTTCTCCTTGATTTCCTTTAATTCCTGTTCTAATGCAACAATTCTAGCAATGAACTCCTCTCTACCCCTGCTGCTAGTGTCCTCCAAAGAATCCATTACACTATTATATTGTTGATTGTTACAACAAAACAGTACCAAGTGAAAACAAACTATGTTACCGTCTTAATGTTTTTCCCCCGCATTTGATCGTCCAATGAAATCTTGTTTGTTATGCTCTGTTTTACGTTGTTTCTAGTTCTTTTGATGTTCAATCCAAACTTTCAACCTTATCTAATTATCCTGGCAATTAAAAGAATGTATTTCTGAGCACATATGTTCTGTTTCCTTATTAAAACATAAACAGAACAAGTAAATCCATAAATATGTTAATGTGAAGATATAGATTCATGTTGGTCAATCAGTTATGCAAGATCTACTACTAATTAGGGATCATTAACATATACATACAAAACGAGGAAGAAATTTCTTATGCTTTGACTAATTGATTATATCTTTATCATTTTTAATTATGTATGTTTGTTGTTATTCAATAATTGCAAATTATATTGGATAAGGGGATAACAAAGTGATTATCTCATATTTATTCTTGGTAATAAAAGCACTTAACACATAACACGATGTTAGATATCATATCAATAAATGAATCATGCTATAATTGTTTCATCAGATAAGGGGTACATACATTTTTCCCTAACCAAGCAACCAAAAAGTCTAAATGTTAATGAAATGAAGTACTTTATAAATCCGCTATTAAAAATTTACCGTTTCGAGGCAAAAGTTCAAAATTTTAAGTTTGATAATAATGAAGAAATCTTAGGCTATGTTCAGCAAATGAAGCTTGGTCTTCTGTCCTAAGCCAGACTATATGCACCAAGATCTGGATAAAACTGTCATTTTATATAAAGGCAAGAATATGACCAATTTACCAAATATGAACAAGGATTAAGGTAAGAAAGCTGCATATACTCACAAATGTAATGGCCGCTCAATTAAACCCTCTGAAAATCATTTCAAAGCATATCAAGCAATTTATGAAGGCATCCTTAGTCGACTGTAAACTGTTTGCATTAAGTTTGAATTGAAGGCTTCATTCTCATAAAGACATTTGTTGCATGATGCATTTCGAATCCCTGCAGTCCGAACGCTTAAGCCCTATCTTTAGTAAACAATGATTTTCTCACTTTGTCAAATCTGATGACTTGTTTGTATTACCATTAGTAACATCATCAGTAATGCTGCCAGAAGGTATTTTGCAATCAGAACGTTGCTGCACTTCTATTTTTTTCTGTTCTTTCATGACCACTTGTCTTGGCATCACTTCAATGACATAGTTTCCTCCATTCCAAACTGCAGCTGAGACCTTCAATATCTCAAAGGCAGCATGCATTTTATAGGACTTGAAAATGGGAACAGTAAGTGCCATTGTTGCAATAGTAAATGCAGCTTGTAACACAACATACATGACAACACGGTTCTGATCACCAAGCAAGCCACTTGCTCGCCACCAGAAATTATTAGCTTTCTGAGCTTTCTTTGACAACTCTCTGTATAAAACACGAGAATGAGACCTAAACTGTGATGACCAAAAGCACAATCTAGTACTCCCATGATATTTACCTGAAAGATGTAATCACTTCTGGGTCCTTTAACAATCGCTGGCGCCGTAAGACATTGACAATTAGAATATACAATACTTGCCACACACCATAGGCTATAAGAGGAACAAAGAATAGCCATGACCAAAGTAAAGCTTCATCATCAACAGTGGGCCACAGGAGCCCAACACCAGTTGTTCGATGTGCATCAACAAAATGTATGTTTGAAGTCCTTCGTATAACAAAAAATATAATCCCTGAAAAAAATGGAGTCTCAAAAAAGAGCAGTTGGTAAACATCATATATGATAACAAGTCAAATAAAACATTCGAAAGTAAAATTTACACAAGAACCACTCCTTCCCATGCTAACATAAATGCAAAGAATCTGACTCTTTCAATAAAGAATATGAATCACAACACAAGATCAGTTACATTTGAGAAAACCAATGCACATTTTGGAATTTTCATTAAAATGAATATTTGTAATGACCTCAATGTCGTTCACTCTGCACAAGAAATATTTGAATTTCTCAATTTAATTTCTTAAAGAAGCCTTGAAGTTCTTATTTTTGTACAATTATATATTAGTTATTTTGGTTTGAGAATAGCCCTTAAGCTAGGGCCAGCAAGTATTATTTCTGTCTAGGACTCTAGACATGAGAAAAAGATGGGAGAACAAGAGTATAGACCCATATCAGGTCCATATATAAAATCTATTGCTGCATGAAATTTAGAACTTAAACTACAGCTGGAATTTCCATGGTGAAAAGACAAGTAATCACAGTGGTCTATGTTTGTATTAAGGGTGCCTCTTTACAAATGATTAATATAGATCTATAGGCAGCTGCGGTATATTCAGTTGGTTGCATAACAATTTTTCATGTTTGCACCAGTAAATAACTAATGTTAATTTGATCATGATGACTGGCAAGACCAGAGAAATAAAAATGCTGCCATGTTGTGTCAATACAAGGATCTGAAAAGTGATGGTAGAACAAAATTTCTTCTTTTTTTTGGGTCAGTAAACTGTGATCTAGGGGATCATGCCCATTACATTAAAATATTAATCAAAACTTCATTGCTTCAGGTTCCACACGGGATTAAATTACTATAATCATGCTTAACTATAGGGCCAAGAGTACAGAATGCCCAAACTATGAACAAGAGCAGAGAAAACTGACTAATGAAGGGTCTCAACCATACAAAACATCCTATCTAAACTATTACATATTACATATATTAATTTTGCTAGCTTTTCTCATCCAAGGTGTCCTTGAATAGTTAAGTCATCCACACAAAGCCATTAGTGACTAGTAGACCAATCGCCTACTTCAAGAAATCAACCCATTTCCTCACCTTTTTAATTTGCCAAACCTCCTGTTAGCACGCCCAACCACAATAAAGGGACAGCATGGATATGTGAGCTGTAACCTGTCCATCGCTAGGAGTAGGAACCATTGAACCATCAATAGACCAATGGAAAGAACCACTTCCGGCAATATTTTTTGGAGGTCTCCCAGTAATTGTTTTCTCACCAAAATTGTTGCCAAATTTTGTATTAGCATTGTCTCCTCTCCCACATCCAACAGCGAGCCCACAAACAGTGAAGAAACATCAAAGTTAACCCTGTATCTATATTCCAATCACAAAAATTCCTCCTTAAAAACCCAATGTATGGCATACAATAGAAAACCAAACTTAGCTCAGTAATGCAGCCAAACAAAGCCATCTGTTGAATCCCACTTACCAAAAGAATGTTCATGCCCATCTTTACCAGCTTATAAGAGATGATGTTGGATGGCCAAAAGGGAAATAGTTTATACATACTCTCCTTCTGGATTCTTCACAAAATCCAATAAGAAATCATGATTATATCTCCTCCACAAATAGCTGTTAAAAGATGATCTTCAACCTTAAGGCGCAGTCATAATGCACTCTTGTTGGCTCATGTAAAAAATGCAGCATCTAAGCACGTTGAGAGAACTCATGGAGATCAAACTATCTACAATACAGTAACTGCCAAATCATGAAATGCAGGAGTCTAAATTTAAACACTTGCTTCCCGGTGAAACTCAAGTAGCTTTGGGATCTTACAGCATTCTACCACAAAACCAATGAGTTGCCACGTTAGACACAAATGATGGGTTAAAAAGAGAGTCAAAAGGTTCCCAACACTTACCCTCTTCACTTATAATACACTTATCTCCCAAATCAATGGCATAAAATTGGCTAGAAAGTCTGCTTGCTGATTAGCCTCGCTATAAACATGTGTTATTGCTTACCGGTTACTAAGAGAGGGGGGTGAATCAGTAAATGCTCCTACCTTAGTGTAATTCTCCACTTTTTGCTGTCCTTATGGATAAACAAAATATAACAGTCATTCACAAGCATAAACAAAATATAACAGTCATTCACAAGCATAAACAGAATCACACAGATTAACACAGGTATTTATACGTGGAAACCCTCGATTAGAAGGAAAAAACCACGGTGAGACAAAACTCACAACTTCACTAGTACCAAATGAAGGTGCCCTGTTAGGAGCTTACAAAGCATTGGTTAAGGTGCTACCCGATTAAGGGGATTTTACAAAAGATCGGTTAAGATCTAAACCCTGTTAAGAGCTGCCTGGTTAGAGGACTTTGAACATCAACAAAGATGTCACCCTGTTAGGGGATTTTTACAACGAACCGATTAGGTTCACCCTGATAGAGGGATTTCAATATGCTTTAACACTTTATAAAAGCAGTGACCTATTATGACACTGATTGTCTGATTAGATCATACCTGTAGATCTATTCCCCGGTTTGCCTGGCTGTTGATCTTTTTTTCTTACTTCCCCTTTGTGCCTGTAGCACTCCTCAGAAGATATCTCTTCTCTGCTCTATGCAATCTCCAACTATCAACAACAACAACCACATATCTTGTGTCGTATGCTCTATATTTATACAAGAGGGAACCTCTTGACTCATAGAACCGCCAGGGAGTAAACTTAACCATAAATTATGCAACGCATGAAAGCTGTGCATTGTGATCTAGAGTTTACCTTGAGATCATCCGTAGAGTTAAAGCTAACTTCTGTTAAAAAGCTAACTCCACTTTTGAGCGGTGGATGTCCCGTATAATCAGACTTTTAACTCAAGCTGTAACTCAAACTGATCCACAAAATCCGGATCGGATCTATCTTGCAGTTAGATCGGTATACCCTTATACCCGGTTTGTCCTTGTATGCTTCATAAAACCGATACTAAGTACTTGGTTCGGTCTACCAGTGCATCTATCGAAATAGTCAACCAGTGCATACACTCTATTCTTCATCTACCGGTGTTTTTTAAGTAATGTGAGTGACCGGTGACCCTTTACCGGTGTAAATGGGGTTTGTGAAATACACTAATGACAACTCATATTGCTAACAATCTTCCCCTTTGTCATTGGTAGCAAAACTATACACAAACTTCACTCACTTACTAATCACAGTGCCTTGTATCGGTAGAACACTACTTCCCCTGACTAAGTGCTCCGGGTGAAAGTTCTGCACACTGTCCTGTACTTTGTTGCCTTTGCACTAATCCTGTCTGCTCATTCCTCTATATCTTCCATCTTCCCCTTTTTGCCTACATAGGACAAAGGGTTAAGGTATTCTAATAAGATTACATTTGTAGCGTTGTGAAGATGTCCTTATAGATGTTCTTTGCAGAATGTAGGAATGGTGCCCATTGACTAGTTATATTTTCAATGTTCTTTTGAGCCGCTTTTAGAGAAACAATAATGGTTTCCATATCTTCTACAATTTTTTAGTTCGGTTCTTTGATTAGAGCATCAGTAGAAATAGCTATTTGATGCATGATATCCAATGTTGGGGCCAGAAGCATCTGAAATGCTACGACATCTTGGATTCTCTTATTCTCTTCTTCAGTTGTCTTTCTCAGGACTGGAGCAAGACTAGTCATTTCTTTGCTAAAGGTTGTCGTAGTTTTATTTTTGATGTCAAATTGTGTTGACAAAGTTCTTATGTCTTCTGAGGTCTTTGCAGCTTTTTCAGTTAAATCTTGCAAGAATATCTCAAAATTTGAAGTTCTGCTCATCAAACCTCCTGCAACTTGTGTTTGCTGTTGAAGAACTTTTAAGTTGTTTGACAGAGTAGCCTTTATATCTGCAGCCTGTTTATTAAGAATCTCCACTCTTTTCTTTGCATAGTGGTCAATGGCCACTGTTTCTGGATCAGTTAGATCCTCACCAATTGTTTGAGCTAACACTTCCAGCTGGTCGATGACCGGTTCGTCTTTATCTATATCGGCATCTGGTATGAAGTTGTATAGGATATCTTTTACTTTGATCAGAACCATATCCTATTTTCTTTTAGTAAGCTCTTTCAACTGTTTTGTTGACATTTTGTTGATGTCAACTATTGTATCGGTTGTCTTACTTTTTTTTGCTTCAGATTCTTCAGAGGATGAGAGCTTTCTTTTAGAGGAGCTAGGAAGAGTTTCCTGTTCCTTCTCTTTTCTCTGTTCTTGTGCCTTTGGAGCTTGCTCATGTTCTCTTTTATCTTGTTCGTCTGGCTTGTTTCCCTCTTCCGGTCTGTCTTCCGGTTGTTGAACTTGTATTTCAGGCATAGCATCATCTTCTTGATGCGAGGGCTCTTCTGGTGGGGCTTGTGCTTGTTGCTGCTCTTCAGCTGTATGAAGATCACTTGTAGCGATTCCTTCATCTCCTTTAATTGATCTGTCAGTAGGAATATTGACAGAAGTTTGTCCCAATTTGACCGGTTCACCAAAGGTGAACATTTCTATGAGAACTTCCTATTCTCCAGTTATTGGAATCTGAGTTGCAGTAAACTGAACAGGTGGATCTTCAATTGTTGCGGTGTGATCCTGAGGACCTGTTGCTTGAAGAGTATTGAAGTCATACTGCTGCCAGAAGTCTAGAGTCTCCTTGAAGACTTCATTCTCATACCCATTGAGAATCTTGGCAACTCTGTAATTTGTATCCAGATTCATAGATGCTTCCTCTAATAGAAGCTTTACTCTCGTCACTTAGACTAGGTCTAGCTTTTTCCAGCGCTTCCCTATTGATCTTTGAATTTATTTCTAGACCTGTTCTCCATTTTGTTTGAAGCTTACTGTTTAACTCAGGAGGAAACTTGCCCTATAATCACTAGGAGTCTTGATGAAATCTAATAGACTTTCAACAAGAGCTTTTTCAATTTCCTGTTTGTCCTCCTCGGCTAATACACTATACCATTTGGCTGCATTATCAATCTCTCAAATTTGTAATTTCAGCTACAATATCATTTACAATCATAGTGCGAGCCTTACCTTTTTCTGGAGATACTAGGAGTGTTGGATTTGTTGGTTCATCAATTATGTCACCAATAACCAGTTTATCTACTCCAAGTACACCTTTTCCTTTCCCGGTGTCATGGACCGGTAAAGTTGCCTTTCGGCGTGCTTCCTCTGCTTGTTGCTGAGTCTGAAGAAGATTGGTCTAGATGGCTACTCCATGTACTTTCTCAGTTTCTCCAATCAGCAAAAGACTTATCCTTCTTTTTGTCAAGAAATTTTGTTGATGTAGTTCAGCTTATTGAGTTGCTTCTTCTAGAGTGAGATGATTCTGGACTTCTAACAGAGCTCGAATCCTGAACTCCTTTTCTCTGTTCATTGAATCTTTCCACCTATCTTGAAGAATGTCCAAAAGATCCTTAGGTAATACTGTATGAAGTTCCGCAGGATGCAGATTAAACTTATAAAGGCATTCAACTATAGCATCTTCAATTTTTCTTCAGTCCTCATCATTTGCCAGAATGTACCTTCCTTCGACACTAGCCATTCCGCCATGTTCTTTCAATCCTAACACAAATTCATCAATTGTTGGCTTGCCTTTTCTTGGTGGATCCTCCTTTGCTGGTTTACCAATTTTCTTCTTTCTTTCGATGAGTGGAACTGTGTCTTCAGAATCGGTTTCTTCAGCTTCTTCCTCCTGTGTGCTCGCCACCAGTTGAGCTTTCTTCTTTTGTGCTTTTGGTTGTGCAGTTCTTGGTTTCTTCTTTGGTGTAGGCGTTCTTTTCACATACACGTTCATGATTGGTCTCTTTTTCAGATTTTTCTCTATTTCCTCATAGGTTCCAAACCGTTGAGCGCCGAGGTGTAGGTGTGCTTTATCCAAGGCCTCTACATATGCCTTAGCAATCTTTGCAGTGATTTCGTAACCAAGCTCCAATGCATACTCATCTCTCGGTTCTACTGCTTGAATGATGCAGAAGTTAGTTGATACCAAAAAACATACCTCCTTTTTGTACTCGTCAACGATAGTTGACGGAATTCTTTGTCTGGCATGCATTTTCAGCTGAAGGGCCTTGAAATGATCGGTCATAGCTTTGTCAAACTGGTCACCCAGTTGGTTAGCATGATCATTGATTTGCATCATGACCGGTCGATCTGTTGTCCATGTCACTTTTCCTATTCTAGGGAAGGAATTAGAATAGTAAAAGTAGAGACATACCAGAAGTGTGCCAAATTTCAGTGATTTATTTTTGACGATGCCTAGCTTCTTCATATTCTCGAAGATATGTCCTCTTAGCATTTCACATATATCATATTGTGCATTATTATGTATAATTTTGTAAGCTGCATGTATGCCTCCACCCGGTATGCTGTGTAGGTTGTTGGATTGGTATACTTTGTAACCTATTACAGCGGATGCAAACCGAACAACTAGATCTTCAATATCAGTTACGGTCATCAATCGTTTGTCGGATTTAGATTTTGTCAGATTGGCCACCACTGCATTGGATATGGTTCTCAGGGTTAGGGCTTCCCCTTGATTGCAGAATCCGGTTACCCTATGGAGATTGTCTTTCGTGATCGGAGTGCAGACTCCTCTCGTGACCCAAAATTCTAGCTCATGCACTCGACTAACCACCATTTGAATCCATTCTGGTCTGAATATGGTTGGATAGGAGACTCCATTGATAATCCCAGATGATACCAACTTTGCGTAATTATTGGGATAATTTTCATCCTTGCATAGCGAGCTATACTCGCTTTGTATGTACGTCTCACCCAACTCTTCTTGCTTTGCATGGATGAACGCAATTACATCTTCTGTCAGGAGCACTCCTTTAGGTACTGAGGAGAGCGCACCAACCATGTCGATCTCCCTGTTCTGATTCGGCAAGATATCATACGGAGGACGATCAGCTTGATTTGCTGGAATCGGCTTAGCTTCGTATGATGAAGATGCCATTGCTCTTAATCGGTTTCTTGGAAAGAAGATTAATCGGTTTAACAGACAATCTCGCTCAATGATCAAATCGCAAGAATATTACTCAAGCAGAAAAAGGATAAACATAAAATCGCAAGGTAAAAGTAGATGAGTAATCCTTCTTTGCTTTTATAGGATTAGGACATAACGGTAATTACCAAACGGTAACTATTGTTAAACGGCTATAGTATTAAATGCCTTACCTAACCTTTCTTTCCGCTTTTGCTAACCGGTAGTCTAACTTTTTCGATTAGGCAAGCCCCGATTGATCACCTCATATCTTTTCCAGTCTGACCTGTAGACCGAGTGAGATTAGACTCACCAATCCTACCGAGAACGGTAGTTGCACTACCGGTTCCCCCTAAGCCTTGAAGGCTCAGTTTGCAGAAGAAATATCACCATCTTGTGATGATGATCTTGCCTTTGTTTTCTCCTCGGCGGAGTTCTTTGATTCCTTCACGAACCATATTTTCTTCACCTCTTTCTTGGTCTCCTTATGTCTGTTGTTCTTCTTATCAGAAGTCAAGGTCTTCATCACCGGTTTGTCCGATTCTTTGCCTTTGTTCCTAATCTGGTTCCAACAGTCCTTAGCTAGGTGACCAACTATGTTGCAGTAACAGCAAACCATACCGGTTGCTTTCCATGGGTTCATCCCTCTTGGATTAGGGGATTTGCTCCATGATTCACTGTTGCAATGCATCCCTTTGTTTGTATAAATAGTTGCGTTCCGATTTTTGCTTTTCTTGGAGAATATCGATCTTGGTGATCTGAATGTCATTGTCTTTGATCTGTATTCTTCAGCCTTGTGTCCGAACTTGTTGCAGGCATAACAGTATCCCTTGAAGCTTCCCCTGCTTCCACTGGACACAGATAAGGGGCTGGACCAACACTCATTGGTCTTGTGGCCATTTTTGCAACAGTTCTTACAGTAACTGTTGTTGGTTCTTACCGGTGCATTTCTACAGTCATTAGTGTTATGACCCAGTTTTCCACAATGCTTACAAGAAGTGTTAAAGGTTTTCTTACCTTTTTGTGCTAGCGTCTTCCTCTTGTTCTTCTTGCTTGACTTTGCACCAGCTGACTCACCGTTCTCTTTGGTGACTGCACCAGTGAATCCAAGACCGGTGTGATCGTTGTGCTTTCTTTGAGCTTTGAGTTGCTCATCAAGCTTGACCGAGCTTTCATTGTATTTTCTCAGCATTTCATTCTTTTTTTCCAAGACTTTCTCTTGTTCCTTGAGTTGATATATCTCGATCGCCAACTTCTTGCATGCTTCATCCCTAACTTGCCATGCTTTGTGCGTATTGACATTTTCTTGAGTGACAATCAGCATGTCTTCTTGGAGTTGCATAATGAGGAGTTCATTTGCCCTTACAGCTTCCTCTGCCCAGTTCATTGCTTTTTCCAAGGCTGTTGATGACTTGACTGCTGTGTTTCTTTCACTTTCAGTTTTCCGTTTCTGCTCAATCAGTTCAGTCATCCTCAAAGCATTTACCTTTTTCTCCCTTTTGAGATCAGCAATCTAACCGGTTAGGATCTGATTATTTTTTGTAAACTGCCTCCTCAGCCTCATCAGATCCACTTTGCCCACAGAGTTCATCGATGGTTTCATTGCTCTCGTTTAGTTGCAGAGCCAGCTCCTTCCTTTTTGCAAGTGATTTCCTCAGTCTATTCTCCAGTGAGACAATGATGTCGTTGGCTTTCTCTAGCTGTTCTAATACCGGTAACCCTCCATGATCTTTTTCTCAAGCTGTTAGACTTTAATGTATAGAGAACCAAAGCTCTGATACCAATTATTATTGCTTACCGGTTACTGAGAGGGGGGGTGAATCAGTAAATGCTCCTACCTTAGTGTAATTCTCCACTTTTTGCTGTCCTTATGGATAAACAGAATATAATAGTCATTCACAAGCATAAACAGAATCACACAGATTAACACAAGTATTTATACGTGGAAACCTTCGGTTAGAAGGAAAAAACCACAGTGAAACAGAGCTCACAACTTCACTAGTACCAAATGAAGGTGCCCTGTTAGGAGCTTACAAAGCACTAGTTAAGGTGCTACCCGATTAGGGGATTTTACAAAAGATCGGTTAAGATCTAAACCCTGTTAAGAGCTGCTTGGTTAGAGGACTTTGAACATCAACAAAGATGTCACCCTGTTAGGAGATTTTTACAACAAACCGATTAGGTTCACCCTGATAGAGGGATTTCAATATGCTTTAACACTTTATAAAAGCAATGATCTATTATGACACTGATTGTTTGATTAGATCATACCTGTAGATCTCTTCCCCGGTTTGCCTGGTTGTTGATCTTTCTTTCTTAATTCCCCTCTGTGCCTGTAGCACTCCTCAGAAGATATCTCTTCTCTACTCTATGCAATCTCCAACTATCAACAACACCAACCACATATCTTGCGTCGTATGCTCTATATTTATACAAGAGTGAACCTCTTGACTCAGAACCTCCAGGGAGTAAACTTAACCATAAATTATGCAACGCATGAAAGCTGTGCATTGTGATCTAGAGTTTACCTTAAGATCATCCGTAGAGTTAAAGCTAACTTCTATTAAAAAGCTAACTCCACTTCTGAGAGGTGGATGTCCCGTATAATCAGGCTTTTAACTCAAACTGATCCACAAAATCCGGATCGGATCTATCTTGCGGTTAGATCGGTATACCCTTATACCCGGTTTGTCCTTGTATGCTTCATAAGACCGGTACTAAGTACTTGGTTCGGTCTACCGGTGCATCTATCGAAATAGTCAACCGGTGCATACACTTTGTTCTTCATCTACCGGTGTTTTCTAAGTAATGTGAGTGACTGGTGACCCTTTACCAATGTGAATGGGGTTTGTGAAATACACTAATGACAACTCATATTGCTAACAACATGTTGCATAGGAAGGCTGTCAAAGAGTCTAAAAGAGGCCATACCAACATCAGGATATTATTAATATTTCAATTGGCCAAGCCCCCTTCCCCAAATGGAATTAACAATTATCATAGTCTCCTTCAATTTCCATATTGCGAACCCCAAACATGTAGTAAATCTGCAATCCCAAGAGTAGGGCCTGAAATTCAGACTCACTATTCATCCCTTCTTTCAACATTTTAGTAGCAACTCCAATTAATTGGCCTTCACCATGGATAGCAATTAATGTTAACATCAAAGAACATCACCATGGATAGCATTGATGGAAAAGGAAGTCTTGATACAAACAGAAAAAATGACAAATCTTACAACAAAGGAAACAAACATGGATCTTGTTCTAAGAAAAGTAGATAATAAAGGATCTATTGACTCTGCTCACGTTCATGTTTCACTTAGAGTAGCAGGAAAGTATCCACACTATGGATCCAAACAAACTTCTATGCTAGGAACATGACCTTTGGTCCTACATTGTGAGTAGAGAAAGGGAAGACCGTAATCATGTCGAGTCCTCGACAAGGCCTTGGTTCAAATACAAAGAAGCTAAGAGTTATAGATAAATTAAAACTTATGCAAAACATATCTAAAATAAAACAGAGGAACCAGTAACTTACTGGCATGTTAGAATGTCAATATAGTTGCTATCTGTAAAAGAAATGACTTTGATAGAAACAAATAAAAGGTTAAAATTCTTAACATGTGCCTCTCAATTTGGGTTAAAACAGATATCAAGCAATCAAAGGACATGCTATTACATAGGAGCATTTTTCTTTCTCATGTTTCACAAACGAGTCTACATGACTTGGATCAAATTCCATCAAAACAAATTTGACCCAGTTAATAATTGTCAATTCTGAAGGAGTGTGTTAATACTTAGCATATAAAAAAGTCAAATTTTCAAAAATAAAAATCTAATTCGATGACAAACCAATTTCAAATATTACATCATGCATTCAATAAGCAAAGAAATCTACACTAAAACTCATCATATTACGGATGGAGGGCTGTAAAGGTTCAGTTTCAAGGGGCCAATACATTGTGAATGAACCACAACAATGAAAAGCGTCAGCAAGCAGCACCAATGAGGGTGATCCCCAAGAAGACAATCTCCAGGGTGAATGGATCAGCTCCTTATCTATCTCTGGCTAAGCCTAAACACGATTGCTGTGGCCAGAGAGGGATAGTAATGCTGAAAGCAAAGAAATCAAAAAGAGGCTCATGTCAAATGGATTGAATATCTTGACCATCAGAATAGAGCTTAGCAACTCAGGATGCCATAATCAATAGAGACAAACATGCAACCAAATAGTAAAGATGAACAAAGACAAGTCAAAAGTTCACTGGAATAGATGCTTCTTATTAAGTTCATTGATCATTACAAACTTGCATACATACATGCCAAGGAAACATGCAGAGTAGATCCCCTCTATATCTGAAAACAGGAAGCAGCCTTTACTAAAGTCTTACGTTAAAAAGCTCAGTTGTAAGTGACAACTGACAACCATGGAGAAACAATCAATGCATCAAGCTCAACTGCTCAGGACCCTCTCTAGTAGAAGGCATGGCGGCCAATATTTATATCTATTTGTAATTTCTACACAACCCACAATGGTAGAAAGAAGGCACTTCTACAAATTGGGCACATTGATGATGTTTTTCGGTGGTTGCAGTAGGTTGATGATATTTATATCTATTTCTAATTTCTACACAACCCACAATGGTTTTCCACCAAAAAATACATTTGAACTTGAAGTTTGGTAGAAAGAAGGCACTTCTACAAATTGGGCACATTGATGATGTTTTTCCGTGGTTGCAGTAGGTTGTGTGGCCTTTGGGAAGATGGTTCCTTGAATTTCACAGCCCAAGACTACATTTCAATGGCACTGATAAGTTGAACTATTTGTTTGTGCACTATTCAACTAGTAGTCATTAACTATTATGAATTACTGTAATAGAGCGATCCTACCATGGCCACACTAGCACAGTAGAGTCCTAGCGATGACACAATGAGACCACTGGTGTCGATACTACAAAGCCAAGGTGTTTGGTTAGGTGATTACTGCCCCTTTCTAGCACTTATTGCATGACAATTCTAGCACTTATTGCATGATGTTGTCGTTACCCTATTTCCCCATGATCCTGTAGGCTAACCAGGACTTTAAAAGGAATTTGAGGTCATTCACCTAGGCTGTTTCAATTGCAGATCATTCTAAGGAATTTAGAGGCAGTTTTGGGCATACTTACTATTTATAGTAAGTCATTTGGGCATGGTTAGAACCTTCAGTGATGTTGGCATATCAATGGTAAATGTTTAATATCGATAGAAGAATTATATTATCATTGATATAATTTATTTATGCATTAAAAAAGTTAATTTATAAAGTTAAATATAAATATTTAACTTTATTAATACGGGACTATAGTTAAGTGGAAAATATTTTAAGTCCCTTTATTTAAAAACTCATGGGTGATATTAGATATAAAATGTTTGAGGAGTTAAGACTTAAGGAAAAAGCATCGTGGAAAAATAGGAAATGCGGAAAGGAACAACGATAAAATAGGGGGGAAAGCAACACAAGAAAATAGGAGAAAAGGCAAAATTCCAGAGAAATAGGAAAAGGCAAAAAGTGATTTTGTTTATCCCACATTAGCAAGGTGAATGAATGAACTCTCCTAGGAACGTTATAAAAGAAATTGAAGAGCTCTTTTTGAACATGCTTGGAAAATATATGAAATTGATGAAATATTGGAGTTCTTATTCGAAGGTTTGTGAAGATGTAAACCCTCATGAATAGCATTCTTCTCGCTGTTGAAAGGCACAGTCAGGAGGATTGGTAAGGATATAACTCGAGATAATTCCATTTGAGATTGTTTTTGTTTGCATTTACCCAACTCAGTTGCCAAGAGAGTATGATAGGAAGAGTTTCAACTATGTTTGTGTTATCTTGCTGAAAACAAGTTGCTGGAGATACTTTGCATCACTTGGAGGAAACAATGCCTGCCGTACATGTCTAGTTTAGTTCAGAATTGAGCCACTTCAGCTAGGAAGGAGAATACAGGGCTTTACAAGTCAGAAACTCCCACAGTAGTGACTTTTCAGGTCTGCAGACATTAACTCTCAGTCGCAGCAGTCTGAAATCATCTAATATTGAGTTGTACAGGTTAGAAAGAGCTGGGAAAGGGTGTCGTACAGGTCTTCCATTATTCAAGGTGTCATACATTCTCATTTGGAGGTCGTACCAGGTCTGAAGCTGATTAGAAGAGTGTTGTACATGCCTGTACAGGCTGCATCATGTCTGAAATACATGGTGACAACAAACTGGTATTTTTGTGAAGTAGTTGCAAACGATATCTGATTCCATTTGATGAATATCAATAAATAAAACTATTGTTAAAAGAAACTGACTATTGTATGCATTGATATTAATAGCTGAAGACGTTCAAGAGAGATTAATAACATTATCATTTCAGACTCCAGTATAAATCTGTTTTTTATTTGTTGTTAGTAAGCATTTCATAGTTATCTTCATATTAGTTGAGTTTACATCTTTCTAGTAATATTGAAAACCACAAACCACAACAAAATAAACACATCTGAACAGCCCCTTACAATGGTATCAGAGCCAGGTTATCTTGCCATCCTAGTGGATACAAAATGGATAATGATTGGATAGTGATATGAAAGATAGGAGTATGCAACCATGGACTTATCATTATATTTCACACAAAAACGGGATAGGATTAGAAGGACAAGAGGATCCGGAGGGAAATAGGATTACAGGTGAATAGGTCATAGGCAATATGGGTGAAAAAAGGGATCTAGGTGAAGAGAGATTGTTCAATACGTTGGAGGCTTTGCAACTAGGGCAGCGACAGGCAAAACAAAGAATTCAGGAACAGAATCAGTGCATGGACCTTATGATGCATATGATGGCTAGGTAGATGGAGATTGATGTAAATGGTGGAAATAATGGTGGAGGAAACAACGGTGGGAATAATGGAGGTAACAATAGTGGGAATAATGGACAGAACGAAGGCAATGGAGGAGAACAGGTTGTTGATAGTTTTGGCCATGCAGCTAGACTAGTGAGGACAATGAGTTTGAGGTCACTTATACTCACTTTTCCACCTAGGGCTCAGGTACAACCGGAGAATGAGCCACAGAATACAGATTTGCAAGTTCAGTTTCGACAAGATTGGGAAAATGGAGAAGAAAAATTTCAGGTAGCCATCTCCTTCAAGGAGTATATGGATGTTAGATTGAAGCATTTGCCTCGTACTGGTGGCAAGGTGTAGCATAACTAATTACAAAAGATGAGCAAGCTTACATTACCCTACTTTGATGGATCTGAGAAGACCACTACCAAAGCATAGGTGCAAAAGGTGGATACTTATTTCCAATTAAACCCAATGCCTAAGGAAGAAGCCATTAAATTTGTGGCACTACATTTGGATGGTTTAGCACACGAGTGGTGGCATCATGGTATGATCACTATGGGCCATAATCAAATCACTTCATATGTGGAGTTTACTGAGAGTCTAATTGAGCAGTTTGATAAGAAGGATCCAAAGTTACACTTCAAGGAGTAAGTTCAGCTTAGACAGTGGGGTTCAATTGAGACTTTTATAGTAGAGTTTCAGAGACTCTCAATACTGGTACTGATATCTCATAGAGGAGGCTATTGGTTTTGTTCATGGTTGGTTTAGCGGATCCTTTGAAAGGATGGATCAAGGGCCTCAACCTTTCCACATTGGAGGAATACTACAAGAAAGAAAGGGGTATGGAACCCACATTATCCAAGAATAAGTTTCAATCCAAGGAGAAAATTGTGCTTCCATTGTAGAGAGCCATGGGATCCTTCACACAAGTGTTCCGTCAAAGCAAAGACAACACAGATTGAATATTTTTTTGCCAAGGAATCAGTGTCAAAGA
Organism: Chamaecyparis obtusa; assembly: GCA_027943335.1. Lineage (NCBI taxonomy): Eukaryota > Viridiplantae > Streptophyta > Pinopsida > Cupressales > Cupressaceae > Chamaecyparis > Chamaecyparis obtusa. The sequence goes on along the minus strand of BSBK01001039.1, from coordinate 75,331 downwards.
AATCAGAACAGCAGTTTCATTCAGAGAGCAGCGATGAAGAAAATACTTCAAAAAAGGAATTTGGTGAGGACAAGACCATTGCACGTCTTACAAGTACTAAGCAAGGCCCAGGCAATAACCTTCAAGGTGAGAGGCGTGATATAGGGGAAGAAAGTTGTTTCATTGATACACACGAGCCACTCACAATTTCATCTTTGAAAGCTTTGTCAAGACGAGAGGACTACAGATAGGACATGAGGAGTTCAAGGTGATAGTGGCCAATGGGCACAAGTTACCGAGCATTCGCATGATTCCTAACCTTCACATGCAAATGGGTGAGTATGAGATAGTAGGTAATTTTTATGTGGTAGACATGGGGGATTATGATGTCATTCTTGGTATAACTTGGATGAAGTCTTTAGTGGAGTTCACCTTTAATCTGGAAAAATTGGAGTTGAGGTTTGAACATCAGGGAAAGAAAGTAATTCTCAGAGGATTGTCAGATGGAAGACTCAAAATTGTTTTGCTATGGAGGATGGAGCGGCTATTCAGACATGATGAGGTGGAATGGATGGCAAAGTGTCTTGTTATGCCTACAGTTTCTAAGCAGCAGATTAAGAGCTACCATCCAGATATACAAGAGGTGATCTCATGACATGCTAAGGTGTTTGATAGCATCCCTTATGGAGTTCCTCCAAAGAGGGAAATTGAGCATGTGATTGAGTTGGAGGGTGCGCAACCGGTGATCACTACTCCATACAGGCATCCAAAGAAACAAAAGGATGAGATTGAGAAAGTCATTAAGGATTTGTTGGAGATGGAACACATTAGGCCCAACAAGAGTCCCTTTGCATCAACAATAGTTTTGGTGAAGGAAAAAGATGGAACTATGTCGATGTGAGTTGACTACAAGGCATTGAACAAAAGAACTATCAAGAATAGGTACCCCATACCGCAAATAGATGAGCTTATTGATGAGCCGCATGGAACCTATTATTTCACCAAGATTGATTTACGATCAGGTTACCACCAAATTAAGATGAGAGCTGAGGACAAAGAGAAGACAACTTTCAGATGCCATTACGACAACTGAGTTTTTGGTAATGCAATTTGGGCTTACCAATGCTCCTACCACATTTCAGAATTGTTTGAATCAGGTGTTTAGGAGGCAGCTGTGAAAGTCTGTATTAGTGTTCTTTGATGACATCTTGATTTTTAGCTTGACCTAGGAGGAGCACTTGCAGCATTTGGAAGAGGTCCTGAGTATATTGGAGAGTGAGTCATTATTTACCAAATATTCAAATGGTGAGTTCGGCGTGACAGAACTCTTATACCTTGGACATTATTAGTGCAGATGGAGTCATGGTGGATCCAAAGAAGATTAGAGCCAAATTTCACGAAACCATTTGAGCAACAGTGTGATGCTTCAAGGGATGGGATTGGTACAATTCTAACGAGGGAAAAACACCCCATAGCATATGAGAGCAGAAAGTTGAGAGGGTGGAGAAGAGCTATTCAATCTATGATCGAGAGATGTTATCCATCATGCATGCATTGGCCAAGTTCAGGTCTTATTCGATAGGAGGCAGATTTGTGATTAAAACAGATCATAACAACATCAAGTATTTCATGATCCAGAGGGATCTCAATGATAGGCAGCAAAAATAGATCACTAAATTGTAGGCCTATGACTTTGACATTGAACATGTCAAAGGAAAGAAAAATATAGTGGTGGATGCACTCTCTCGGGGGCCACATATATGCTCTTTAGTGGAGATATCAGCTGATTGGAAAGAGAAAATTGCAGTAGAATATGCCAAGGATTCATGGGCAGCAGGGTTGATTGAGAGCACAATTCAGGATGACAGGTATATAGTGGTTGGTGACCTCATATTCTATAAGGACAGAATCTACTTAGTGCCTTCTTCCAATTTCAAAGAAGTGATTTTGAGGACATTCCATCATGCTTCATTGGCTGGTCACCCAGGATTCTTCATGACATACAGGCAGATCTGGGAGAGGTTCACATGGAAGGGACTTAAAAATTAAGTCCAAAAGTATGTTAGGGAATGTCCAGTATGCCAACAGAATAAGAATGAGCACACATTTCTAGCTGGTTTACTTCACCCCTTAACGATTCCAGATCAAAAAAGGGAGAGTATATCAATGGATTGACAAAATTAGTACTGCATATATGTGGTGGTCAATAGATTGACAAAATTTGCACATTTCTTGGTTATCGCAGCCACTTAGACAAAAGCCCAAGTGGCTGCCTTGTTCCTCAGGGAGGTGTTCATGTTACATAGGTTGCCTAGGAACATCGTGAGCGATAGGGACATCAAGTTCTTGAGTCTATTCTGGCAGGAACTTTTCAAATTGAGTGGTACAGAGCTCACTCCCAACACTAGCTATCCCCTGCAACTGATGGCCAAATAGAGATAGTGAGCAAGTGGGTAGAGGATTATCTACAAACTATGTGTTAGGACAGTGGAAGGCTTGGGCCAGATGGTTACATGTGGGTGAGTATTGCTACAATACCACCTACCACATGACTATCAAGATGACTCCATTTATGGCATTGTATGGGTATGAAGCCCCGAACTTCATGGATTTACTCTTTGGGGACAGCACAGTGCCTAAGGCAAAAGATTTGTTGCGGGAGAACCAGGACATCCTAAGGGTGTTGAAGGAGAAAATTCAGTAGGCATAGAACTAGAAAAAGTAATAGAGCGCAACTTTGAGATTGGTGATATGGTTTATCTAAGACTCCAGCCTTACAGATAGTCTTCTCTGAAGGAAGTGGTGCTAAGAAACTCAAGCCACAATTTTATTGTCCATTCAAAGTCACTCGGCGCATTGGGGAAGTGGCCTACGAGCTAGAGTTGCCAACCAGCAATAAGGTCCATATGTATTTCATGTCTCCAGACTCAAAAAAGTTCTAGGCCATTATGTAGTTCCATCAGCAGAGTTGTCACCCCTAGATGAGGAGGGGAAACTAATATTAGTTCTTGAGGCCATAATTGATACCAGGGACAGAACACTTTGGAGGAGGACGATTAAGAAGCATATGGTTAAATAGAAGAACCTGTCAATTGAAGATGCCACATGGGAGAGTGATCAGATCTGACAAGCAATTTTGGGAAGAGTGGATTGTAATGTCCCCTTTCTAGCACTTATAGCATGACGTTGTTGTTAGCCTATTTCCCCATGGTCCCATAGTCTAACCAAGACATTTATGGGACTTTGAGGCCATTTGGCCTAGGCCATTTCAGTTGTAGATCATTCTGAGGAGTCTAGAGGTAATTTTGGGCATACTTACTATTTATAGTAAGCCATTTGGGCATGGTCAGAACCTTCAGTGATGTTGGCATATCGATGGTAAATGTCTAATATCGACAAAAGAATTATATTATCATTGATATGATTATTTATGTATCAATAAAGTTAATTTATAAATTAAATATAAATATTTAACGTTATTAATGTGGGACTACAGTTAAGTGGAAAATATTTTAAGTCCTTTTATTAAATAACTCGTAGGTGATATAAAATGTTTGGGGATTTAAGATTAAAGGAAAAAGCATCGCGAAAAAATAGGAGCCGCAGAAAAATAGGAATCGCAATAAAATGTTGGAAAAAGCAATCACAAGAAAATACAGGGAAAAAGCAAAATCCCAAAAAAATAAGGAAAGACAAAAAGTGATTTTGTTATCCCACATTGGCAAGGTGAAAGAATGAACTCTCCTAGGAACGTTATAAAAGAGATTGAAGAGCTCTTTTTGAGTATGCTTGGAAAATATATGAAATTGATTAAAATTGAAATATTTGAGTTCTTCTTCAAAGGTTTGTGAGGACGTAAACCCTCATGAACAGCATTCTTCTTGCTGTTGAAATACACAGTTAGGAGGATTGATAAGGGCATAACTCAAGGTATTTCCATTTGAGATTGTTATTGTTTGCATTTACCCAACTCAATTGCCAAGAGACTACGATAGGAAGAGTTTGAGCTATGTTTGTGTTATCTTACTGAAAACAAGTTACTGCATCCTTTGAAGGAAACAATACATGCCATACATGTCTGGTTTAGTTCAGAATTGAGCCACTTCAGCTGGGAAGGAGAATGCAGGGTTACACAAGTCAAAAACTCCCACAACGGTGACTATTCAGGTTGCAGACATTAACTCTCAGTCGCAGCAGTCTGAAATCATCTAATACTGGGTTGTACAGGTTATAAAGAGCTGGGAAAGGGCATCGTACAGGTCTGCCATTGTTCAAGGTGTCATACATGCTCATTTGTAGGTCATACCAGGTCTGAAGCTGATTAGAAGAGTGTTGTGCATGCCTGTACAGGCTGCATCAGGTCTGAAATACATTGTGACAGCAAATTGGTATGTCTGTGAAGTAATTGCACAGGATATCTGATTCCATTTGATGAATAACAATAAATCAAACTACTGTTAAGAGAAACTGATGATTGTATACATTGATATTAATAGCTGAAGACGTTCAAGAGAGGTTAATAACATTATTATTTTAGACTCCAGTATAAATCTGTTTGTTATTTGCTGTTAGTAAGCATTTCATGGTTATCTTCATGTTAGTTGAGTTTACATCTTTCTAGTAATATTGAAAACCACAAACCAAAAAAAAAAATTAAACACATCCGGGCAGCCCCTTACAATTACATTTTACAATGGTGTATTGTATGTGGGTCATTGGATGTGTTAACAATTGGCAGATCAAGTGGTGCATATTAACTTATGAAAATCATATTGAGATTCGAAGAGAAGATTGAGTACTGATACCATTGGTATACAGCTTAATTCATTCGTTTTTGCATGTTGTACCACTTCATGGTTTAAAATCAAACCTGGCTGCACTTATTGTTGTCCATAACAGGTCATACAACAAAGAGAGAGTGCATGATATTTGTGAAGGGGGGAACAGCCCTTAGGAATCTGATTTTTCGACTCCATTAGTTGACATTTCCAACCACATCAGTCCATGGTAGGCCTCCATTTTGCAGCAGACTTCTAGTGAGAATGGCAGCTATTAACAAGGTCATAGCATTCCAAATTTTGCTTCAATAGAGTGGAAATGGCCTCAAATTTAATCTACAGTAGTAGTGCATCAGCTTCGGTACTTGGATGACGGATCATTCTACAAGATACGGCAGTGTTGACATCATCATTTTTCTATAGCAAGCATTCTGGGTATCATTTTATATTGTATTCAATTTACATAACTATTTGACAAAATGTTTCTTTATCAGCTTTTGGCCAGAGGTTAAAAAATGTAGTAATTGTTGGATTTTGGCTTGCAAATCAATCACCAAATATATATATATATATTTGGTGGTTTAATGTAGTTTAATGGTCACCAACTACTAACTATTCAATGAATTGTCTACAAGTGGGAAATTAGTAAATTTGCAAGTTAGTTGAAGTATTTAGGTAGGGATACAGTGGTACCAATGTTGATTTTCCTGCCAACCTGTTGGGTAATAAATCTTGATTGCATTCAGATTCAGCAGTTGCACTTGCATGTCAGTTTGGAAGCTAACAATTGATACAGAGATACATTTTCTATACATCTGAGTGATAGAGTTAACAGTTATTATCAAAGGAATCTCAGAAGAGGGTAGTATAATTTTCCAAAAAATCTTGAAAAAAGATTTCCCTTTGCACATTTACAGGCAGGAGAAATCGTTGCAGATAGGTAAAGGAGGAATGAAGGTAACAGCACAGAAAAAATACTCAATTTTCTTGCTTGAGGACAGCAGCAATGGACCAATTCATGGACACAAATGTTGTAGAATATGAACATGCCCAAGTCTGATTAGAATTATAATGGGGAAACACATAACTCTACAAACAAATAACAATCCCAAAATGGTAATTGGATAAATATTTAGACCCTTGATGCCTACATTTTTAAATAGAAAGGAATTCCAAAAAGTAATGGGGGACAACAAAATATGTAGAGTTATCTAAATTATTTACATTATTATCAATCCTTACAGAATGAATTTCATGCAACTTTACCATTCACCATATTTCGTCAACTAAAGTTGAGAAATAGGCCCCAAAAGGAAATAAGTGCACACAATCAGGACTTACTGCCGAGGTTAGGCAAGCTATCCTTACTTCTGATGGCTCTAAAAAATGCATAGCATGTTTATGAATCCAAAAATTAGATACGTATTTCTCAACCAAACTATATTTGAAACTGAAGAAATAAAATATGCCAAATTCTATATAACTGGTGGTACAATGGAATGGTGACACAACAATAGAGTCTCATAGACTTACGCAAATTTCAGCCAAAGGCTAATTGACAGGTTTGACAAGAAGGATCTAGAACTGCATTTAAGAGAGCTAGCATAACTGAAACAATATGGCTTACTTGATAGTTATGTGTCTGAATTTCAGAGAGTTTTAGAGATGGTCCTAGATGTATCAAAGAGAAGACTTGTTCTATTTGGCTCTGACTAAACCACTCAGAGGTTGGGTGAAGACATTTGACCCACCTTCTTTACAGGATAAGAAACATGGAATTTTCTACAAAAGAACAAATTTCAGCCCAAGTCATTTTACACATAAAAGGCAAGAAACCCTTTCAAAAAGAATGGCCTTAAAAGACAAACATAGATGGGGGGACAAAGAATGAGTTGCCGAGGAAGGAACTATGCTTTTTATGATTTATCTAAGGCACCATGGGAACTAGGTCACAAGTGCCTTGGTCAAGGCAAGGTTTGTTATATTGAGGTTGTCTCCAATAACAAAGAGGAAATAGGAAGTTGATTCAAGAAGTGAACATGAAAAGGAAGATGCTAAACCATGATTATAGATAGTTGGAAGAACTATAGGAGGGACTTTTTCTATTCGATCAAATACACCCAAGTACAACCCATTCAGAGTTAAAGGAACATTACGTGGTCAAAGAGTGATAGTTCTGATTGATGGTGGGACAAAACACAACTTTATTGATGAGGGTTCAGTGGCCAAGAGAAGACTTGAAGTGGAGGATTTTAAAAGATTTAATGTGATGATTGCAAATGGTTTTACTATGACATGCACCAAAAAGATATCATAGTTGAGTGTCATGCTAAGCAACCTTAGGGTGACAAATGATTTCAATGATGTTGGGATCGTAGGAACAAATACGGTTTTGGGAGTACAATGGCTACACTCTTGGGAAGTACTCCAAGAATTTTCAACAATGGAGTTGAATTTCAAAGATGGTGAAAAGGTAGTGTTGATGTGAGTTTTGTGTAATGTCCCCTTTATTTGGATAACAAAAGTTAATTAAATAATTAAATTTAAGTTGTCAAAATATAATAAATTTAATGACGAATTAATTTAATTATTTAACAAAGAATTAAAATGACTTTAGTGGTGAGCTCGAAAATTAATAAAGTCATTTTATTATTATTTCCCTAAGTACAAATCAAATTAAAAAGGGGAAATAAAAATGCAAAACAAGAAAGGAAAATGAAGAGACATGCAGAGGGAAAACGAAGAGTCGTTGCAATAGGCTTTAAAAGGAGAGGCTCTTTCTGGGTATGCTTGTTTTATGCTTGATTATTGTTTTCTCTAGGAGAATTTAGGAAAGATTTGGCTTTTAGTTTTGAAACCTAAGGACAGAGACCTTCAAGATTTTTTGGCGGAATGGACGGAAACCCAACTCAGTTCTTGGTGGATTCGCGATGGATCAACACCCACTAAAATTTTAGTACTAAATCTGATATATTCTAGTCAAGACTGTAAGCAGAATGGATTCTATCACAGAGATAGCAAACAAACAAACCAATAGTAAACAACACCAGATTTATCACGTGGAAACACAAATCGGGAGAAAACCACGGTGTGAGGAAACCTCACAAATTTTGCACTCTTCTGAAGTGCGCCCTATAAGGAGCCTTCCCTGTTAAAAGATTACAAACGCACTATTAGATGCGACCCGGTTAAGGGATTTTAGAAAATAAGACTTGTTAGAACCTGCCTGGTTAGAGGACTTAGAACACCTAAACAAATGTCACCCAATTAAGGGATTTAATACAAGGGACCTGTTAATGTCCACCCAAAATACTAGGATTTTGCTATTGCAATTGTTAGAGAGCAATAGAGATTTTGATCTTTTAATGATGGCTTTGTTGAGTCTGATAAGATCAATGTTCTTCTTCAATTGAGAATCATCACCGATCACTGCAGGTACGTTCTCCTTGGTGGTTGTGCTTCCTTGCACACTCTTCTTCTTCTCTTCACCTTTTTTGTAGCTTCTTTCAGCTTACAGGTTCACTCTTTTCTTTGGCAGAATGAAGGCAAACAATATTCTTCACAGGAAGAGGAATATATAGACTTCTTGCTCTTTCTACTTTTTACATCCACTAAAGTCATTTTAATTCTAGTGGAGTCTCAGTTCACTGTAGAAACATCCAATGCATGCCATGTGCTTTTTCTGCTTTATGAAGGAAAAGACAGATGTGTGTCACAAGCTTTCCTTCAAAAGAGTTTTCTACATGTTTTAATGCCACAAACTCCGGCATTAAAACCCTCAATTGTGCCTTGCACCGATCATCTTGATAACACAAAGTCTTTCGTTCCGGATTTTGTGCAACAAATCCCGATCAGAGAGTCAAACAATTGTTTGTCGACTGTGACGACTGTGACTTTCCCCGATTCATCAGTCGTGATGAAATCTTCACTCATCGGTTTAAAACCTTGGTTGTGCACAGGTAAGAACCTTATCCTGTCCTCGGTTCCTATTACCGGTTACCGGTTGCACCTTCCTTGGTGACCGGTTTCTTTGATGATCAGTTAGAGCTTTATTACGATGTGTAACCGGTCTTCCTATGCTTATTATTGTCAGTTGTACCTGACATGTCCTTGTTTCCTGACTGAACAACACTATGTACCTTCCTAGTCATAACTGACATCACTTCTTTGCCAATCAAAGACAAAACCAGTTTGCCATGTACCAATTACATTCCTTACCGGTTAATGCCAACAATCTCCTCCTTTGGCATTGATGGCAAAACATTACCGGATCTCCACTGGTCATAATCTCCCCCTTTGACAGTAATGCCAAAGGCTAGTCAAATGACCACCTTTATGAAGCTTGCTCCCCCTTCGAGCAGCCATCCTTTGTCACCAATCCTGTTTGAGATGAGGTTGAATCCTCTGTTGAAGCACAATGGATTGATGAACATCTTTGTCTTATTACTGAAGAACAGGAAGGGGCACTACCCCTAATTTACCTCCGAGATACTCAAAGGTATTCTTCGGTAAAGGCTTTGTGAATATGTCAGCAACCTGTTCTTTTGTTGGACTTGGAACATATTCCAATCTTACTTCTTTATTTTGCACCTGCTCTCTCTGATAGTGATACTTTATAGCAATGTGCTTTGTTTTGGAGTGCATGACAAGATTTTTCGATATATTTATTGCACTTGTATTGTCACAGTAAATTGCAATCGGTTTAGGTATCTGTTCTTGGATTCCTTCCAATATATGTTTGATCCAAATCACCTGTGTGCAATTGATTGCAATAGCAACATACTCAGCTTCTGTTGTGGACTATGAAATGCAGTTTTGTTTCTTACTTGTCCATGACACAATCCTTTCTCCAAGAAAGAATGCACCTCCACTTGTGCTCTTTCTGTCATCAATATTACCAGCCCAATCTGCATCAATAAATACCTTTATTTCGAAACCTCCCTTGTGAGGAAACCATAGGCCATACTCTTCAGTGCCCTTCAGGTATCTGAAAATTCTCTTCACTGCTATTAAGTGCATCTCCTTTGGATTAGCAGAGAATCTTGCTACAATGCCTACTGCATGTGCAATGTCTGGTCTACTATGCACTACATAATGTAACTTGCTAATCATAGACCGATACAGTGTCTCATTTACTTCTTTTGCATCATCTTCCTTTGATAACTTGAGGTTAGTTATCATTGGCGTGCCAACCGGTCTGGATTCTTCTAGTCCAAAGGATTTAAGAATTTCTTTGACATACTTGGACTGAGAAATAAATATACCTTCTTTGAGCTGATGGACTTGTAATCCAATGAAGAATTTTATAGCTCCAATCATGGACATTTCAAATTCCTTCTTCATCTCCTCAGCAAAGTCTTTGCTCATTTTGTCATCTCCTCCAAAGATAATGGCATCCACAAATATCTCAGCAATCAGATTCCCTTCTTTGCCAATTTTGAGATACATATTGTTGTTATCTCTTGTTCTTGAGAATCCTATGGTCAGGAGGTATGAGTGTAACCTTTCATACCAGGCCCTTGGGGCTTGTTTTAGCCCATAAAGTGCCTTTTTCAGTTTACAGAGCATACCACTCTTCTCTGTGGATGAGAAGCCTTTCGGTTGTTCTATGTAAACTTCCTCCTCCAATATACCATTCAGGAATGCAGACTTTACATCCATCTGGGATACTTTGAACCTTTTATGAGTAGCATAAGCAAGTAGGATTCTCACTCCTAGTCTGGCCACATGTGCAAAAGTTTCACCATAGTCTAGTCGTGCCTCCTGTGCATATCCTTTACAGAGTAATCTTGCTTTGTTCCTTATCACCTTTCCTTCCTCATTCAATTTGTTTCTGTAGACCCACTTGGTCCCAATGACATTCTTGTCCTATGGTCTAGGAACAAGAATCCATGTTTCATTCTTCTCAATTTGCTCAATCTCTTCTTCCATTGCCTTGACCCAGTTTTCATCCTCCAAAGCTAGTGGTTTTGGGCTCCATATTTGAAAATAAGCAGATACTTTCCTTTGCCTTTCTCCTGGTCAGAATATTTGCATGTTTGTCACCAATAATGTTGTCAGTGGAGTGATATGTGGCATACCTTGGCAGAACCGGTCGGTGTTCCCAGTCTATATCTTCCGGTTGAGAAATATTTCCAGCACAATCATAAACAATTTCATGTTCATCATCTTGAGTTGGTCTCATGTTCTTAGGTACATTACCCTGCTCCAAGGGTCTGTTTACCTGCTCTTCTTCTTCATCAACAACAATTATTTCATTAAAGTCCAAATGATTCTCAGCATCATGTTCTTGGTGACTGTCTGATTTATCATTGTTGATCTTCTCCTTTGGTTGTTAATATTCTAAAATCTTTACATTGATGCTTTCAACTATTTTTCCTGTCCTCTTATTCAAACACCAGTAGGCTTTGCTTTTGGTGGAATAACCTAGAAATATGCCTACATCACTTTTTGACTCAAACTTACCAAAGTAAACATCTCTTTTGATGTAACAGTTGCTGCCAAAAACTGTGAAATAGCCTACACTGGGAGTGTGACCAAACCACAACTCGTAGGGAGTCTTATCGGTTCTTTTCTTTACTTGAACTCGGTTCAGTGTATATATCCTTGTGCTGATTGCTTCTCTCCAGAAGTGATGGGGAAGATCCTTCTGAATCATAAGAGTTCTTTTGCAGTCAATCAAAGTCCTATTTCTTCTTTCAGCAAATCCATTTTGTTGCGGGGTTCTCTGTGTTGATAACTGCCTCTTTATCCCTTGTTCCTCACAATAGTGAGTGAATTCTTGAGAGGTATATTCACCTCCTCTGTCTGACCTTAGACACTTCAAGCTTTTACCGGTTTCCTTCTCCACTCAAGCCTTATAGATCTTGAACATGTGGAAGGCCTCAAATTTTTCTCTAAGAAAGAGTGTCCACATCATTCTTGAAAAATCATCCACAAAGAGCATGAAGTACTTGTCTCCATAGTAGCTCTTCGTCCTCATAGGTCCACATCAGTCTGTGTGTACAAGATCTAGAACATTTCCAGCAGAAAATGATTTACTACTGAAACTTGTTCCTGTCAGTTTTCCTAATTGACAATCCTTACAAATACCTCTGTCAGGTTTTGTAATTTCAGGAAGCCCTCTGACTGACTTCTTGCTTACTTTGACAATGCTGTCAAAGTTTATGTGGCAGAGCCTCTTATGCCACAGCCAACTATTGTCCTCTTTGGTTACAACACAGATTTTATTTGTTTCTCTTTTTACTGATGTTATGAGGCAAGCTCCTTCCATTGAGTCTAGATAGAACAGGTTCCCTTTACTCTGTCTACCAGTAGCAACATGAGCTCCTGATTGGTTCCTGACAATACAAGAACCTTGCTCGAACTCCAATAGGTATCCCTTGTTTAATTGAGCTACACTCATTAGATTGTACTTGAGTCCTTCCACCCAGTACACATCCTTGCATACAGCTTCATTGCCAAGTGCAATTGAGCCTTTACCTTTGATAGCCCAGGGAGCATTGTTACTAAAGGTTACCGATCCACCATCATTGAGCTTTACGCTGATGAACTTGTTTTTATTACCAGTCATGTAGTGAGTGCATCCGCTGTCAATGATCCAGTCATCATGCTGATGAGATCTTGAGATAAGTGCCATTTCACTTATCACTTGGCTTTCTTCTTTTATTGCAACAAAGGCAATTTATTCATCTTCAGATTCATTGTCCGTGACTCCTTCAACTAGGTAACACTCCTTTGCTTTGTTCTTGAATCGGTTGGTCTTTTCTTTATTTTCATTATCAGGACATCTTGCAACAATGCGTCCTATCTTATTGCAAGAAAAGCATTTTAGTGGAAGTTTACCTTTGTACTTCTCTTTTCCTTTTGAAAATCTCATTGCGATGAGTGCTTCAAACTCATCTTGCTACACCTCTTCAGAAAGTAGATTTTCAACAAAATTTTCAGCCTTACTGGTAGAATTATTACAGGTTTCTCTTCCTTTCTTGGTGGAAGACGTATTAACAGAAGATTTAAAAGCAGCTTCTTGCATGGGTAAGCTGTTATCAAAATTACTCAATTCAAATGCAGTCAACTTACCAATTAGGGAGTCAAGAGTGAATTGAGACGTGGTCACTGATCTGAGTTCCTGTATGGCTGAGATTTTGATAGCATACTATGGCCTGAGCATTCTCAGTATTTTGCTTATCACATCTTCCTCACTCAGTGTTCCTCCAGCACTTTTGATGGAGTTCATCACTTCTTTGATTCTATTGTTGTAATGCTCAATATCCTCTCCTTCATTCATCCTCATATCATCATATTTGCCTCTGAAGCTCTCTACCTTTTCTCTTTGAACATGTGGGTCACCACCATACACAGTTTGTAGCTTGGCCCACATCTTGCAAGCAGTAGTCAAATTTTAAATCTCTGCATATACATGATCAGGTAGCGTACTTGCTATCATATCCATTGCAGCTGTGTGTTCTGTGCTGATCTTTTGTTGATCAGGCGTCAAGGTACCGGTGGGTTTAGTGTAATCATTGATTACATGATTCCAGTATTGATCTTCGGTTGTCTTCATGTACATCTTCATTCTACTGCACCATAAGGTGAAGTTTTCCTTGGAAAACTTTGGTCCTTCCTTCCTCATCATTGGAACTTTTCCCTGTTGCGGTTAAGCAGCTTAGAAAAGGGACTTGACTCTGATACCAATTGTAGGTCCCAACAGGTGCTGAGAGAGGAGGGATGAATCAGCACCCACTAAAATTTTAGTACTAAATCTGATATATTCTAGTCAAGACTATAAGCAAGAATAGATTCTATCACAGAGATAGCAAACAAACAAACCAATAGTAAACAACACCAAATTTATCACGTGGAAACCCAAATCGGGAGAAAACCACGGTTTGAGGAAACCTCACAAATTTTGCACTCTTCTGATGTGCGCCTTGTTAGGAGCCTTCCCTGTTAAAAGATTACAAACGCACTATTAGATGCGACCTGGTTAAGGGATTTTAGAAAATAAAGCATGTTAGAACCTACTTGGTTAGAGGACATAGAACACCTAAACATATGTTACCCGATTAAGAGATTTAATACAAGGGACCTGTTAATGTCCACCCAAAATATTGGGATTTTGCTATTGCAATTGTTAGAGAGCAATAGAGATTTTGATCTTTTAACGATAGCTTTGCTGAGCCTGATAAGATCGTTGTTTTTCTTCAATTGAGAATCATCACCGGTCACTACAGGTATGTTCTCCTTGGTTGTTGTGCTTCCTTGCACACTCTTCTTCTTCTTCTCTTCACCTTTTCGTAGCTTCTTTCAGCTTACAGGTTCACTTTTTTCTTTGGCAAAATGAAGGCAAACAATATTCTTCACAAGCAGAGGAATATATAGACTTCTTGCCCTTTCTGCTTTTTACATGCACGACCTGTTTAAAGATCACCTTCGGATCCATCACCTAGTGGAGTTTCAGTTCACTGAGGAAACATCCAATGCATGCCATGTGTTTTTTCTGCTTTATGAAGGAAAAGACAGATGCGTGTCACAAGCTTTCCTTCACTAGAGTTTTCTACATGTTTTAATGCCACAAACTTCGGCATTAAAACCCTCAATTGCGCCTTGCACCGATCGTCTTGATAACACAAAGTCTTTCGTTCCGGATTTTGTGCAACAAATCCCACTCAGAGAGTCAAAAAACTGTTTGTCGACTGTGACGACTGTGACTTTCCCCGATTCATCAGTTGTGATGAAATCTTCACTGATCGGTTTAAAATATTGGTTGTGCACAGATAAGAACCTTAACCTGTCACCATCCCTTCCACTGGTTGTACCGGTTGCACCCTTTCCTCGGTTCCTGTTACCGGTTACCGGTTGCACCTTCCTTGGTGACCGGTTGCTCTGATGATCAGTTAGAGCTTTATTACGATGTGTAACCGGTCTTCCTACGCTTATTATTGTCAGTTGTACCTGACCTGTCCTTGGTTCCTGACTGAACAACACTGTGGACCTTCCTAGTCATAATTGACAACACTTCTTTGCCAATCAATGACAACCTATTTGCCATGTACCGGTTACATTCCTTACCGGTTAATACCAACAGAGGTATTTCATTTCTATATGGAAAAGAAGATTGTAATGATCTATCTTCATATTTAATTCAAATCTCTATTTCAGTCGGATATTACATGATTTTTAGTGAAATATGTTGGTTTAAAAGAAATTGGTTGCATGCAAAATGTTTGTTTAAATTTTTGTGGTTCATTTTGAAAAAATCTGGACCAAATATCCTAGGGGGGTATTACATTTTGTGACCACTCCAACATGCAGGATGAAACACTTAGTATTCCAGGACGAAACGCCAAATATCAAATCCTCTCTTGAATAAGGAAGCTTAGATGCTAAACAATGTATATGATTGTGTGATCAACTAAGATAACCTCAAGGCTCCTAATCATGGACTTACTCAGTTTTGTGATGTGATTCGTTGGTAATCATTTGGGGACTTACGCTATTCATTCAATAGATATCAACTTTGCAAATGCAAATGATTTAACAATGTATGCTCTTCATTTACTTGTAAAGTAACAAATTGCAAAAAGATTGGGTTCAAGAAATCTAACTCTAACAATGCAAAAGATCGTTAAAGATGAGGTGAGGTTAAACCAATCCTTACTTCGCCAAATCAACTATGCAAAGGAGGGTGTTATCTTCTAAGGATGCGGGGATGATTTTCATATTGTTAAGACTCATTCAAATACCCAATGATGGCGCAAACCAAATGAACATTTCCAATTGAAGTTAAATGCTTGCAATAAGTTCAAACCAACCTTACACTACTACTTGCAATCAACAAGTACCAAAAGGCATGAACATAGTTTCACCGTAATTCACCAAACAACAATATCTTTCATTCATCTACTCAACATTAAAAAAATCCTAATCTAAATGAGGAAATGTAGCAACCATGCAATACATCCAAAAATACACAAACATTCACTATGATAACAACAATGAAGAAATAATAAATTTGGTAGCATTACAGCAACAATCTCTCGAAGTCTCTCTTTACAAATGAGAGGAGCAAGCCTTTTATAGGGAGCTCAAGTACAATGAACAACTAAGATTGATTTGGAATCAATGGCCAAGATTAAGCCAACACAACCCTAATGTAACTATCACTTGAAAACATTTAATGCTTATCCAATTACAATAAAGCACCGCTTTGTGGATCAATTAGAAAATTACATTGCTTGTATGAACCAATGAGAAAATTGGTTTAGTAGAGATATTAGGTGGACTCCACATGTACACTTGGAATGATTTGATTGGATGAACTTGGACATGTGGAACTAAAGTCCTTTGATTGGTTCAAGATGAATGGACGTCGCCTTAGCATGCTTATCTTGTGAACTTGATCTATTCCTTATAAAGAAAAGATATTTTTTGATACTCGACATTATTAGGCCCTTAGTTGATTATGATGGCTTGATTTCCCAAATTGTTTTATCTTCATGAATTTTCTCCATCTTCTTGGAAATCTTCTCATTGTCATGACTTTGAACTAGCTTGTACTAGTATCTCGCCTTGATCTTGCTCTTCGAATTCCATTTCAATGGCTTGAACTTGGACATGCAATTATCACCTTGATCTTTGGCATCGAACAATCTTGACTTGTATCTCGCCTGCTAATGCTCCAATGTTGTCCTTGATGTCGAAAGCCATCTCCTCATGAATTTCATGCTTGGACCTCGCCTTCCATGCTCAACCCCATATCACCTTGCAAGACCAAAAAGAAATTTTGTGTTAAGTTCACAAAGATGGCAAGTGTAAACAAGATAAAGTATTCCATCTGATCTTATCGTTGCAGTTGCATTTGGATTAATCCATACATTAACATTGAACAAATCCCAATCCTACTCGAATTCCCATTCAAAATGTCATCTTAGATGTTTACCTTGCTGGCTGATATCAAAATTATGGGTGTGTAAAGTCTAAGGATTGTGTATATTTGTCTCAAATTCTGATTTTCTTGCCCCAATCTGCAAGTTTGCACCCTACTAGACTTAAAAGCCTGAATTTAAACTCTTGAATTTGCCCAAAATCTGATGTTTTCCAAGTTTGAATTCAAAAGTACTTTCAATTTCCTTCCAAATTCGAATAGCTGATGTGAAATTAGCTGAATTTCCAAGTAGATCTGCTCTACTCTTGATCGAATTACCAGTATTTGCCTTGTTGGTGTGTTTGAAATGAGGTCTTGATTGCCTCTATATAGGCAACCAAGGCCAAAAGGCGTCATCCTTTGCTTGGGCCGACCCAACGAGGAGAAAATATAATGATTTTAAATTTTGGTTTTTAGTTCTTCAATGTTGGCCGACTTGGCTTAGCCCCTTCTCATCAAATTTGATGACAAATTTGGTTGCAAAGGTCGAATTGTTGAGTCTCTATGTTGGGCAGAAATTTAGGGTTTCATGGACAAGCTTGTCCAAGAGGTGGTCAAAATCCGACCTACCCTTGGACAGCCATGTCCAAGGTGAGGTTGGATTGGCTGCCCAAGGTGAGGTTGGATTCCGACCTCTCCTTGTACAACATTCTTGCTTGTCTATCTCAAGTTTTATCATGCCTTTTTCATTCACTGAACTCATTTTACCTTTTACCTTGTCATTTTCAGACTTGAAACTCATCTTGGATCCTTGTTTTAACTTTGAAATCTGAGATTTAATCATGACCTCTTCCAGAATTGAGATCTGGTTTTGTGTTTTTGCATGGATGAGGCTGAATTTTCCACCATTTTAAGTCTGATTTTAATGGTATAAAGGCTTGGTTGCAATCCAAAATGGTCATATTCGTGATGGAGACCAAATTGGAATCAAAATTTAACCAAGACTAGGGAGGCGGAAATTAGGGGGTCTTCATACAAGCCTGTACATGAGAAGGTCCGATTCCGACCTGTAATGTCCCCATTTTTGCACCTTCCTAAGCATCAATTATTTTCAGAGGTTAGTCTATTATCAATGGCCCCCATAAGCTAATGTGGTGATTAGGGAGCCCTTTGAGGACCATTCAAGGTTATTCAACTAACCATTCGACCATCTATTTCAATACTCTCCATCTCAGTGCATCACTTTATTTGTGGTTTACCTTCCAAAGGTCTTTTAGGCTCTTTTTATACACACTATTTTTAGTAAGTCACGTGGACATTTGGGTCCATACTTACTATTTATGGCAAGTGTAATGTCCCCTTTTTCGGGCACATTATTTCATGTTGTGTCGTAAGCCATCTCATCATGATCCAGTGGGCTAACCGAGGCTTTCTAGGGATCAATGTGGTATTTGGCCTAGGTTATTCTAGTTTCAAGCCAATTAGAGCAGTTTCCACAGGGTTTCTAGGGTACTTACTATTTATAGTAAGTCGGCAAAGTTCAATTTTCTTGGCATTTCAATATTGGACTTGGAGCGTCTCGCCGAGAGCTTTCCGGCAAGCTATCACATGTCATCTTCCGAGTTCGTTTGGTCCTCTATTTTAATGCCAGAAGATTCCTTACTTTATTATTATGTCACTTTATGACTTAACGGTTATATTTATTTAAAAGTGACTTAAAGTGGGAATATGAAGAGACAGAGAAGGGAAATTGAAGAGTCACAGCTACAGCTTTAAAAGAAGGATTGGAGTCTCATTTGGTTATGCTTAGTTTATGAATTTATTTCTCTTGGGAATCCAGGAAGCTTCAACTTTCGGTTCTGAAACCTGAGGACGAAAACCTTCAGGCTTTCTCGGTGGATTGGACGGAAACCCAATTCATCTCCGAGGTGGCTTCATAGCATAGTTCACAATTGTATCTACAGGTTCTTGATTATCCAATCTTGTTGTTGCATTTTGTATTTCAGATTGGATTTTGTAGTTTCATTGTTATTGTATTGTTGTTGTATAATATGATAACATTTTCTGAGGTATTTGAATGGAATACATTGCTGGTTATTTCTGTTAAATCAATATTATATTGCATGCGAATGTTTGTTTTATTTTTGAGATATATTTGAGTGGTATTCGGGGAAAATATCCATTTGGGATATTACAGTGGTATCAGAGCTAAAAATCTTGCCAGCCTATGAAGTTTTCCTACAGAAACAAAGTTGCAGAGATATATTTACAGAAGAGTTGTCATTTTCGAATGGTGGAACTTCTCTCAGTCTTCAACTTATCTTATTTTGCAACATACAACAACAATCTTCATTAGTGCAAGGTGACATAAGGATAATAGTGTATGCGCTCTCAGCAACTTCTATCACAAGCACTGCTATTTGCACACAATCTGGTTCCACTGGGCACTCCAAGTACTACACAAGGATTTTAAAAAGAGACACCTACAGCAGTAACGCACTAGTGGATAGTGTGTACGGGCTGTGTATCAAGGGACTCGGAGCCTTGTTTATACTCCCACCATCACCCAAAACGTGGGTTAGGCACTGGAAGTGTTGAAGCTATCGACCCACTCCCAATGGCACGTGTGGACTGTGGCTCAGGCTGAACATGAGCGCAGTCAAGGATCACTGCTCAGGCCGAGACTAAAGGTTGCAGGAGGTTACCAATCCATAGCGGGTTGGAGAAGGCAGTAGGGCGTAAGGAAGCTGCTACAGCAGCTTGACGTGAGCAAGGGGATTTTGCACGGGCCTGGTATTTGGATTCCGCACGGGCCTAGTATTTCCACAACGGGTCTGGTGGATTGGCAAGTTTAGAAGATGTTGTGCGACATCTTGCAACTGAAGAGGCATAAGGGTCGAGAATCACGTTGGAGCGCCTTCAAATCTAAGCACATACCTATACCGACTTGGGGACACTAAAATGGAGGCGTAACCAATCCTCAATTGAGAGTCGATTCTTGAGGTCACTGGAAGGCTTGCAGCCCGCGTCCAATCTTTGTCGCGTGTGTTGCTATTGGCACACATGACTGGTATACGTCAGTCATTCTAGGCTTGAGAATAACACACTTCCGCCACAACACATACTCTCGTGAGCATTCATTGTCGGGTGGAATATACAGTTAGTAACTACCGCATTTGACAACATTTGATGAAACATAAGAATATCGAGTTGTGGCCCCCAGTTAGTTGCAAACCGCACTTGGTAATATTTGATGAAGCAGAGGAGTAACGGGTGTGATACACAATCAGTGGCAACTGCGTTCGGTAAGGTTGAGGAAGACATTCTTCTTGGAGACAGCCGCACAACACCTACGCACAGTCCAGTCAAGTAACGCTGCAACCAGTCCAGTTACTCACGGGTGGTGATCCCCCACACTAATAATTCTGGTGGAAACTTAGGTTGGTGCATCTTTGATACTGTTCTCAGTTGGTTGGCATTTGTAATACAGTATTAAATATACAGCTGAGTCTACGTTCGTATATTAAGAAATTTGTCTTAGCTTGAAGTATACGACTGTTGATTGGAAATATATATATTAGATATGTTTTGGATGCTTGATTGAATGGCACTTACCTACAAATGATACACTGAAAACAAATCTGGATGAAACTATCAAATACGAGATTGTTACATTAAGGGAAAGATATATTGTTTTCGAATTCCATCAGTAAATAACACAGACATCCAAAACTAGACAAATCAGAAATTTGTGGCATCTGATTGTCGGGAAAAACATTGAGATGTACAGAAAGTGGAAGTAACAGCAGTGAGGATTACTGCATCTATTACGTATGGCCTTGTTAAAGATACCTCTAAGAACTGAAATTACAGAATACTTTAATAAACAGTCATTCGTGCTTGTATACGTCGTTGGATGGGTATTCATTATCTGTCATTACAGGATATTTGGGAAACTGAAATACATACGCAGTAGCTTATTAATCTTCAATGATATTTCACAGAAAGCTTAGAGGAATTGAATAATGGAGACACTGGAAAGTCCAGTATTCTCAAAAGAATTCAATGACACATTTTACGGTGACCAGCTAAGGGACATTCGAAAGGAAATTGAAATTGGAAACGAGTTGTATTGCCTTGGATGGCAATTGGAGCAGAAAATTATGGGAGGTATGCTGGCCAAATTAGATGAGATAAATTCATATCTATCTAGGATAGATCAATCTGATTGTCGACTCTTCAATTGGGCTATGCAGCTCTCAATGGTTGCTTTGGTCCAACACAGGTTTATGAATCATCCACACAAAGACGTTAGGCTTGCAATCGCCTCATGTCTCAGTGAGATCACTCGGATTACAGCCCCTATTACTCCTTATACCGATCACATTTGGAGGCAGGTATTACAGCTAATTGTGGACAGTTTAGGTGGACTGAAAAATGACAGAGATCCTACCTTTGGTAAGCAAGTAAAAATCTTGGAATTAATGGCCAGTACTAGAATTTTCAGTCACATGTTGAATCTCGGTTGTGATAAGATGGTTCAACAATTATTTCAGTGCCTCCTAAATAATTTCAGGAAGCGTCATCCAGATGAGGTGAAGACGTGCATAAAGACTATCATGACCTTGATTTTAGATGAGGATATCGACATATGTAAACAATTGCAATCAGATGTGTTGGCAATCTGGAGAGAACTAAAGTCCTCAACCGTGGCATGTGAGCTCTCAACTAAATTGATTAAGCTTCAAGCTGAAAGATTCAAGAATTTATTGTCTAAAAAAGAACAAATATCAATAGGCATACAGGTTGTAGGATCTCCGAAAATGGGCAAGGACCAAATGACAACAGGGCAGATTTGTTTTATATGCCAAGAGGGCTAGTCACAAGAACATGTTTGCGGTATTAATCAGGGAGAAGATAAATTGCAGCCAAGTGATAATGAAAATATAGTTTTGAATACATCTCTTTCAAGACATGGTGAAGAGTGTTCAGAGTTCTACTTTGGTGACTTGGTGGCTGAATTTGGCAAATTCATGATTAAAGGCTGTGATAACCAGTTGGAAGCCTTTAGCAATTCGTGTAATGAGGAATCGTGTGATTTCTTTAGCAGCACCTCACTCATGCATAATGCTGATATGGATGACCCCTTGGGTAGTACATCCCACAATAACAATGATGAGAAGCATGCCTTGAAGAGTTAGCTGAAAGTCAGTGACGATACCATTATTGCACCTCTTGTACACCATGATAGCACTCACCAGGTTATTGATGATCTATACAGGAAAGCTCAAAGGGATACAGGACAAGATGGTATAAGGATTGGGTCTTATGTTGCAGATTTACAGGGGGTCAAAACAGCATTTGAGGATTGAAAATCAGAATATTTGTGTTTACTTTCAGATCGCGACTACCTGTTACAGGTTGCTGGAAAATATGTTGAGCAGTTGAGGGAAAAGGAGGATGAGATTAATAAGCTCAATAGAGAGCTCAGTGTTACTCAGGGTGCCTTCGAACACACACGTATTGCTCTTCAGGAAGCAAGAAATCAGATTGTTGTCTCTAGCCAGTACAGGGAACAGGACGACAAGGAAAGATCTGAATTCTTTCAGGAGGTGATTCAGGAACTTGATAGCATACAACAGACTTATGACTTGGATAGCTGTCCCAAAAGATATTTGGGTCACCCAGAGTTTCTTTATGAGTTAGACCACTTTCAGGTGGTTGACAATTCCTTGTTTGAGATGGGTGCTGATTTGACATTTGATAATCCCCTTTTTCAACTAGATGAGGAAGATATTTCCTATCCCTATGACGAGGATGAGATGGATTGCAGGATTTGGGACCCAAGTTCAGTTACTAGAGATGAGTCTTGGTCACCCGCTTGGAGTAGCGAGGTGGGTTCAGTTATTGAGCATTTGGTTCCTACATCAGCAGTTCAGGATGGGCAGCTATATCTTATTGCATGATGGGTGATATGCCTTTCCTTGCGCTATCTCTCGTTGATGGAGAGATGTCTAGTGTTGGTGAGTATTCGTTGATTCATTCCTCTCTTCACACAGTTGGGACTCCACTACATTACCGTACCGATTCATCCAGTGACTATGGTAACTCTATCACCACAGGTTTTGGGCATGATGATGATGATTGGGCGGAGTTTATTTAGTACGGGATTGTTGAGCTTGGTTTGATGATTGCGCTTGATGGTGTGAAATTTTCACACAATGATGTGCATTGTATGACTCTGGGTATAGAGAGACAGTTATGGGATCCTAATGTTGATTTAGGATTTCCAATGGAGTTGGTTAGTGCATCACATTATGGCCACATTGTATGGGATGCACTTTGTTTTCCATTCAACCCACCTACGGAGGACTTTCTTTTCAGATTATTGCATAGGTGTGGGATGGGAGATTGGTTTGGTACGCTTCCCTTCTTGCCGGAGGAAGCTTTGTCCTGAAGTCTTAATCGTTTGCCTCTTCAGTATAGTTTCCGGTTCGGGCTACAGATTAGAGGGGCAGTGTTTTGGCAGTTGGACAATTCACTCATTATGGGCATGGAACGACAAGATATTTCAGTCAGCTGGGGAGATGGATGGTCCTTTTGTTTGTGGGATCCAGGAGGGACATTCTCACAATTAGTACTGATTCGGGGAGCTGATTGGTATGAGGTTAGGTTCCCCCCTTCGTTTGACCTTGGTGGTGCTTATGGTTTCAGTTGGAGTGAGGTTCTCAGTTGGATTGAGGGTTTTCTCACAGATGATGGCAGCACAGGGCAGATTGATTCAGCTGATCAAGCACATGGGGTGATTTGGGATCGCGACATTAGAATGATTAATGCATTGTTGTTGTGTGATTGGCTTCACAAGTTGGGACATATATTTTTTGTTTTAGTTTTTCACGACCGATTGGTGGAGCAGCTTTCGTGAGGTTGGTATGGGATCCAGGTATTTTGGTCACAGCATGCAGATACCGATTGCTTGAGGGCAAGCAATCTTTGGGAAGGGATGATTTATAATGTCCCCTTTTTCGGGCACATTATTTCGTGTTGCGTCATTAGCCATCTCATCATGATCCGATGGGCTAACTGAGGCTTTCTAGGGATCAGTGTGGTATTTGGCCTAGGTAATTCCAGTTTTAGGCCTATCAGAGCAGTTTCCAAAGGGTTTCCAGCGTACTTGCTATTTATAGTAAGTCGGCAGAGTTCAGTTTTCTTGGCATTTCAGTATTGGACTTGGAGCGTCTCACCGAGAGCTTTCCGGCAAGCTATCACACGTCATTTTGCAAGTTCGTTTGGTCCTCCGTTTTAATGCCAGAAGATTCCTTACTTTATTATTATGTCACTTTATGACTTAACGGTTATATTTATTTAAAAGTGACTTAAAGTGAGAATATGAAGAGACAGAGAAGGGAAACTGAAGAGTCACAGCTGCAACTTTAAAAGAAGGATTGGAGTCTATTTTGGTTATGCTTAGTTTATGAATTTATTTCTCTTGGGAATCCAGGAAGCTTTAGCTTTCAGTTCTAAAACCT
This sequence comes from Chamaecyparis obtusa, assembly GCA_027943335.1. Lineage (NCBI taxonomy): Eukaryota > Viridiplantae > Streptophyta > Pinopsida > Cupressales > Cupressaceae > Chamaecyparis > Chamaecyparis obtusa. The sequence continues at coordinate 51,179 of BSBK01001039.1, read as the reverse complement.
GAGGATGGAAACCATTAGGCTTTCTCGGTGGATTGGACGGAAACCCAGTTCATCTCCGGGGTGGATTCACAGCAGAGTTCAGCATTGTATTTGTTAATATTATTCAGATTTACTTAGGAAAGAATAAACTATAGAGTACTTTCAAATGCTAAACATAGAATAAACTAGCAAGGTGAGATAGTACCCGGATTTATGTTCTAATACAATCCTCAAATTGATCCAGCTAGGGCTTCCCTTGAAGTCTTCAATCTGGTCTTGATTTATGCTACAAAATTCTGCTCTTTGGAGTACTGCTGTTAGGTACAGAATTGTATTGACACAAGGAAATCGTAGCTTCTTGATTGATTTGCTGCTTTCAGACTTGATGCATCTGCTGCCTTATATAATTTCGTTGATGCCCTAGATGAAGAGCTCGCTTTCCTTTATTCTGCTATTGATGATGCCCTAGATGAGCTCGCTGTCCTTTATCCTACTATTGTTGATGCCCTAGATTAAGAGCTCGCTGATCTGTCTTTATGCGATACCTTAGGAGGGAAGAGCACATTATGTTTTGTGTGTCTTCCCTCAAGACATGATCTCCTATAAATAGGAGTCATATCAGCCAAAGGAGGGAGCTGACCTGTCCCAAGAGGGCCGACCCTAGATCAAATGATATAAATCATATTCTTGAGGAGGGCCGACCTGACCTAGTATAGGAAATTAATTAATAATAAACCATTATCAATTCTGCGGTTTAGTTTGATCAAGGCCGACAGGGTATAATATTAACACTCCCCCTTAGACTGGAGGGCAAGATCAAACCATAGATCCCATCTATACTAGGACACATCCTTAACTATCACTCTTGATAGTGAGAACAAAACATAGCCATCTCGGATACCCTAGCCTGAGATATCATAGATTCTAAGTCTATGAAGGTAGATCCTATCTACCATAAGCCCAAGTCTATATATAAAAATTTGGCTCAAAACTATTATCCTCCGAATGAGTGGATTGATTAGATCCATGAGAATATTAAGTCCATGATATTCATAATAACATTGGATTGCCAAATTCTTCAATATATAGAAACATCAAGTCCATGATGTATACCATCCAATTTGTGGACAACTAAATTCACGAGTCTCCAAGACTCAAGAGATGTCAAATCCATGACAACATACCAACATCAAGTACATGATGTTTTACTATCCAGATGTGGATTTCTCAGATCCACGAGTCCCATGACTCAAGAATTTAGAATATCAACACTGATATTCATGGTATCATCAAGTCCATGATGTTACCAAATACTCAATTGTGGATCCCTGATCCATGAGTCTCCAAGACTCAGATGATATCATCTCCATGATATCCAGAGCATTGGTCTCACGATTATCAAGTCCATGATATTCACCAAGTGCTAGGAGTAATGGACTTTTGACACCAAATCCATGATGTCTCACCGATTACCATTACATCCATGATGTCTCACCAATTACCAGGTGTAATGGTCTTTTGACATCCAACGATGTCTCACCCATTACTAGGTGTAATGGTCTTTTGACATCAACGATGTCTCACCCATTACTCAGCAATGGATCCCTGATCCATGCAAATGTGGACCCCTGATCCACGAGTCCCCTGGACTCAAAGAACATCAAATGATATTCTCCAACTCATAAGAATAACTTAACCAAAGCATAAGTATATCCAAATGAATAACCACATGAATCTCATAAACAAAACCTCATCTCATAAGTATAAGATTGACCAATACGATCATAAGATTCAAGTTAGATGTAAAGTTCACATATAGAACCATATGTATTATAGTTCCTACTATAAAGAAATGTATTCACACATATATATGATCAATAATCATGAATACATATAACAAAGCATAGCATATGCAAGGGATAACATATATCCATATATAGTATGCTCCATGCATACCACAACATTATCTCTAAGTGTATGTTTCCATAAAATATGCCAATGTAAAGTATGTTCTCATAACAGAAATGAGTCAAGGCAATATAAAGTATGTTTCCCATACATAACATAATATAGAGTATGTTTCTACATTTAATCAATAATGTATGCACTCATGCATCAATGTAAAACAGTTAATTAATTATACCCACAATCAGCTGTATAAGATCCCTATACTTGACAGCGTAAGGTATGATACGTGTCATAGAGTAAGGTATGTTCCTCATACCTAACCATCCAAGCTAAACAGACATTCCATTCAGCTATGAATATCACAATTATAAGCTATGCCTATAGGGAATGTTCCTACTCATGTAGAAGGGAGAGGTTTATACCAGGTGTAAGTGAGCCCATAATAAAGCTCCCTCTTAAGCTTAGACTCAAGGCAACATGAGTCCATATGTGCAAGACCTATGCATATATCTAAATGTAGTTCTCTCTAGAACAAGTATAATATTAGCCAATATAATTATAAGTCATTAGCCATAATCAGTAAATGAAAGAGAGTATGACCCATTCATACATGATACAAAGATGTATGCCCCATACAATCAGCATTTGTGCATAAGAATAATCACATAAGTCTTTCATCACCTAAAGATAATCAATATAGTTTTCTATATGAATGTTCTTATGCAGATAACAACATTAATTCTAACATATGCCAATGTAAGAAAGTTCCAGCCAATAATGTATGTACCTATGCACAATAACTAGCATCCATCTAGCAGTCAACTATGATTTTTCCATAACAGAGACAATGAGTCAATCAATATCAACATATTCCAATCAAGAGATGGATTTACTCACATAATTTCTAATCAAGACAAAACATATCATATCCCAGTGTGAGGTATACTCCACAGTCATACTGTATGAAGCCAAATATGCCAATAATTATGTAAGTTGCCTTCATACGCATCCAAACCAGTGAGGGCATGATTAAACTCCCTCTTAAACCATATGTCTATGATTAAGACACCCAGGGAACAGGGGACTTACTCCCTCTAGATAGACTTATCTTCATCCAAACATGCTGAGGTAAATCAAGTATGCTGCTTACATGCTAAAGTACACAGTGTATAGTAGTTCTCTCATAGAACAAGCATAAATCAGAAAGGAGGGCATACTTAAATGGATAGTTCTTTATATTACCCTAGCTGTAACTATACCAGATTATGTCACTTGTCCAACACAAGCCAAAGTTGTCAGAACACAAAAGTATTTCCTTCACATTCATAAGCAATCATAACAGTTCTATCATAAGCCAAGTGTTATGAACCAGCCAATATGTAAATATAGCATATGTAATTGCTAATCAATGCAAATGTTTAATCAATTAACTATATGAAGCTAAAGAACTAGCTAATAATCCAATAAGCCATGAATGAGGGATAGGAGAGTGAGCCCATAATAAACTCCCCCTTAAGCTTAGATTCCATCTAGAACTAGCCAGGGCAAATTTGCACTTGAAACATGAATTCTATGTAGTTCTCTCAAGAATGTTACAATGCAACATGAGACTTCAGCTAATATACAGAAATGCCAATATGTAATCACAGCAACATAAAGTCAACACATACAAGGCTATATTAGCAATCAGTTGTGCATGACCCTCTATAATGGTGGAAAGTATAACCTATGCCTAGGTAAAGTATGCATTTCACAATGCCAGTTTAGATATATCAAATAGCTAATTCAATCATGTTCTTTTCAAATATTTTAGCTATGACAATTAATCAGCAAGATATGTATGACCAAGTTAAATTGCAAAGTTGCAATATATACCAATGAAAGGTGTGCTACCTACACATGCATAGAACCAGAATGAATACCAATAGTTAAAGTTCCCATACATCAAACAAGATGAAGGTATGTATCTTGATTCAAATATGATCTATCCACATACTCCCTATGCCACGCACCTAATCTCAAGGTGATCTACTCCCTCACAGAGGCAACTAATTGAAAATCAAAACCCTTATTTCAATATTAGACAAAACCCTAGATGCCATTAGATTGAATTCCTAAATCTGAATTTGATCTTTTCTCTACCGTAGCTCGGATATCATGTTAATATTATTCAGATTTACTTAGGAAAGAATAAACTATAGAGTACTTTCAAATGCTAAACATAGAATAAACTAGCAGGGTGAGATAGTACCCGGATTTATGTTCTGATACAATCCTCAAATTGATCCAGCTAGGGCTTCCCTTAAAGTCTTCAATCTGGTCTTGATTTATGCTACAAAATTCTGCTCTTTGGAGTACTGCTGTTAGGTACAGAATTGTATTGACACAAGGAAATCGTAGCTTCTTGATTGATTTGTTGCTTTCAGACTTGATGCATCTGCTGCCTTATATAATTTCATTGATGCCCTAGATGAAGAGCTCGTTGTCCTTTATTCTGCTATTGATGATGCCCTAGATGAGCTCACTGTCCTTTATCCTACTATTGTTGATGCCCTAGATGAAGAGCTCGCTGATCTGTCTTTATGCGATACTTTAGGAGGGAAGAGCACGTTATGTTTTGTGTGTCTTCCCTCAAGACATGATCTCCTATAAATAGGAGTCATATCAGCCAAAGGAGGGAGCCGACCTGTCCCAAGAGGGCCGACCCTAGATCAAATGACATAAATCATATTCTTGAGGAGGGCCGACCTGACCTAGTATAGGAAATTAATTAATAATAAACCATTATCAATTCTGCGGTTTAGTTTGATCAAGGCCGACAGGCTATAATATTAACAGTATTTACAGGTTCTTGATTATCCAATCTTCTTGTTGCATTCTGTATTTCAGATTGGATTTTGTAGTTTCAATGTTATTGTATTGTTGTTGTATAATACGATAACATTTTCTGAGGTATTTGAATGGAATACATTGCTGGTTATTTCTATTAAATCAATATTATATTGCATGCGAATGTTTGTTTTATTTCTGAGATATATTTGAGTGGTATTCGGGGAAAATTGCTACAAACGTAAATGGCAGAATACTTGACTGATTAATCAGAGATCAAATGATCTATATATACAAAGAGGAGAGTCGAATAGAATAGAAACATTCTATTCTAGACTACACCTAAATATTAGAAACATTCTAATATTTACAGAGATACAATAAGATACAATAGTGAGCATTAATAAGAAACACAAATATTATTCTAATACCCCTCCTTAATGCTCAATCTATTTACTACACCAATAGATCCCCTGAATTTAACAAACTTGTCAGGACCAAGGGGTTTTGTGAAAATATCTGCTGGCTGCTCTAAGGTAGGGACATAGAGTAACTGAATAGATCCATCTTCTACTAACTGTCGGATGTAATGGCAATGAAGCTCTATGTGCTTGGTTCGTTCATGAAACACTGGGTTCTTGGCAAGTTTGAGTACTCCTTGATTGTCTAAAAACAAAGAAGTCGGACCTGCTTGAGGAATATGCATATCTGCAAGCATCTAACGGAGCCAAACTGCTTCACAAGCTGCCTTGACAGTGCCTCTATATTCTGCTTCTGTAGAGGAGAGTGCCCGTGCCTGTTGCTTCTTATTGGTCCAGGTAACTGCTGCAAATCCGATACTGAACACATAGCCAGAAATAGATTTCCTATCATCAACTGAGCTGGCCCAATCGGAATCGGTGAATCCACTGAGCTGAGGAGTAGCACTCCTTGTGTAAAGAAGACCATAATCTGAAGTACCATGTACATAGCGCAGCACACGTTTCGCTGCAATCCAATGATCAGTCTTGGGGTTCGTCATGAACCGTGAGATGTAGCTGACTGCAAAACTGAGATCAGGTCTAGTAGCAGTAAGGTAAATGAGACTACCTACTAGTTGCCTGAAGAGTGTTTCATCTACAGGAGGAGAATCAGATTGTGCGGACAATTTCAAACCAGTCTCCATAGGAGTGGAGGCAGGTTTGCAATCCTGCATTCGAAACCTGTCAAGCAAATTTCTGGCATACTTGGACTGAGACAAAAAAAATACTGTTGTCAATCTGCCAAACCTCAATACCTAAACAATAATGAAGCAATCCGAGATCTGTCACATCAAAAGTTCTGCACAGATCCTGTTTGATTTTGAAATCAAATGTTCTAAACTCTCAGTAATGATCAAATCATCCACATAGACAACAAGGAAAAGAATATCATTACCAGAGTGTTTAATATACAGATTACTGTCTGACGGGCTATGCTGAAATCCCTGAGCAACCAAGTACTGATCAATCTTTATGTACCAAGCCCAAGGGGCCTGTTTAAGACCATAGAGGGCCTTCTGGAGTCTACATACTTTTGGTTCTGAACCGGCAACCTTGAAACCTAGGGGCTGCGTCATGTAGACTTCTTCCTGTAATTCAACATTGAGAAAAGCACTCTTCACATCCATCTGATGAACTTTCCAACCATACTGAGCTGCAATGGCAAGAAGAAGGCGAATAGTGCTCATCTTGGCTATCAGGGCAAAGGTCTCCTCATAGTCAATGCCTTCGCGCTGGGTGAATCCTCGAGCAACAAGTCTAGCTTTGTATTTGTCCAAGGTACCATCTGCATGGTACTTGACCTTATAGACCCATTTACAGCTAATGGGTTTCTTCCCAGGAGGGAGATCTGAAAGAACCCAGGTGTGGTTCTTTTGAAGACTTTGAAGCTCAGCATCCATTGCCTGTTCCCATTCTGGAATTCCTTTGGCCTCTGCATATGTCTGGGGCTCAGGGATACTGTGGATGTTGGCCATAAGAGCAACATTAACTGTGTTGTGCTGAATGCTCTTATTTCTGGAGGTTCTACCCTCAATGAGTTCATCAGGACAAAGATCACAAATCGTTTGAGCCCACCATTTTGGCCGAAGAGTACAGGAGCCAATATCAGATGCTGTTGGAATAGCTGGATGAGGAGCAAGAGCAGAAGCAGGAGCAGGAGCTGTGTTATCTGGAGGTGGCTGAGGTGGTGTATCAGTAGCATCAGATGACTCATGTAAAATAGGACCCAAGTCAGAGATTGCTGAAGACTGAATCTCAGAATGCGGCGGGGAGGCAAAGAGCTGAAATGGTCTGAGTTCCTCATCAAACACAACATCACGACTGAAAATTAAACGATCAGTGTTTACATCAATCAGTCTGTAGGCCTTATGTGTGTGAATGTATCCTATAAACATGAGTTTCTGGCTTTTGGAATCCAACTTAGCGCGTTTGGCATCAGGAATCCATACATATGCTAGAGAGCCAAAAACTTTCAAATGGGTGATCCTAGGTTTGCGACCAGACCATGCTTCCTCAAGAGTCTTATGTTTAACTGCAAGGGTGGGTGACCGGTTAAGAAAGTAGACAGCTGTGGATACTGCTTCTGCCCAATATTTTCTAGGAACATTTCTATGTTCTAGCATAGCCCTAGCCATTTCTGTGATGGTACAGTTTCGACACTCTACAACACCATTTTGCTGAGGGGTGTGAGGTGTGGTGAACTGACGTCTAATGCCATGAGTAGTACAGAAGGCAGAGAAAGCAGAAGAACAGAATTTCCCCCCATTATCGGTCCTAAGAGTACGGATGGGGGAACCAGACTCTTTTTCTACTAGGGCTTTAAACTGTTGAAATACATGAAAAGCATCTGATTTTTGCTTAAGAAAATATACCCACATTTTGCGACTGAAATCATCCACAAAGAGTAAGAAGTACCTATTCCCAGTAACAGAAGGAGCATTCATAGGACCACATACATCAGCGTGGACCAGCTGGAGTACTTTAGATGCCCGCCATGATTCACCATCCTTAAATGGTGTCCTATGTTGCTTCCCTACTTGGCAAGCTCTGCAAACGCGATGGTTTTGGGTCTGGATATCAGGTAGGCCACGGACTAAATCATCTTGGGCAAGTTGTGCTAGATACTGAATGTTCAGGTGACCGTATCGCTGATGCCAGAGGCTGCTGAGAGCAGATGATTTGGCGATGAAGGCACGCTCAAGGGAATCGCCTGAATCTACAAGCCTATAAATACCATGATCCTCAAGACCAACAGCAAGTGTAGTGCGAGAAGCACGATCAATAATCGAACACTTATTTCCACTAAGGGGAGTGCTTCATAATCTGACTAACAGACAGAAGATTATGTTTCATGCCAGGAACATAACATACATTGAGGAACATGAGTCTTCTTCCTTCGGACTGAATCTGAAAATGGCCCTTGCCGACAATATTGTATTCTTCGCCGCCTCCAAAGATTACTGAGTCAGAATAGGGAGTGAATTCAACAAACCAATCACGCTTGTGAGTGAAATGTCGGGAGGCACCGGAATCTATGTACTAGGCAGAAGATTTCACATGATCTGCAGGTATGCTAGCCATAAAGGCATGGTAGATAGATTCTTTCTGCTCTGAGTGCTGGGCAGCATTGGCTTGCTTTTTAATTGAGTCTGACTTCTGATGCTACTGATACAGATGCTCATAATATGTGAATATCTCAAATGGCACAAACTTCGAGGTGAGAAAACGAAAGACCCAAAAAAAATGGAGTACCCAGAAGAGAGCTCGAAAAACTTATAAATAATATGATGTCGGAATCCAAATCCGTTGGCTCAAAAATTGAGGCACAAAAATCAAGGCACCCAGAAAAATCTGACGACAACCCATTTGAGATCTCGAAAAACCCACCAAGAATCTATAATCAAAAAAAAATTCTGAGCCCAAAAATTAGGGTTTCAAAAAAAACGGCACTGGCTGAAAAAAGCTTGAAAAAAACTCAGATTTCTTGATAATAATGGCGGATTTGTGAAACAAAACGCTGTTGGCTTCCACAATGAAGTCGTTTTTGGATTGTGAAGTCAAAAACAGCACTGTTTGTGCAAGAAAGACACCATAAACTGCACTCAGAAAAGACTATGCCCAGATTTTCAAAAAATTTTGAAAGAAAACAGACCCAAAGAATTTCGAAAATTTCAGTCACGAAATTATAAGGGTTTTCGAAAAATTCCTTATAATGGCTCTAATACCATGTTACAAATGTAAATGGCAGAATACTTGACTGATTAATCAGAGATCAAATGATCTATATATACAAAGAGGTCGAATAGAATAGAAACATTCTATTCTAGACTACACCTAAATATTAGAAACATTCTAATATTTACAGAGATACAATAAGATACAATAGTGAGCATTAATAAGAAACACAAATATTATTCTAATAAAAATATCCGTCTGGGATATTACAGTAAGTCATCTGGATGGTCAGAGGGCACCACGGTTATATCCAAAAAGTTGGTAGGATCAGTTGTTGGTTTGATATTCGGCATTTAATGGAGTTTAATGATTTAATTTAATTAATTAGAGTCTACTCTAGCATTGACTTTAATATAATTAATTAAATTAAATATCTTTATGATTAAAAGGGATATAAGGGATCAAATGTGCTTTTAATATATGAATGTCAAAGTATTTAATTATTATGCCAAATGGGGTGCCAACTTATGGAGTTATCAGGATATTAAAGTGACTTTATATTAATAAAGAAATTATATGAAGGGGTCACTTTATTATTATTTCTCATATGCAAGTTAAATACTAAATATAAAAAACTAGGAATTTTAAATAGGGTTCCAGAAACTTCATGAGAGAATTATAAAAGGGGATTTGAGGAAGTCATTTATCATACTTGGTTTATTTTATTTTTTTCTCTAAGAAGTTTGGAAGGTTGGCTTTTAATGCAAGAAATCTGAGGACAAAAACTCTTGGAATTTCTCGGTGGTTTGGACGGAAACCCAAATCCATCTTTTGTGTGGATTCATCCAGAATTCACTGTTGTACTCATTATCAGATTGTTAGAAATCTCTTTGGAAGGATTCACAGGATTTTGGCATTGAGGAAGAGCTGGAAATATCATTTATTTGCAGATCTACAGCTGCTAAGGTTTGGAGGAAATTTTGGAGAGTTTGGCATTACCAAATTGCAATCAGCATTGTGTTTCAAACCTTCCAGTTATCTACAGAAATTTCAGACTTTCTGCAGTCCAGATTTGACTTCGTTTCATAATCACATGGTCTTCTACATTGCTCATCTCATTGCCATTGGAGTTATACATCATCCGAGTATGTTGTAATTGTTGAACACTCAAATACTTAGGGTTTCTATTTGCTGTTACAATCTGATAAATATCATATCAGACTTAATTTAGTTGTAATCAGACCTCATATTTCATCAATAAAGGGTTCCTTTGGTATTGTTAAGTTGTTTGTTATGTTCTCTCTTATTTGGTACACATAATTGCAACACAATCAATCCAAAATTCAAAAAGTAAACTCAGAAATTCATATCAGCGTTCAACTGTGTACCACTACTCATGAAACATGGGTCAATGAGTTTGACTCAAAAACTGCAGAATTTAGTCCTAATTGTGATATCACAATTTGACTCGTGGAAAAATATCTCCTGCTTATCAATTAATTGATGAGCTTAAGGGGCTTTATAATGAATGGTTCATAAGACACAACACTTGCTGAAGGTTTTGCAAATGGGGTTGCAAGCAAAATAACCTTGGAGGAAACTCTATGGTTGAGCGCGCTTGAGCTGGAATAGCACTGGGATGGGTGACCTCTTGGGATGTCCCAGGGCTTCACCTCTATGAGCATCACCTAGAGGCAATGAGTGTTCCATTATTTCTCATGAGAGATGGGTTCTTGTGAACCACTACTCATGAAACATGGGTCAATGAGTTTAACTCAAAAACTACACAATTGAATCCTGATAGCAATATCACAATTTGACTTCTTGTGGAAAATATCTCCTACTTATCAATTGATGAGCTTAAGGGGCTTTATAATGAATGGTTCGTAAGGCACAACACTTACTAAAGGTTTTGCAAATGGGGTTGCAAGAAAAGTAGACTTAAACTTGGAGGAAACTTTGTGGTTAGATGCGCTTGAGTTGGAGTAATACCAGGATGGGTGACCTCTTGGGAAGTCGTGGAGCTTCACCTCTATGAGCATCACCTAGATGCAATTAGTGCTAAGTATACCATTCATTCTCATGAGAGATGGGTTCTTGTGAACCACTACTCATGAAACATGGGTCAATAGTTTGACTCAAAAACTACACAGTTGAATCCGGATAGCAATAAAACAATTTGACTTGCTATGGAAAATATCTCCTACTAATCAATAAATGAGCTTAAGGGACTTTATAATGAATGGTTCATAAGACACAACACTTGTTGAAGGTTTTGCAAATGGGGTTGCAAATAAAGTGGGCTTAACCTTGGAGGAAAGTCCGCGGATAAGCACGCTTGAGCTAGAGTAGTACTGGGATGGGTGACCTCTTGGGAAGTCTTGGGCTTCACCTCTGTGAGCATCACCTAGATGCAATGAGCGCTAAGTGTACCATTCATTCTCATGAGAGATGGGTTCTTGTGAGCCACTACTCATGAAACATGGGTCAATGAGTTTGACTCAAAAACTACACAATTGAATCCCGATAGCAATATCACAATTTGACTTGATGTGGAAAATATCTCCTATGTATCAATTCATAAACTTGGAAAATCAGAATTCAGAGGTTTACATGAAAAGTGTTTGACAAAATGTCAACATCCAAAACTAAAAAAATAGGGCAGGATTAGTAAGAATTCATACACGACCTACCTTGGTATACGTCTCCCAAAGGTTGGTCCAAGTCCTTGCTCATTAAAACACTCATTTCCCCTTGCAATTTTGTAATTGTCATGTCATCAATTCAACCTGGCTCATGATTTCATCTTGTGCATCTTCAGATCTGATCAAAAGATCTCATAGTTTTATGCTTAGATTTCATCTTGTCATACTTTGCATTCTCATGTTGATTCTTTACCAAATAGTTGTCTCCATCTTCATCTTGGTTACATACTTCCAATCCTTTCCAACTCTAACTTTCTTCTCTTTTTGCTCGGATTTTCATCTTTCTCACATTAGATCTCATGGTTTTTAAGGGTCAGATTGAGATTCAAACGAACCTCCATTCTCCTCGTTCATACTTCATCCCCTCATAGATCAAACCTTGAGCATTTCATCAACCTCTTCAAATCCTTTCATGCCAATCTTCATCTAAGGCTTGCCTTCATCATTGAGGGTCTAAATATTGAATGCCATGGTTAAACTTTCTTCTATGACTTTGACTCCCAAATGGACAAGGGACACGCACCTAAAGTTACTCTAACTCATCTCATTGACTTAGAGACTTCAGGATGGCTACCAAACTAAGGCTACCTGAAACAACTACTCTACCGCCAAGTGAAAAAGAGGGGATCCCCATTTGCAATGGGGGCAATGGTGTGAAAAGGCCCACGTTATCGGATTCGGACCCTGGATCCACGAACCGAGTCCACGGTCTGCGCTGGATCCAAGCAGCTCCGGATCTAGACATGTGGATCCATCAGGATCTGCAGACCTGTGGATCCCGACAAACCCACAGGTCCAGATCCGAACCCTACCCAGATCCAGCGCGGACCCGAGGGATCCATCATGGACCCTCAAGGATCCCGCGCGGATCCACGCAGATCCCCAAGGACCCATGGCTAGGCAACTTAAAAAGTGGGTCCAGACCACTTCAAAAAAGTTTGTTTACTATTTTTTTTGCTTCTAACCCTAAAATGACCCTTATTATGGAGCCTCCAAACACATTTCATTTCCAATGATGATGTTGATCAACCACTTGCAGCTGTTGAAGACCCCATTGATCCGGATTTTTTTGATAATCCATTTGGTGATTGATGAAATGGAAAACTTTAGTCTTTCATGATTGATGACATTGAATCATGTTTCAAACTTTAATGAGCTATATTTTGGATTTTCATTTTGTAATTCAGTAACTCAATGTGGTGATTTTCTTTAGAATCGTGAACATAGATCAATGATCAATGATCAAGCATCATAGATTCATACTCTGAAATGATTTAGCTTTAGAATTATGTATATTTCTCTTATTTTATTTGTATATATAATGCATATATATATATATATATACACACACACACACACACACAAACCCATAAGAATCACAATGGGAAGAAAAATTTCACTAATCCACAAACCAGATTCTCATACTCGAATCCTTCCCCGAACCTGAACCAGCAACTTAGGAAAAGGCCCACAACAAGTAGTACTTCAAGGTATGCCTAATGGAGCCCCCAAAGTAGTCACGACAAAAGAGGCTCCTTTTTGGCATGGTGATGTGCATGGACAGTCTTGTATTTGGTGATATTCCTCCTAGTAGACCACTTGATGATATTCCTCCCAGTAGACCACTAATAAGGGCTTTGAGCACATCAGGCTGTAATACATTAGTGAAATGATTGGTAAGTATCCGAATTCTAATAAATTAATGTCATTATTGTCAAAAAAACAATGTAATTTAGTATTAACATTCCAGTGTGTTGAACAGTGTTTGCAATGTATTCTAGTCATGTAATTGGACGATTGAGAAGATATGTCATATATCATGGTAGGTGACCTATTTAACAACTCTGTTCAATGAATGCAGAGCAAACTCTAGATTCTGTCCTTACACTCTCTTCATTTATATCTTATTTCTCTCATTGTTGTATTTTTCTTTATGGTGTCACTAATAAATTAAAGAGATGCCATGGGAAAAAGAAAGTTCATAAAGTAATGATTTAGACTGTACATTGTGTATCCATAAGGGCAGTTTCAAATAAGCTCTTTGCATGATTAGCCGCTTCATTCTTTAACAGAAAAGAAATTTAAGAGAACTTTATTTTTAAATTTTTAAATCAAGTCCTTTAAACATGAAAATATCTACAGAAATCAATATCCGTACTTAACTTGGAATCAGTTTTTGAAGCTAAAATGATAATCTCTGTAGACTGTTTGTTTGGACTCTTAACATCTACAAATTATGATTCTATGCGCATATCTTAATACAATCATTTTACAAAATTCATATCTTACCTGGAAGAAGATGTATCAAAACACTGGCAATTTTGTCAAAAGAGCTAAATACAAGACTGCATCGCCAAACAATTATTGCCCAAGCCAAGGGACCCTATAAAAATTTAAAAAAGGAATTCATGGCAATCAGATACACAATATAACTGAATCATGATAAAAAACATTGAAACAAAATATAATTGGCCATATACTTACTTCTGCAAAGGAAAAGCAGACCATGAATAGTTTCTTGTTACTTGGGAAGTACAGTATTGTGATCACAAAAATACAATTGGCATAGTAGCAGAAGTCCTGAAAGAATGTAATAATACACTGAGAATCTGATAAAATGATAAAACCTCATTTATAATGCCCATGTAAAGGCATAGATGGGCATGCACATAAAATACAGTACTCCTAACTTAACTAGCATTTGAACATCTTAAAGAGCATTCAATTATAACCCCTACCAAATTGAAAGAGATATGTGATCAAAAGCATGTACACTGACAATATCAAAATCAATTGCTCCCTCTATTGATCCCTCTGATTGCAGAATCTCCAAACTTTCAATAACAAACCTCCTTGCACGCTCTAATGAGCTTCCCTTGCCTTTTCAATCCTTCTACAGTATTCTCCTCTCTCTCCTATATTCACTTCAACCTCCTCTCTTCCTCAATGCTCATGTAAATTGCCATCTCAATCTTTTCAACAATCTCTCTCAATTTATTGCTATCTCCTTTGGCCATGTGTGTTTTTTATTTGGTTTTATGTTAATCTTTTAATTCATCCTCAATGGCTCAAATTAGACCTACCTTAGCAATCGCATCTTTTCAAGTTTGCTCCCATTCCATTTGTCAGCCCATAGGGGACACACCCACATCCCCTCCCCAAGGGCTAGGGCATCATGTGCACTACCACACATCATAACTGTTTCCCTATTTATTGTAGTCACCTTTCTCCTAAGATGTTCTCACTGCAACACACTCCCCAGGTTCAATCCTCTCCTCTCCACCAACTAGGGACCTGACAATGGATATAAATGTTAACAGAAAAACACAAACCAGAGACCTATGATATTTCTATGTTATGTCATAATTAATCCTAGTATGACAGATAAGGAAGAGAATCAGAACATGTATGGTGCATTATAAAATGATGAAGTAAAATACAAAAAACACAAGTTAAAGAAACATATACACTCATACACCATTCATGCATAACAACTTCATATCCTTCTTGTTTATTCATCATATCGTAATACATTATCAAGTATCCATTGCATGTGTGTTTCACTCTAGTACCATATTTCTCACTGCATATATCTCTCATCTTTGCTCTCACTATGCTATCTCACTCATACTTATAGTGTAACTATATCTATTACATATCTTTAAGTGATACGCTAATGTTCTTCTTTACATATAGAGATGTGTCATTATTCACTTTTCTTCCTGCAAGCCATTTGTATGTACCAATTTTCTTCTCTTGGTCTGCAGTAACTCCATCTGTCTTTATTCTGCTCAGGGATATGTTTTCTTCTTGCTGGCTTCTAGCACTTTTGCAAGTTTCACCATTAGCCTATGTAATGTCCCTTCTTGGGATCTTCCTAATTTGTTTCCCTAGAATAACAATTTCCACTCAAGTCTAAGAAGGTAATATATGTATATCCATAACTTTAAGAAAAAAATTGTCATTGTAATACATCATTTAAGGCTTAAGCTAATCCTGGTTCAGGTCCTTAATCAATATTAATAAACATTGAGAAATAAGAACATATGATAACATCTAAAGTATTAACATAAATATCAAGATTTCATAATAATAAATGCATCCATTAAAATGTCATTCATATCTAATTCAAAATACATTAATAGCATTACTAATTATTCCAAGGCATATTCCTATAGTAATTGTATAAGGAATTCATTAGAAATATTACTAAACCACAATCTCAATGATGGTCATCCTTGTCTAGTGAGAGCATGGTGGATCCTCGACCAACCATCTCAAGGTGGCAAAATTGAAAAGATCCTCAGCCCACAAATATGGAAGGATCTCAGTCCACCCCATCACTCATGCCACCTTGGAAGCCCTGCATCCTCCCATATCAAGCCCAGGAACACTCATACGCCTCTCAGCCCACGAGGCTCCTGTTAATCCTAACCGGTTACTAAGAGGGGGGGGGTTAATCAGTAATTTCAATTTCTTATACTTCATTTTCCAAACAGATATTCTTGCTAATTCAAAAATTAAAGAATATTACAACACTCATAAACAGAAATTGAATACGCAGGTCAACATAGCATATATACGTGGAAACCCTCGGTTAGAAGGAAAAAACCACGGTGGGACAACCCACAAATTCACTACTGCAATAATAAAGATACCCTGTTAGAGGCTTACAAAGCACTGGTAAGAGTGCTACCCGGTTAAGGGATTTGATAGAAGACCTGTTAGGATGTTGACCTTGTTAGGAGTCGCCTTGTAAGAGGACTTAAAACACCAATAAAGATGTTACCCGGTAAAGGGATTTATACAAAGAACCTGTTAGGGTTCACCCTGATTGAGGGATTTGAATATGCTTCTCAATTTAAAGCAATGATCTTATGTTGACACTATATGTCGAATCAGATCATACCTGTTACCCTTTCCTCTGCTTGGTTGTTGAATCTTTCTCTGCCTTTCACCTCTCATGACTGTGATTCCTCTCAGAAGATTCGGCTCTTCTACTCTTCTTCGCTCTATGCTCTTGATATTCAACAGCAAACTTTTATGTCCTTTGACCTCGAAACGCTCGCAGATAAAACAAAGCTAACTTTAGTTCCACTAAAAAAGCTAACTCCAGTTTAACTGAAAACGCTCCGCATAATCCGGTTCAGATTATCATGTTAACCGGTGAAGAGCTTGTATCCGGTTAGTCATTTCTTCCCTGTGTGTATCCCATGACTGGTTGGAAAAACCTGGACCGGTATAAGCGTGACCAGTTAAAGTACACCACTTTCTTGTTTAGTCTACCAGTTCACAATTATGAGTACCGGTGTGATGTACCGGTGTTCCGATGGGATTGATGTTTGCCTATGACTCTACCAATGACAACTAAGTTTATGTCAACAATCTTCCCCTTTGGCATTGGTGGCAAAACATATCAATACATCACATGTAGACTTCCCCTGTAGATCTGCTTGTCTACCTATAGCATATTCTGACACTCACTGTCATCTCTCTCTTCTCTATTCTTTCATCTGCGTTGATCTTCTCATCTGTATCTGTATTACATCTTCCCCTTTTTGCCTCCAAAGGTCAAAGGGTTGTTACTCCTTACATGTTTACATTTTATAACTGTAACTTACTGAAAATATCCTTATAAATTTTCTTCGCAGAATCAAAGAATGGCTTCCATATACCTATCACATGATCTAAATTTTTCTTTGCTGCTTGCAGTGAGACAATTACATTTTCCATGTCTTCCACTATTTTGTAATCAGGTTCTTTGATCAGTCTATATGTATCTGTTGCCGTTGTCTGCATTACATCAAAAGTTGGTGCCATAAATAACTAGAATCCAACAAGATCTTGGATTCTTTTTGTATTTTCTTTTGAAGCTTTCCTTAAGGTGAGAGCAAGACTTGTCATCTCCCGACTGTACTCTGTTGTAGAAGAGTTCTTAGCATCAAATTTGGATGTTAGAACCTTTATCTCTTATGTTGTCTTGTTTGTTCTCTCAGTTATATCCTTAACAAAATCTTCAAAATTAGAAGTTCTTGTTATCAACCTTCTTGCTTCTTGTATCTGTTCCTGTAACTCTCTGGTTCTTGTTGATACAGTAGCTTTCAGTTCTTCAACCTGTTTGTGAAGAATTTTTATTCTCTTCTTCTCATAGTGATCAATTGCAATCGTCTCTGGGTCAATGACATCTTCCCCAATTGCTTGGGCTAGAATCTCCAAATGATCAATTACAAGTTCATCTTCATCTATATCTGTATCAGGTACAAAATTGTACAAGATATTTCTTACACTAGAGAGAACCATATCCTGTTTTCTCTTAATGAGCTCCTTTAGCTGTCTTGTTGACATTTTGCTTATGTCAACCACTGTTTCACTAAATTTGCTTTTCTTTGCTTCAGAATCTGTTGCAAAAGTTAGTTTTCTCTTTAATGAAGATGTACTAGGAACATCTACCAGTTCCTCCTATCTACTTTCCTGTGCAGGTTGTTCTTCTGCAGGCTTCTCTTGTTCTTCAGTTACAGGCAACTCCTGTTGTCGTGTCTCCTCTAGACGTACCTCTTCTTCTGGATGTACTTGCTCTTCTGAAGGTTGTTCTATTTGTTTCTCTTTAGCAACCTATTGATCATTAGAAACAACTTCAACTTTATCTGTTTCTTTATCCGCAATCATCTTTGATGATGACTCTCCCTTTTCTTGTTCATCTGGTCTCACAGATAACGCATGTTCACCTGTTGGAGCTTCTTCTTCCAAATTAACTTATTCACTGCTATGAACTGATCAGGTGTAACTTCCTTCTCACTGGTTGTTGGCTGTTCACCAGTTGTGAATTGTACCAGTGGTACCTGTTAGCTCTCAAAAGTGCACCTTGTTAAGCTTACAGAAACTTAACCTTCTGAAGAAACATGGAAACACTTTTGAGTAGTGGGTTTCCCAAAAATGGAGTGAATCTCCGGATTCTAGGCCGGTTCCTATATGATACTTCACCTAAAACTTTCATAAAATGGTAAAAAAAAACTTGGCTGGGAAAAGAGATAAGAAAGATTTTCTTGCACGAACTCTGAATACTAAAAAACATAAAAACTAAAAGGAAAACTTAAGGTGATGCACCAAATCTGAAGATGAGAAATGATACTAATCAGACACAATGAAACCTTCCTAAAATCAGTTTGATATTGGCACAATATTGAAATCAGAATACTCAGATATAATATAAGAAGGATTGACCTCAATTCAACTGTTAAGAGGAATAAGAACATTCACAATTAACAATCTAATATGAAAACTTGAATCACAACTTACAACCTATGGGGGTATCAAATATTCATTTTTGTAGATGCTAAGAACTGGGAAATTAACTTCAAGGATTCAAGAATGAATCACAAAAAATAACATCAAAATCAAAAACTCACATACAACAAAACAAACCCAATAATGGCTTCCAAACTATTCTTTATTCCATCTTCAAAGGTAACATAATAACACTCTCAGAACTAAGTTACAAGCAATCTACAAGTGACTACCATGAAGGACTCAGAAAAAATCACTCCAAAAGTTGCCTCCGCATAAAACTAGAACTGCCTACAAAAATGAGTCTTCAACTCATACTTATGCATTTTTAAAGCCAATTACATTCTAAAAGCAATAACTTCTAGGTCGGATTTTCTCTACAAGGCCTTTTTAGAGCCCCCCCAAAGGACTTGAAAAAGGCATAAAATAACCCAGAAATCATGCCCCATTAATAACATCATAAATATCTCTCATTAATGCATCTCAATCCCTCAAAAAAGACCACAAAAGTCTCTGCAATGCAATAACTTTTCTGCAGACCCAAAACTGCATCATATCTCCATGACCTCAGCACTTAGTCACAACTTTGCAAAATATTTGCCTTAGATTTTTTAAAAGATGAAATAAAAATCTTATTTTAAATTATAAATAATAAACAATTATTATCTATTTCTTTAATAAATATCAAAGATATTTTATTAAATAAATGGATTATAAGATATTTACTATTTATAATAATTTAATAATAATTAATAATTAATTTATTATTTATTATTTTTATAAATATTTAATTATATTAATGATGTTTATTTAAGCGATAATTAAAATCACTTAATAACATCATTAATTTAATAATATTTGTAAAAATAAGAAATAATAAACGATTTATTAATAATTATTAATCAGTCTTTAAAATAAGATTTTTATTTACTTTTAAAAAGAAATAAATAAATATATTACATTTTGAGCTATATTAATATGATTTGTAAAATATCATTTTTATTAATAAAGTCTTTTTTCAAATTTATGACTATGGAGTTTTTAGAGAAAATTGATAAAAATTAATCACTTACATGAAACTTTAATTTGTTTCAATTTGCCAATACATGGCGTGAGTTTTTGGAGTATTTAAAAGATTAAAACATAAGGCAAAGAGCCTTTGTTTCCTTGCTCACGTGACAAATGTCATAAGGCATTTATTGAACCCTAAACTCATTCATAACTTCACACTTTGCATTTTTATTTTGCTGGGAATGAAAAAGAAGAGCTGCCGCCAAGAAGAGAAAAAATGCCATGAGGGTTTAGCCGCCATTAATGAAGCTTAGCTGCTTGCACTTCCTCTGCTGCATACAAAAATGAAAAGGTTTTTTGATCTTTTTATCACGCCATATACTGGAGTGATCTGCTGTTTGAAACTGGGCATTTTTCTCTAGATTTTCGTGGGATCTTCAGCTTCTTGTTATTTCCAGCTCTTGGATCAGTGACTGCTGAAGAAATCTTGCCTTTCTTTTGTTTGAATTTGATGTAACAGCTTCCAAAGGTAAGCCGGTTTTTCTGATTTTTCTTTGCATTTTTCAATAAATACAAAAATCTGTAGAAAATGGAAAGCTGCATTTTCTTTAGGCATTTTCTGGACTTTTTAAAAGTTTATTCTTCATGGCCATTATTTGTTGTTGTTGAACTGGTTATGCAAAGATATTCAGGTTGTTTTTCTGTTCTTTGTGCAGCTGCCCTTACAATCCTCTCCTTTCATTTCTCCTCTATGTTTGAATCTCATGGCTGAGTACAGATTTTTAAAAAAGAAAATCAAAAATCTGAACTGATGTGCTGCTATGTTTTGAAAATCTCTCAGTCCATGATCAAAATGAGACCCTCCACTTGACTGGTTTTAAAAATATGCTTGTTGCTGCTGTTGAAAGAAAACCTTGTCATTGTCATGTCCCACTAAAGATGACTGTCATTTTCGTTGAGTAGCAAAGACCATAGGATAAAGACTTCAACATTGTCACTAGACTTCATTATTTTGAAACATTCTTTGCAGCACTTGTCCTTTACATTTTTCTGGACTGTTACTTTGCTTCATGAGTTGACGCCGTTGTGAAAATTCTGGAAATGACTATTTACTTTTATTTGCAATTTCCTGGATAAAAATAAGGAAACGTGAGCTGTCCCAAAAGTATAAAACAAAAGGTTTCAAGAATGACTCTTATCCCTTTGATGTCTCTATTAATCTGTTTGATAATTGCTGCAACATGTTACAATTGTATTCATTAGGAAATTGGAAACAAAAAGTTTCAGAATAATGAAATTTTGTCCCTTCAATGTTTTTCTAACTGTTGTGCATAAGTTTGATGCAAAAAAGTAAAAGGTTTCATAAATTAATATGTCCCTTTAATACTTCTTATTTTCCTTGATGTGTAATTGTTGCACAATTTAGTATCATAGTGCTGTTTGTAATCATGGAATATGCCTTTTTCAGAAAGTAAACATGAATTCCTTTGACCTGTTGTATAAGATTCTAACTCTGAAAGGCATGTTGGGCTCGTACCCTTCAAGGAGCCTCGGTCAGGGGCACATACCTATCAGAGTTAGAACCTTATCGGAGCATGAAACAAACGTGTTAGCAATAAAAATAGTCAATTCATCTTCTTCTGATATGCTGATATATACATGTTTGTTTTATGCAAGTGTATGACGGTAACAAAGAATATTTTCTTGAAGTGAGGTGTTTCCGTCATTGCTTAGATCCATCGGATCTAACACATTGCTTTTCTTATGCAGGTTTCAGACATTTGGATGGGCCATGAATGAAGACAAAAGACCAGCATGGTTGGAGCTACGCAATACAACCAGTCATCACAGGCAATGACTGGTCCCCCTATGACCTTCATTTCTATTCTTCCATTGGTTCATGTTCATTACACTTCATTAGAATAGAAATGTATATAACAGCATACTAGAGGCTACTCTCACGGTCACTTGTGTGAGAGACTATTACTTCCAGCATTTTCATTTCATTTACTGTTATAAATAAAAATTGTACATATCAATTGATGATTTATACAATGAACATTTTCTACTTTCTTTTGCTATGATATGATTTGGCAATGAATATTGGCTGAAAACAAAATCTATGAGAAATGAGCAACTTGAATGAACTCTTATGCAAATGTTACTGTTCAAGGCTAAATTTCAACATGTGTAGAAATTTAGTAACATTTTTGGCGACCTTTGCTGATAGTCTGCTTGCTAGACTTTTTGACCAGTAGCCTTATACAATCCATTGGGCATAGAGTCAAAACTAATCCTTGTCTTTCTGTTTGAAATAGCCAAATATACATAAATGAATGCAAGGACTTCTTGATATGTTTATTTGTGTATGCATGGGTGTTGTATACAAAAGGACAAGGCGACCCTATTTTCTTTTTATATTAGTCACACATGTATGGATGAACTTGACTGGATGTGACTACCTACAAGTTTGTGGATGTGTATGACTAGAATGAAAAGAACATCGGGCATTTGTGACTTTGAGGCATCAATGCATAAAAAATGACAGCAGCATTAGATATGAGACCTTTATTTGCACCAGACTAGAAAACAGGAAACCTACACCTAGGGAAACAAAACAACACATGCTTGGACAGCACTTAGGGAAAGAAAACTACACTACTCTACTTGAACCAATACAAAGCTTGGTCAAACAAAACCATTTATAGACTGAGAAAAGTAGCTGCCCATCCTCTTTAACTCAGAATAACCAACATGCTTATGGGAAGCCAACATGAGATGAAAATACGAGATACACTTGACCATTTGTTGAAACAATTTTTGTTTGACAAGGATCTCACTTGGTTCAGTTGGTTGAAAACACCATCATTTTGAGGAAGATCAGCAAGCAGCAACATCTCTGTAATTACAACATCTGATGAGAAGTTGACATTAGGAGCATGTACCCAACTTCTTCCTCATTGGACTTCACATTCGCCAAATGCCTAATAGGGCAACCCCTAGAAAGAGAAAACTTTAACCTCTCTTTGCTGATTGGTATCTTTTGATTGATCATTTCAAGATGTTGGTCTGCTGTTATGACATTATTTGGCTGATCTGAAACAACTATTTCAAACAATTGTGTTATTTCATCAGGCTGTTCACAAAAATGTACGCCTGAAAATGATGATCTTGTGTTCAGCTCTGAGCAAAAAATGTCAAGGTCCTCCCAGAATTGATACTCATCCAAATCCTCTTCGCTTTTTGGCACCATGACTATATTCTGAACAGCGTAATAAACTTCATGAACTATTCCTTCATTCTGTTGTTCAGGAACTGATGACAGGGATGAGTGAGGAATGTTGTCCTCTTCAACATAACCAGGTAGTTGACCAAATAAATCAATAGCCATTTCATTATTCTGCTCAACAAAACTAGGAAATTCATTAAATAGCTCTTTTGCAACCTCTTTCTCAACAGTCTCTTCTTGATCTTTGTGAAAAGTTTCTTCAGGAAGTAGTTGTTGGGCCTCCTTATACTTCATAACTGTAGCATTCAGGAGCTTTATTGTATCTCTATGCTCCTCTAGCTCTTTCTCATGAAACTCTTCATGCGTTGCTATCCTTTTCTGAAAATCCTCCTTGTACTTCAATTTTTGTGCTTCCAACACTTCTTTAAATTGTTGCTTTCGCATTTCCAGCTCTTTTGCAAAGCCTGCCTCATGTCGTCTATATTGTTCGACCAAATACTTCTTATGACATATCTCCTAACAAGCTAATGCCTCCTACTCATGAAGATAAGCCTGATATGACCATTCTTCTTGCTGCAAACTCAAATCTTGCTGGAACTCGGATTCCTTCTGCCTCTTAATGTCATCAATCTGCATAGTCAAGTTCTGCAACATACTTGCAGTATTTCTAATTTGTAAACTATTAGCATCTGCAAGATAATGAAAAGATTGAGCAAACATGGGCTCATTGAAAGCATATTGTGATTGCTGGCTCTGATATGGTTGAAGTAGATCTCCTTGGACATTATTTTCATAAAAGGGTAGAGAAAATGCAAATTGACCATCTGGGTATACATGGTGTCCTTGAAAATTTGACATTTCTACTCATCTGAAAGGCTGGAAATCAGAAAGTAAAAACTATTTTAAACATACTAGTACTGATCTTATGAAACCAATTGGTTTTCCTCTACAGAGCCGCCATGTGTGTTGTAATTCTGCCTCTTGAAGGCCAAAATTGCTGCTGTACACACCAACAACAGCAATACATGAAGTCTGAAAAGAGCAGAAAATTAGCTCTTCTTCCCAATTGGTTCTACTTTCCAAAGCTGAGTCGCCAAGTGTGTAAATTTTTAACCTCTTTCAGGTTGCAATACTGCTGTACACACTAATCAACAGCAAAAATATGTTTAAAAAGGACTGAAAATTCAGTCACTTGTCCCACCGGGCATGCCAAAATTGTTAGCTCTCAAAAGTGCACTTTGTTAAGCTTACAGAAACTTAACCTTCTGGAGAAACATGGAAACACTCCTGAGTAGTGGGTTTCCCAAAAATGGAGTGAATCTCTGGATTCTAGGCTGGTTCCTATATGATACTTCACTTGAAACTTTTGTAAAATGGTTAAAAAAAACTTGGTTGGGAAAAGAGATAAGAAAGATTTTCTTGCACGAACTCTGAATACTGAAAAACATGAAAACTAAAAGGAAAACTTAAGGTGATGCACCGAATCTAAAGATGAGAAATGATACTAATCAGACACAATGAAACCTTCCTAAAATCAGTTTGATATTGGCACAATATTGAAATCAGAATACTCAGATATAATATAAGAAGGATTGACCTCAATTCAACTATTAATAGCAATAAGAACATTCACAATTAACAATCTAATATGAAAACTTGAATCACAACTTACAACCTATGTGGGTATCAAATATTCATTTTTGCAGATGCTAAGAACTGGGACATTAACTTCAAGGATTCAAGAATGAATCACAAAAAATAACATCAAAATCAGAAATTCACATAGAACAAAACGAACCCAATAATGGCTTCCAAACTATTCTTTATTCCATCTCCAAAGGTAACATATTCTTTATTATGTTCTTTGTGCAGCTGCCCTTACAATCCTCTCCTTTCATTTCTCCTCTATGTTCGAATCTCATGGCTGAGTACAGATTTTTAAAAAAGAAAATCAAAAATCTGAACTGATGTGCTGCTATGTTTTGAAAAACTCTCTGTCCATGATCAGAATGAGACCCTCCACTTGACTGGTTTTAAAAATATGCTTGTTGCTTCTGTTGAAAGAAAACCTTGTCATTGTCATGTCCCACTAAAGATGACTGTCATTTTCATTGAGTAGCAAAGACCATATGATAATGACTTCAACATTGTCATTAGACTTCATTATTCTGAAACATTATTTGCAGCACTTGTCCTTTACATTTTTCTAGACTAGTACTTTGCTTCATGAGTTGACGCCATTGTGAAAATTCTGGAAATGACTATTTACTTTTACTTGCAATTTCTTGGATAAAAATAAGGAAACATGAACTGTCCCAAAATTATAAAACAAAAGGTTTCAAGAATGACTCTTATCCCTTTGATGTCTCTGTTAATCTGTTTGATAATTGTTGCAACATGTTACAGCTATATTCATTAGGAAATTGGAAACAAAAAGTTTCAGAATGATGAAATTTTGTCCCTTCAATGTTTTTCTAACTATTGTGCATAAGTTTGATGCAAAAAAGTAAAAGGTTTCATAAATTAATATGTCCTTTTAATACTTCTTGTTTTTCTTGATGTATAACTATTGCACAATTTAGTATCAATGTTGTTTGTAATCATGGAATATGCCTTTTTCAGAAAGTAAACATGAATTCCTTTGACCTATTATATAAGATTCTAACTCTGAAAGGCATGTCGGGCTCGTACCCTTCAAGGAGCCTCGGTCAGGGCCACATACCTATCAGAGTTAGAACCTTATCGGAGCATGAAACAAACGTGTTAGCAATAAAATCAGTCAATTCATCTTTTTCTGATATGCTGATATATACATGTTTGTTTTATGCAAGTGTATGACGGTAACAAAGAATATTTTCTTGAAGTGAGGCTTTTCTGTCATTGCTTAGATCCATTGGATCTAACACATTGCTTTTCTTATGCAGGTTTCAGACATTTGGACGAGCCATGAATGAAGACAAAAGACCAACATGGTTGGAGCTACGCAATACAACCAGTCATCACAGGCAATGACTGGTCCCCCTATGACCTTCATTTCTATTCTTCCTTTCGTTCATGTTCATTACACTTCATTAGAATAGAAATGTATATAACAGCATACTAGAGGCTACTCTCACGGTCACTTGTGTGAGAGACTATTACTTTCAGCATTTTCATTTCATTTACTGTTGTAAATAAAAATTGTACATATTAGTTGATGATTTATACCATGAACATTTTCTACTTTCTTTTGCTATGATATGATTTGGCAATGAATATTGGCTGAAAACAAAATCTATGAGAAATGAGCAGCTTGAATGAACTCTTATGCAAATGTTATTGTTTATGGCTAAATTTCAGCATGTGTAGAAATTTAGTAACAATACCAACTCTTTTTCAAGTTCATCTTGTGAGATGTCATGTGGACCTGTAGACTTAAGAGTGTTGAAGTCATATTTTTGCCAAAAATCCAGAGAATCTTCATACACATCTTTTTCCAGTCCATTTATGATCTTGGCAACCCTATTCTTTGTTTCCAAATTGAGTGACACTGCTTCCATCAGAAGTTTTATTGTCTCATCACTGAGACCTGGTCTTACTTGTGTCAAAGTTTCCCTTACAATCTTATTGTTTGTTGCTAAACCGGTTCTCCATTTGGCCATAAGCCTTTGATTCAATTCAGGCGGAAACAAAGGCATGTAGTCCCTAGGACTTCTGTTGAAATCTAAAAAGGTTTCTAATAGAGCAATCTCAATTTTCTGCTTATCCTTTTCTACCAGAACACTGAAACATTTTGCAGCATTTGACACTTCACCGAAATCCATGATTTCATCAACTATATTATCTATAGTTAAAGTTCGAGCTTTACCTTTAATTGGGGAAGCAAGTAGGGTTGGTGGAGTGAGATCACCATCTGTGTCTCCAGTGAAATCAATGATGACCAGTTCAGTTGCAGTCTTAGCCTTGACCTTAGTAGCTTCTTCAGCATATAGGTTCACTCTTTTCTTTGGCAGAATGAGGGAAAACTATATTCTTGTCAGGCAGAGGAATATATAACTTCTTGCCCTATTTGTTTTTTACATGCATGACCTATATAAAAATCACCTTCGGATCCATCACCCAGTGGAGTCTCAGTTCACTGAGAGAACATCTGATGCATGCCATGCTTTATCCGCTTTATGAAAGAAAAGACAAATGCGTGTCAAAAGCTTTCCTTCACAAGAGATATCTTCATGTTTTAATGCCACAAACTTCGGCATTGAAACCTTCAATCACGCCTTGTACTGATCATCTTGATAACTCAAATTCTACCGGATTTTGTGCACCAAATCCCGATCAAAGAGTCAGACAATTGTTTGTCGACTATGACTTTCCCCGGTTTATCAATCATGATGAAATCTTCACTTGATCGGTTAAAATCCTTAGGTTGTGCACAGGTAAGAACTTTAACCTGTCACCATCCCTTCCACTGTCTGTACCAGTTGCATCCTTTCCTCGGTTCTTGTTACCGGTTACCGGTTGCATCCTCCTTGGTGACCGGTTGCTATGATGATCAATTAGAGCAATATTAGTAATAGATATAGTCTCTTCTTACTTACTCAGTGTCATCGGTTCCCAAACCAGTCTCTCCTCGCACTTATTGTCACTTATTGTTGTCAGTTGTGCCTGTCCTTGCTTCACAGATCAAACACTGGTAACCTTAGTCATAAATGACAACACCTCTTAGCCAATCAATGACAATACCTCTTTTGCCATGTACCGGTTACATTCTTACCACATTCTTGCCGGTTAATGCCAACACATGCATGATGGCGAGCATCTCCTTGTCGTAGATGGAGTATAGTTGTTTCGTTCCCGAGAGCTTCCGACTCTCAAATGCAATGGGGTGACAATCTTGCATTAGCACTACCCCGATGCCTTCCCCTGATGCGTCACACTCCAAGATGAAGGGTCGAGTGAAGTCAGGTAGTGCCAAAATTGGACAAGAAATCATAACTTCCTTCAACTTATTGAAGGTGTGTTGCGCCTACATATTCCAATGAAAAGATCCCTTCTTCGTCAAATCTGTCAGTGATGCACTGAGTTGTGAGAATCCCTTCACGAACCTATTATAATTGCACAACCTAAAAAATCCACGCAGATCTGAGAGAGTCTTGGGAGGTGATAGTCCAAAATGGCTTGAATCTTTTCTTGGTGCACCTAAACCCCTCGAGCACTGATGATGTGTCCCAAGTACAATATCTCTGTCATTCCAAACTCACATTTGGACCTCTTGGAAAACAGTGATTACGACTCTATGATTCCCAGTACTTCATCCAAATGCTTAAGATGTTCCTCCCATGTCTTGTTGTAGATGAGTATGTCGTCGAAGAGCACCAACGAGAACTTGCACAGTTGCTTGTTGAAGATATGGTTCATGCAGGACTAGAAAGTGGTTGAAGCATTAGTCAGCCCGAATGGCATGACCAAGAACTCATAGTGTCTGTAATGGCAACGGAAGGTTGTCTTCTCTATGTCTTGCTCCCTCATGCGAAATTGATGGTAGTCGGATCGGAGGTCTATTTTGGAAAAATGGACTGCATTATGTAATTTGTCCAACAACTCGTCGATCCTGGGAATGGGGTACCTATTTTTTATGGTCTTTTTGTTCAACGCGTGGTAGTCCACGCACATCCGAAGGGATCCATCCTTTTTCTTTACTAGTGCTACCGACGACGCAAAGGGGCTAGAACTGGGCCTTATCCATCCCTTGTCGAGGAGCTCCTAGATTGTTTTCTCTATCTCATCCTTGAACTTCGGCGGTCGGGTGTGGTGATGACAAGCTTAGCTTCTTCCTCCATCTCTATGATGTGCCCAAAGCCACAGTGCAGAGGTATGCCTAGTGGGATGTCGGAGAAGACCATGCTATGCTTATCCAACACTATGTGAAGCTCATCATCCTGGTAGTAAGTTTTCTGTCCCTGCATAGGTTCCGTGGAGATCAAGTAGTGTGTCACCCAGACAACATCATCATGTGTGAAGATTGTCTCCATCTGTTGGGCAGAGATTTCCTTCGGGCCACCATTCGACATTCCCCGCAGCATTACCTTTTTGTCATCCACTTCGAAGGAGAATTCCATCCACGTGAAGCTTTCAGTGTATTCATCAAGAGTTTCCATCCACTGTATGCCCAATATAACCTCCATGTCATCTAGATCTACCACAAAGAAGTCATGTTACCGTGTGGTTCCCCATTGTAATGCTCAGTTGCGGGACTAGATGGGTACACGAGAAGAGGTTTCCCCCTGCCACCTTGACCTCAAACCCTTGGTGTGCCTCCATACGCAAACCCCTTCGGTTCACAAGTGACAAGTTGATAAAGTTAAGTGTGGCCCCACTATCAAGCATGACCACGACCCGCTGCCCCTGGAGAGTACCCCATACTCGGAATACAGTGCACCTCAGAGGACCAGCAAGTGCTGCAATGACACCTCCTCGCTGTGCCAGCATGGCAATCCTCTCTGCATGATTTATGTTAACTTGCTGACCATCTCCTTCAGGCTCAAGTTCCTCATGTTCCTCGTCGTTGGACACCACCTCAATGTAATGGATTTTTCCAATTCCCAAGCATCAATGCCCTGGTTCCCACGGCTCCTTACAGTTAAAACAAAGCTTCCTTCTCCTGAGTTTCTATCTAGTGGCTTCATCCAACGATGGCTTCTTCGGAGGAGGCTTGTTGTCTTTCTCCTTTAGAGCGAGGGTTGGCTTGGGGTGCAAATAATTCCTAGAGGAAGAAGAAGATGATGACGCCATGTCACATGCCTTCTTAATTGCTTCGGTAAGCATTATGGGGTTAAATACCTTCACTCAACCCCTCAGAGGTTCCATCAGCCCATCCATGAACAACACAATCAATCGCCTTTCTGAGATATCTGTTACCAGTACAGACAATCTCTGGAATTCTGTAAATATAACTGTCAACTGATCCAGATTGCTTAAGCTGCGCCAACTCCTTAAAATTGAGTTTTGGATCTTTCCTGTCGAATCGGTCTATTAGTTGCTTTGTGAATTTAGCATAGGAGATTATTTGATCATGGCCAAGGGTAACCATTCCATGATGCCACCATTCATGAGCGATCCCTTCCAAGTGAAGCGCCGCAACTTTGATTGCCTCATCCTCCGGCATCAAGTTAAGCTGGAAATATGTGTCTTCCTTCTGTACCCATGCCCACGCGGATGTTGATCCCGATCCATCAAAGGATGACAGGTTCACCTTGCCTATCTTCCATTTGAGGTGATCGTTATAATATTCACAACCGTTGCCGCCTGAATATCTCATTCGTAGGTCAGCAATATTATATATTACTTAGTATTCAAGCAATCTTAGAAGAAAATCATAAATAAGTTACAATGGCTTAGGATATGTGCAGTCAAGGAATTTCCCTCTTGTTTGGCAAGAGTGATTCCCCCAAAGATTATCTGTAAATTTCACAAAAGATGCTGTCAGTTGCTCTTTTTTTTGTAATTCAGTGTTTCCCATAGTTTCTTGACCATTAATCAGAAAAGAAAAACATGATCCCTTTGAGAACATTGTTGCCCTTGAATGTGATAAGAATCAGTTGCATGAGAATATCTAAAGGCACCTGAAATTTGATACATGATTGAAAGTTTGCTAAGGCACAAGGCATTCACTAAACCAACATGTTGCTAGTAAGTCCCACAGTATGTTAGCAGGAACTTTCTGCAGGAAGTAGGACATGATGTGGAGAATGACACTAGTCACTTCCAGACCCAGTTCATTACTTAAACAACATCTGGCGAATGACAATCACAACTCAGTTTCTTGACTGATTTCAGAATTACTGGCCTTTGGATCTACAACCAGCAACAATGAAGGAGGGATAAGGAATGGCAGTTGGATTAGCTTGTTTACAGTTAAGAAAAAATGTTGAACTTTTTGTTTTATCATCCTATATTAATAGTAACAAGTATTCTCATTATAGATGAACCCGAATCAGAGTAATAAGAAGTTGCTTGTTGTCAAAGAATAGGAAGCAAATTCTTACGTATTATCTTGACAAGACACATCATTTGAATTCCTATCCACAAATCGACATTTATTTTCAGGCAGGCCATCAATGTTCTGAAGTAACATGAAATCAAAATTCCCTTCTTTAAACAATTTGAAGTCCAGAAAACTTACAAGCAAGTAGTAATGCCACTTTTTAAACTTATAATATATCCAGCGGAGTGGAACCATGACAAATAAGAAGCCACAGTACAAGTAGGGAATATCCTGGGGTCCTGCATAGTGAATATCTCCCTTATTACAGTAATCAAAAGACAGACACAGAAATTTATAATACAGTAAGTTGATGACGTAATTTGAGTCTGTCCTTAGAATGATACTCACTTGACCCAAGTAAAAAGCAAAAGGTCCCAAAACCAAGGACCCCACAAAAGTGAGTAACCTAAATCCACAAAAAAAACTAGTCAGTTTCTAATCATTTGTGGTCAAAATAGAATTCCTATTCTTCTACTTCTGAAGATATTGCTAGCAAAAGTCATTAAACAATTAACATTTTCTTCTGCAGAATATTAATGATTTTATAACTCAAGACAACATCAAATATATGTGCCCGTACTTCCCAAAAATCCATCTTGGTCTTCTTGTGTGGATTTATACTTACAAGCAGAATGACACAAGTGGTCCATATCATGATTTTTTAATTATTTTGTAAAAAATGAAAATCTAAATGTGCAAAGACACTATAGCATTTCATGTGATTTTCTCTGTCTGAGCTAAGAACTAACAACAACATTCAAGAAGAAATAAATACAGGAGAACAAGAAATATTTTAAATAATGAATTGCAAAATATCTCCACAAAAACTGAACCTTATTAATAAAGCGCTCATGTTCTTCAGCTTGTTTGGCAATCTTCTTCGCCTGTTTTGACAATATTGATTTGGTGTTGAATAAAACCTGCGGCATGTAAAATAATCCTACTGTTAGTGCTTACATTTGCTACATGGTTTAGAAATATCTTAGATCTAGCAGATACTCTGCTAAATTTGATGAATCTATTCAACATAGGACAATGTTTAAACCCTAATATCAAAAACCCTGCCAAATTTTAACATACTATTGCAACAAATTAGTAAGACAAATTCAATAACTATTAGAGCCTCCAAGTCACATTCCTTGAGGTCATATCAAGATACAGAAATATTCACTATATACTTTAGCAAAATCCTAACTATAATAGCCATGACATTCAAATCCAAACTAGAAACCCCCGTACATTTGGCCAGTCTATTGCAATATAAAATTGGTAAAAATATACAATTGAAGAAGGAAGCATCAAATGATGCCACACAAATCTATATGAATCTTTATTTAAAGATGCCGAAGGAAAGAGCAGTAGAGTTGACAAAAGGCCATTTTGCTTTTGTGTTGATTAGAAAATCATTATGCTTGGGTGTGGCAAGCTCTTCTCCACCTACAAACAGATTGTATTATAATATTATTTGCAGATTTTTGAAACTCTCTTTTGTCAGCATTGCATGCAAGGTTTGATCTGGTTTTTGTTGAGAGGATTAGATAGATTGCAGGTTATTTGATGTTTGAAACTAGAAGGGGGGCGGGGAACACTCAGAGTCCTCTTACAGTGAAGCAATATCAGATTACAGCTCAAATTCATCTTCAAAATTAGCAGCGGTGACATGCTAGGCATAGTTTGGTGTGTTCCTGGTGAAAGCAGCACAGAAAATAAGGATGCTCAATGCACCATGGCCTCCATTAAGAGGATGTCCATATCAAATTGGCATCATTTTTTGGCTCTTGAGAGGTTTATAATTAAATACTTGAAGGAGTAATGCTGTAATGCTGATGAGATTTATGATTCTCTGGGAGGTTTTGAATGCAGGGCATTCAAACGTACACGTGCAGGATTTGGTAAAACCATAATTGCAGCATTAGACCAGGGAGACTAAAGGAATCATGATGCATTAAACTTGTGTCCAAGAGATGAGAAATGAGATTTCAACAAGGAATTGGCTGGGTATGTCACTGAGCTGAGGGCAGTGCACAAAGATGGTGTCCCAGGGGTTATGAGCACATCGATCCTATCTGCATTGGAGTTTATTGGATTCAAGGTCTAAGAAAGTTTCAGTTGAAAACTTTGTAAGGTATTTCACATTATTTTTCTGTATTTCCAGACCAGTCAGTTGTTGGCATACTTGCTGGAGATCATTGATTAGCTATTCATAGCTGAAGTGCTGCTGTTTATTATTTCTGAGTTATGTAGCTTCTATTGCAGACTGATACATGCATTTCTGAGCACCATTGAAACATTTTCAGATTGGTTTCAGTCGTTAAGTCTAGCTTGTATTTCATATTGCTATCACCGACAAACTGTGATTGCAATTAAAAGGACAGGAATAATATTGCAACTG
Organism: Chamaecyparis obtusa; assembly: GCA_027943335.1. Classification (NCBI taxonomy): domain Eukaryota; kingdom Viridiplantae; phylum Streptophyta; class Pinopsida; order Cupressales; family Cupressaceae; genus Chamaecyparis; species Chamaecyparis obtusa. The sequence goes on along the minus strand of BSBK01001039.1, from coordinate 17,623 downwards.
TTATATTCTTATTGTGTGCATTATTGGTATTAAGCTTGCCACCTTGTTTACTTTCTCTGTTGTTATCATGCAATCCATTGTGAATGTTAAATGAAATCCATATCAAATTGGAAACATATATAGCTGCACATTTGCAAGCAAACTGTTTGACAAAATGTTTCAGTTGAATTGCAAAAAATTTGTACCAGACAGGACTGGTCATTACAAGTGGGTTGAAGCAACATATAGTAAATAGAAGCAATTGAGAACAATAATACATGGGAATTGGTTATATTACCTTAGAGTAAAAAAATTATTAGTACGAAGAGGATATAAAAAAGTAAGTACAAATCAAATGACATCATTAAGAATCACGAAGCTAAATTTGTAACCAAAGGGTACACTCAATTTTACTACTCAAAAAGTACAAAGTAAACTTAAGACTTACCATTAACAAGTTTTTGGTAATTTTCCACCATGTTGCAGCCTAGTACTCGACTAGTCTATGCAACAAAATTGGCTCCTACAACCAATAGAGTTTTTACACATATTACACAGAAAAAATGCAGCTTTCACTCAAAAATGGTTTTTTACCTTTTTAAAAATTACAAAGATGGCATGAACCATGAAAATCTGTGGTCTCCTTCATTTATGCTTTAGAGTGGAGGCTCCACATCTCAACCCCAACCTCAACATCAGACCCCATAAGGGATGCTAACACCAAACCCCCACCAAAGTCCTTTCATACTATTACACCATATCAATGCCAACTAATGTAAACCCATTCCATACTGATGTTTTTGTGATGCAGGAGTATCCAACGTAGGTAGCAGAAATGCCATAGTTGAGAAGCATTGAACATTCCAAAACATCTTTTAGACTTCTAAGTGGCAAGTCGACTAAGCTTTAGAAACCAAGAGACAACTAAATGGAATAGCATGATCGGTAGAGGAAATCTAGCATAACAAGATGAAGAGGCACAAGGAAAAGATGAGTTTGAAATTTAAAAGAAACCAAAAATAAAGCACATTGTAGCAAAGAAATGGAATCTGAAAAGCAAGAAGAAGAATGAGAAGAGGCAGAGGCGTTCAAAAGAAGGCACAAAGAAGTGTGCTGGAAGGTGGGAGAATGAACAGACTAAATGCAGAAATCTATCAAAAGCACAGGAAAAAGAGGACTCAAATCTGCAGTTATCACAAATATATAATGCTCAGCTTAAACACGAGTGAGGGGAAGTGCCAAAAGTGAAGTGCTTGAACGAAAGAATGCATTTTAGCACGGTGGGAACTGGGAATGACATTGAAGACAAGTAAAGAATGAGTGGGACATTGAAGTGCCCAGGAGTGAAGAGAAGACAGCACAATACATGGGCATAAAAGAATGTTTGGTAGCAGTTTAAAAGATTGACATCGAATTATAAGAGAAGGGCGCATGATAATGTAAAAGATTCATGACCCTCACAACGTGCAGGGAGGAAAGGAAGGCGTGGCAGAAGAGGGGTGAGTGGCGCAACTTTGTGAAAAGGGTGAATGCATGAAGCAAAGCATAAAGAGCAGAAAATTATAAAGAATACCTTTTTTTTAAATAAGGTACTAGCAAAGAATTTGCATAGTTTGGGCACTGCATTTGAACAAGAAATGCAGTTTGATTTGAAAGAAAGAAGAGATATTGCATGAGAGAGAAGTGGGAAATGAAGGGGCAGCTTTGGGGAAGAGAATCAAGGCATGTGGAGGAAAGAACATGCTGCAAATAGAGTGAAGATGCATGGGATAGCAGAGACATTTGATATCATAGACTTGGTAAATAAATACAGAGAAAGGGGGTGACAATAATTAACAAAGTTTTGTGTTCAGATTTTGGATTGTGTCCTTGAACAAGGACAGATAGAGTTTCCTCTGGATGTTGTTTTGTTTTGAATATAACTAGAGACTACAGAATATTTGTGAATCAAATTTTAATTAGAGTAGCTGATTTCTTCTTGTCTAAGGATTCATTTGCATATAAGCAAACAGAGACAAATTGATAAAATTCTCAAGGCATGGTCTGCGTCAGGCAGTGTCAAAGAAGGTTATTATATGTCAAGAAGAAAGTAAAGGGCAGTGAGATGATAAATATCAGAGCCAGAAGATCCAATCATGAAGATTGAAGAATATGAGTAGAAAGGAGAAAAGAGAAGCTGCAAAAGATGGTATGAACATCCGCAATTCAGACAAATTGCAAAGTGTGTGTGTGAGTTGTTATCCATTAGAACAGGTTAAAACTGGGTAGAAGGTGCACAAGAGAGAAGAGTGTCTTCAAGAAACTTGTCTGTTGGGTAGAAGAAAGAAAGAGTGACTTTGTTGCAGTGAGGACCTGTGACTGCAGAGGGACGAGTGAGTCTCTCAGAGAATTGTTGAAGCAGAGAAAGATGAGTTTGAGAAAGAGGATGAGATGGGTCATGAGGAGACCTGTCATATATTCATTTTTGGAACAATATTGGGAACAAGTCAAAAATAGGAAGCTCCTTGAAGAACTGAAGAAGATCCAGGCCAGTTTAGGTGTACTAGAAAGAGAGATTGAAATGGAAGAGAGAAGATTGGAAAAAATATATGGGAAGAAGAAAACCCCCTTGAAAGAGGACAATTGCATCCCTTGGATAGAAGGAAGACTAGAGGAGAAAGATGTGAGATCAGCCCACACAAGTGCAGATGAAACAAGTAAGGAGAAGAAACAAAGTGAAAAGGAAAGAGAGGAGAAAATGGTCACTGTGGACCATCAACTATAAAAGTAGAGTGTGAAGGGGGTGAAAGTACCTCACAGGTCGAGGTAGTAAAAGAAGAGGAAGTTTAGAAAATGGACCTAGAGAGTCCTAAGTTCGATGTGGAAGCTGTGGAAGACAAAAATGAGAGAGAGGAAACATGTGCAGATAGAAGATGATAAATCTCATGATTATATTAACATTCTTGTGAATGCAGGTAGTAGAAAAGCTCAAGCACCCTGTCACGCAAATGGCACTAGTGGGGAAGAAATCTTTATGTTGGAAGATGAAGAAAGAAGTGTTGCAACAGTCGTCGGTCCTTTGGAGGACAAAATGATGCAGCAGAGTGCACTAGAGAAAATGAGAACCATTGATTTCCATAATGTTAGCAATGGGATTCATGTAGTTGCAGACTGGAATGCAGATGTAGTAGTTTTAGATTGGTATGCAGTTGATGCAAGAGAAACTAGTATATACGATATTTGTGCAGATGCAAATTGGTGGAAGTGGACAGGCAGTAGTGGGTTTAATCCCACAGAGAGGAGAAAATAAAGAAAGAAACTCTAGGTGGAGGAGGATGGGTTATGGAGGTTTAATTCTCACAACAAAGGAGGATGAAAGAAGAAGTTGGTGGAGGTGGTCGGTTTATGGTGGGTCAAATCCCACACTAGAAGAAGAGGTAAGGAGGAAAAGAAGATGGATAATGTCTTGGAGGAAGAGGTTGGGTAACAGTAGATAGAAAATTGTAAGCAGAAAAGAGACTAGTGAGCAGATTTGGCAGAGGAATACAAGAAAAATACCAGAAAGCTGTTGTAAAAGACAGAAGAAAGGATGAAAGAAAACGATGTCAATAATAGCATTGGAGTATACTACAGATAGCCTACTATCTGGAAGAGTAGTCCTACAACTCAACTCCATTTTCGTTAGCTATGCTCACAAATTTCCTACCCAATGAGCTTGATGCAAGACCATCCGGCGTAGGCAGCAGAAATGCCATTGAGACACATCAAACATTCCAAAATGTCTTCTAAACTTCTAAGAGGCAAGTTGATTAAGCTTCAGAAACCAAAAGATAGCTAAATGGCGTAGCATGATTGGTAGAGGAAATCTAGCATAGCAAGATGAAGGAGCGCGAGGAAATGATGAGTTTCAATTTTGAAAGAAATCAATAATAAAACGCATTGTAGCAAAGAAATGGAATTGGAACAGCATGAAGAGAAATGAGAAGAGGCAGAGGCAATGAAAAGAAGAATGTGTATGGAAGACCAAGGGGTGCGCTGGAAGGTGGAAAAATGAACAGAGCAAATGCAGAAATCTATCCAAAGCACACGAAAAAGAGGACTTAAATATGCAATTATGACAAATATATAGTTCTCAGCTTAAAACAAGAGTGATGGGAGGTGCCAAAAGTGAAGCGCTTGAAGGAAAGAGCACATTTGAGCATAGTGGGAATGACATTGAAGGCAGAAATAAAGAATGAGCACTTGGGACAAAGAAGTGCGCAGGAGTGAAGAGAAGATAGCACTATATGAGGGCATAAAAGAATTGTTGGTAGCAGTTTGAAAGATTGGCATTCAATGATAAGACAAGGGTGCATGATAATGTAAAAGACTCATGACCCTCACAATGTGCAGGGAGAAAAGGAAGGTGTGGTAGAAGAGGGGTGAGTGGCACAACTTTGGGAGAAAGGTGAATGCATAAGACAAAGCATAAAGTGCAGAAAATCAAGGAGAGCAGTTTTTTTTATATAAAAGAAGGGAAAGAAGAAAATGTATCGTTTGGGTGCTGCATTTGAATAGGAAATGCAGTTTGATTTGAAAGCAAGAAGAGATATTGCATGCAAGAGAAGTGGGAAAGGAAGGGTCGGCTTTGGGGAAAAAATCAAGGCATGTGGAAGAAAGAACAGGCTGCAAATAGAGTGAAGATGTGTGGGATAGCAGAGACATTTGACATCATAGACTTAAGTAAATGAATACAAAGAAAAGGGGTGACAGTAATTAGCAAAGTTTTGTGTTCAGATTTGGATTGTGTCCTTGAACACGGACAGCTAGAGTTTCCTCCGAACGCTGTTTGTTTTGAATATAAATACAGAGTAAAGGAATATTTGTCAATCAAATTTGAATTAAAGTAGCTCATTTCTTCTTGTCTGAGGAATTATTTGCACAGCTGCAAATCAAGTCAACTTGACAAAGTTCTCTTGGTTTGGTCTGCGTCTTTTTGTCATCATCACTTAATTAAATAATTATAATTATATTGTTTAATTAATCTAGTTCACTAACTAGTCAAATAAATATTGTTTAACTAGTCTAATCCAATGTCACACCTAATTATGTAATCTTAATATAGAATTATTTCAATTTCCATCTCACATGGATAACTAATTAAATAATATTTATTATTTTAATTAACCTATATTCCTCCACCATTTCTACTAATAAATAACCAGCTAATTGTTTTTTCCTTCCACTCTTGGATGCAACTAATTATTTATGACTATTCGTAGATTTAATCTCATCCCTTCATTCTGAAGAAACTAAAATAACGCCCTTCACCTTCTCCACAATTCAAAGAAAAGGAAAGTTTTAGACACACTGATATACTGAGAGGGCAGGGGGTGGGCTCATTCTCAAATTCAAATCATTAGATTAGAACAGCTATAGGATCTTACTTTATCACTAGTGTAGCTAAGCAAGTGGTAAACACAGTCACACATCAACACATATGAACACCAGACATACGTGGAAACCCTAATGGGGAAAACAACGGTGAGAATCGATGCTTGGATCTACTACCCAAATCCAACTTCACAAAATAATAGAGAACTTACAATATGAAGTAGGCATCGACCTAGCGGGGAGACACCAATCCCCAATTGCATTTGCACGCACCAACCTACAAGAGACATTGATCCCCTAATCCAAGATTTGAGCACCAACATAGCATATGAGACACCAATCTCAACAATGTACAAGAGATATGAATTGCGGACCTTCAAGGCTGAATAATCAGCTTCTTTCTGATCTGATCAACATCGGAACACTTTCACACAGTGCATATGATCTTCAAATTTAACCACACAATGACTCACACAGCATCACCCACATACTCACACATTAAGAACACAATTCAGATATTACAATAACGGACACTAGGGATGAAGCTAGATTGACTATATATATGTGTTACAATGAATATTACATCCATATGTTGGCCTAGAACAAGATAAATGCATCTGCAAGTCAGCCACAAGAATAACCCTTCACAAAATGTGTAACAAGCCAAGTCCAAAAGCCCACACGTTACTACAGGAGAGGGGATATGCTATGTGATACCCAATACACATTCCACTGGCCCAGATGAACATCCACATGCTACCTCCAGCCTACACATGTTACAATCCTCTGGCACATCAATCCAGTTGGCCAACTAGCACAGTGACTACTCTGTCACTTCCAACTTTTTATATGCTGAAGCTCAGCCTCTAAAACTCTAGAATATGATACAATCATACAACACAAGTAGCTTTACTTTACTTACAAACAAAAACAAAAACACTTTAACTGCAGCATAATGCGGAGCATAACATGTTGCCAGTGTAAACACAGAGTCTGAGATACAAACCTTAGCAGCATTCTGCAAACCTTTCCAGATCACTTAAAACAACTGTAATAGATGCAAGATGATATTAAAAATTTACAAACATTCTGCAACAGATCTTATCAGTATAACTTGTCACTGTCCTTCCGGAACTCAAATGGTCAAACATAGTCATGACTCATGATAATAAATGTACTCTTCTGAATACCCTTGCATGCTTCTAGATACCTTGACATCGATGACAGAACTAACCAGCACATTTCACATCAATGACAACCTTTGTCCAATGGAAAGTCCTCTCATTCATTCTCCACCATTAGTCTTCTAAACAAAGCCTCAAACATTCAATCTCCCTCCCAAAAGAAATTATAAACGAAGGTGCAAGTTATCAAAAAAAGTCAAAGATCCACCATCTTTGGTAGGTGAATGCAATAGGGATTTCAAAGCAACTAGTTGAGCAATCACATCCTAATTCTTTTAGCAAATCCACTTGCAAAAATGGAGTTCACATTCTATAACTTTGTGTATTTGCATGTTAACATTTTGTTTCCACTTATTGAATTTTAAATTTGTGTATCACAGATACATTTTGTAACTGCATTTTGCATAAAATTTATATATTTTTTAAAAAATTTAACTATTTTTTAAGTTGCAGAGTTTCACTAACTCAAAAAATTTGGTCTTCCAAGGCCAAGTCTAGCCCAAGCATGTGAACTACGGGTAAACTCAACAACAAGGTATCGATTCAACTAAGTCATTTGCACTTGTAAAACAAATGGACACCATCAAATTTGTATTGACTTTTGCAGCTTACCAAAGTTGGACTATATATCAGATGGATGTGCAAAGTGCTTTTCTGAATGGATAGTTTGTGAGGAAGTGTATGTGACACAACCTAGAGGGTTTGAAAAATTTTGTACAGAAGATCATGTTTACAAATGAAGAAAGCCTCATATAGTCTCCAACAAGCACCCAGAGCATGGTACTACAAGATTGATTCATACTGATAATAGAAACCTTTTGTGAGAAGTCAGACCATGATCTTTATTCCAAAAGCTTGATTGATGGCATGTTTATATTGTTCCTCTACATAAATGATCTTATCTACACTAGGAACAATATAAACTTGTTTGTAGAGTTTAGAACAGCTATGACTTTAGAGTTTGATGAGACTGATTTGGATGGATGCACTACTCTTTTGGTATGGAAGTGTGGCAAGATGAAGATGGAATCTTCATGTCTCAAAACAAATATGTTTTTGATCTCTTGCAAATATGCTTTTGATCTCTTGCAGAGATTTTAGATGAAGGGTTGCAAACTAGTACCGATTCAAATTTGACTAAGTTGTCAAGAGCAGACAAGTCAAATATGATGGACCCCACTCTTTACAGGTAGTTGATTGGTAGCTTGATTCATTTGAATACTACCAGTCTAATATTGCATATGCAATGAGTTTGGTATCTAGGTTCATTGCAGAATCTAAGAAATATATTGGAAAGCAAAATGAGGGTTTTTAAGTATGTTAGAGGTGTATTAAGCTATGGATTGAGATTTTATCTTTCAAAGGCTAATAGGTTGATTGGCTGTATAGATTTGCCGATCTGGATTTGGTAGCTTCCACGGATGACTGCAAATCTGCTTCTACTTATACTTTAAGTATTGTTTCTGTATTATCTTCTTGGAAATAAGGAAAATGCTGACAATTTCACTTTCTATAATGGGAGCAGAGTGTAAAGCTGCCACGTCAACAATTTCTCAGTTAGTATGGTTGAGACAAGCATTAACGGACTTGCAGCAATTGCAAGATGAACCTATATAGTTGTATTGTGTCAACAAGAGCACCATACAAATGAAAAAGAATCCATAGTTTCATGCCAGAACTAGGTACATTAAGATCAAGTATCAGGTTCAATACAGAATGATCAAGATAGTGTAATGTAGTACAGCAGATCAAATGGTAAGATTCTTCATGAAGCCCCTTGCTCATGAATGATTCTAGAGACTAACAAATTTGCTTCAACTTCTTCTCAATAGTCATTATAATTTATGGGAGAGAATGAAAAAATTAATGCCAATTGAGTTCATCACCTATGCATTCCTTCTCTATATAATTCCTCTGTATATTCCATTTAATATGGTGTATCTTATTCTATATAATAGATGCTTTTCCCCCTTCTCTCATATTAATCTTAGTTGCCGGATTCGCCTGTACAGGCCCAGATCCAGGTCCGGGTCCGGATCCACATCGGATCTGGGCAAGGTCCTTGCAAAAGCCTGTGGATCCGTCCGGATGCACGGCTCGCGGATCCGGACGGATCCACAAGCTTTTGCAAGGACCCTGCCCGGATCCTTCATGGACCCGAGGGGATCCAGCACGAATCCTTGAGGATCCCGTGCGGATCCATGCGAATCCCTAGGGACCCGCGGCCTATGAAGGCATAAAGCACTTAATATGTCTTCTTTTTTTTTTTTTCATCTAACCCTAAATTGACAGGAGGATTTATACAAATATAACATTTAAGTATAAGTTTGATTTATTTAATTTCTTATACTTTAATTTATATTTGTATAAATACAAGTTAAATACATTCCAGGATGTTTGAGATAGGTTTCAGCTTCATAGGAGTTAAGATGCAAATTCTAGATTCGAAAAATTCCAGACTTAGCCAAATTTTAGGATTCAGCAAGCCTTCAGCAGGGTTACCTCCCACAATCCATCATGGCTTTCTAAGGTCAAACTGAAGCTGGCAAAAGGATTCTCAAAGGGTTTTAACTCGTTTTATCACAAATCACTTGGTTTCGACCCCATCTCTATGACAAACTTAGCTTAGCTCTCGCCCAAATCCCAGTCAGACATGACTTTCCAATAGGCCAAAATCACCCAAACCTCATTTGCCGAACCTAGGGACTTGAAAACAACCACCAACAAAGACTACCTAAGACCTAGTTATGAAGACTTTGACATTTGGCATTGATCAATGATCAAGCATCATAGATTCATAGTATGAAATGATTTAGTTTTAGAATTATGTATATTTCTCTTATATTTTTGGATATATATATATATATATATATATACTCACGAATCCTTACGAATCCAAAACGGGAAAAAAAAAATTCACGAATCCACGAACCCGATTCTCAAACCCGAATCCGTCCCCGAACCTGAATCGGCAACTAAGATATTAATTGATTGGAGCTTTGTATATTCCATTCTTGGTTGCGTATGATCAGCAGACCATTGTGGGTGTTGCTCCTAATTTTTCCTTAAGAATTTCCCATGTATTTCAAAAGCTGTGCCAGCCTAGTTGTGGCCTGTTTTGGCTGAGGGACCGTAAATATAACCTTCATATTAACAATCAGTAAAAATACATAACCAAAATAATTCTCCTGTCAGTGCTCCTGAAGTCTCATTTATTCAGGTAGGGGAGTATTAGAAAATTCTGACAGATTTGTTATGGCCTCTTTTGGGTAAGAAATAACTATGACCCCCATGATAAAAATCAAATAAATAGTTAAAATACATAACCAACATAATTCTACTGCGAATACTTCTAAAGTCTTATTTCAGGTAAAGGTAATAACAGCAAACCGTGCCAAACTAGTTATGGCCTTTCCTGGGCGAAGATCCGCAACTACAACCTTCGTACTAACAATCAAATAAATAAATAAAATATATAACCAAAATAATTCTATTGTGAGTTCTTCCAAAGTCGAATGTAGCAGACTAGCTATGACCTTTTTGAGTAAAGACCGTAAATATAACCTCATATTAACAATCAAATAAATAGTTAAAACACGCTCTATAATGGTCAGTCAGTCCCATCAGAAGTCTACTGTGAGTGACTCAGAATTCTCATTTCTTCAAGTAAAGGTAATACCAGTAAACTATGCCAGACTAGTTTGGTCTTTTTGAGTGAGCACCCTAAACATAACCCTCATGTTTAATAATTAAAAAAAACAGTAAAAATGCATAACCAATATAAGTTTGATTTGAGTGCTTCCGAAGTGTCACTTCTTCGGCTGACATTGGAAAAGAGTCCCACATAATTTAGCAAAACCTTATTATAGAAACTGCAGCAATTTAATCTCAAGATGAGAAAAAAAAACTGTTAATTTGGGAAATTTATTGCAACAAACATTGAGAGAAAAAATAATATCAAATGATAACAGCAGGCACTCACGATTTTGAAAGTCTTCCTAAAGTAAGATCAATTTAATGCTAGTGCTTACGAGGTGTTATAAATGAAGATTAAAACTACCATTAGCCCAATTTTGATGAACATTAAATAGCGAAAATTCGAAGTCGAAGAAAGAAAAACAAAAATCACCCGTCGCCGAATGTTTACGCCAGTCCGCGAACGGAGTCTTCCAGATTCTGCCTTGTACGGATCGTCCATTTTGTACAAAACTTGAAATAGGCGTTAACAGAAACCTGTGTTTATTTTTTTCCTATCAAGGAATTCTCCTCCTCAAGATTCCACAATTGAATTTGAGAGACAGGAATGGCTAGTAAAGTGATGGCCATTGTGGGAGCTTTCCGTGCAATATGCCAGGTGGAAAAGAAATTTGAGATTTCCCAAAAATATCTCGTCCGTGTAAAGCCAGCGAAAATTCAGTTTTTGTTGAAGGCGAAGATATGACAGCGGAGAGAAATTTTTCGCGACAGTTTGGAAGACTCGCAGGCCTGGAATTTGATGGCCGTAACGACCGTTTTTGTACTTTTGGATCGTATATTAGAGTCTAAAAATCTATTAGATCTTATGAATTGACAGACTAAGATTTTATAAAATTCTAAATATAACATTTTAATTTATTTATAACTGTCAAAAATTGTTATGTACATATTTTATTTAATAATATAAATATATATGATTTTATTATATATAATAAAATATAAATTTATTTTAAATATTTTCAATATATGAATGTTTCTAAAATTTAAGATATTTTAATATAAATTTAGAAACTTATTAATAATTGTTATATTATTATTTTAATGTTAGTATAATATATATGTTTATATTATTTTTCTTATTATTATCTATTTATATTAATTTAAAAACTTGTTTAGTTTAATTGCGATTTTTGCATATATTACTAATTTATAATATTATTATATAATGTATATATATTTTCGTATTAATTTAAAAACTTGTTTAGTTTAGTTATGATTTTTTCATATATTATTAATTTATAATATTATATAATGTATATATTTTTTCATATTGATTTAAAAACTTGTTTAGTTTAGTTATAATTTTTGCATATATTATTAATTTATAATATTATTATATAATGTATATATATTTTTATATTATTTATTAAATATTTTAGAATATTTTTAAAATAAAGTATATGAACTCAAAAAATTGTTTAGTTAATTTGAGATTTTTAATATATTACTAATTTATAATTATTTTTTAATTTTATATTCATTTTATCACAAATAAAAATCTTTATATGATTTATTATATATTATTATTTATTATTATATGTATTTTGACAATCCATATTTTTCTTAAAATGTAAAATGAAAGGTTTTAAAATGAGTAAACCTTCATAATGGTCTATTGACCAAATTATTTAATTAATGAAGAATTAAAAGTAATAATATTTTTATTTTTAAATTAATCAATAATTCTAACATTCTACAAACAAAAGTGTTAAAAAATAAAAATCAATTATTTTTAATTAATCAAATTTTTTTTTGTCAATGGTGCATCATGATCCTTACATAGTTGTTAGCATGTATTTGTCTTGTACATAAGATGAAAAGGTAGACTATTTAGTAAATGGTGACATTTGTTCAACAAAGTCTCAATAGAGAGATCATGGTTTCAAATCAATAGACTAATTAGGGGAAGAGCACCAGTAATCGACAGAGTTAATAATTACTAAACCAAAAATTGTACCTTGGTGTGCAAGGAAATGGCTATGAGGATCACAATGGTCTATTGACCAAATTATTTAATTAATAAAGAATTAAAAGTAATAATATTTTTATTGTTAAATTAATCAATAAATCTAACATTCTACAAACAAAAGTGTTAAAAATTAAAAATCAATTATTTTTAATTAATCAAATTTTTTTTGTCAATGGTGCATCATGATCCTTACATAGTCGTTGTCAGTATGCAATGGGTACGCTAAAAATGTCTGAAAGGTCAAATTGAAAAATAAAATTGGTCTTTTTTAGCATGTATTTGTCTTGTACATAAGATGAAAAGGTAGACTATTTAGTAAATGATGACATTTGTTCAACAAAGTCTCAATAGAGAGATCATGGTTTCAAATCAATTATACATCTACTTAAAAGAACCCAAACATGACTAAAAAAATCTTTAAATCACAAAGATTAGGGTAGGATCACATAGGGGGCTTGGGTTTCTATTATTTGCTACATGGTTATTTGGAATCTTCTCCACGAAATAGAAGCTTATATTTTTAGGAATGTTATTTGCATTATTTGTCATCTACATAAGATGAAAAGGTAGACTATTTAGTAAATGATGACATTTGTTCAACAAAGGTCTCAATAGAGAGATCATGGTTTCAAATCAATTATACATCTATGTTTTAGTGTTGCCCCTCTCCATGGAGCTCATCCTAATCATGTGTGTGTGTGTGTGTGTGTGTGTGTGTGTGTGTGAGAGAGAGAGAGAGAGAGAGATGCATGTGTAGGAGAGGGAGGGGAAGAGGGGCGGCCATGGAGACAGAGATAGAGTTATCATTTAATACTAGTACTTTCACCTAACAAGGTGCAATGGTTACACCGATAGAAAGATATATCTAGTTTAATATACTAAGGTGGTCAAGGGGTGAGGTGGGAAATCAAAGATTTTCTTCCTCTTCTGCTTCTTATTTTTTTCTTCTACTCTTCCTCTTATTCTTCGTCATCTTCTTCTTTATCTTCTTCTTCTTCCTCCTCCTCTTCCCCTTCTCCTTCTTTCTCTTCTTCTTCTTCCTCCTCTTCCTCCTCTTCTTCATCTTCCTCCTCCTCCTTCTCCTCTTCTTCCCCTACCCCTTCCCCTTCCCCTTGTGAGGTGGGAAATCAAAGAGCTTCTTCCTCTTCTTCTTATTTTATTCTCCTCCTCCTCCTCCTATTCTTTTTCCTTTTCTTCTTCCTCTTCCTCTTTGTCTTTGTCCCCTCCTCCTTTTCCTCCTTCCTATTTGTCCTCTTCTTCCTCTTCTCTTTCTTCTTTGATCTTCATCTTGGTCGTCTTTCCATTTTTGGCTTTCAATTTTTGAAAATTTATTGATTTTTAAATTTTTGTGTTTATGTTGTAGTAGTTTGCCAAAGATAATTAAGAAGGGAACTTATGTCCAAGTTTGAAAATTTATCTTTTCCTATTATATCTTCCTCTTTCCCAACTTTTTACTGTAAATTGATTATAATATTATTATTTTAAAAGTATGTTAAAAATATTAATTAGATGATATTTTTTATATTTAATGAGTATATTTGATGTTTGTAATCTTTATAAAAATATTATAATATTAATTTTATATATAGTAAATTTATAATTAATTCTATATCATTTTTTACATATCTTATATTTTTATTTATTTATTTTATGCAAACAATAGAATATTTATATATTATGTTTTTTAAAATATTAAAAATAAAGCTAATATTTTATGCAATAAACCAGTCAAAATTTTGATACAAATATGAATAAATATAATTTGCAAGAAACCTCATTAACTAAGGATTGTAATATATCATTTTGAGAATTCCTTCTACATACTATTAATAATCTACTTCTGGTATTGTTCAAAATATATCTCAAAATGTGTCATTATTCTTGGGTAATCAAGACCTTGTCAAAAGGTGAAGCCAAAAGCCTGTCAATGTCGCTGAAGTTTTCAATTGTCTTCTCAACACTCATACAATTGGCTAAAAAAGTCATAAAAACACTACACAATCACTAAAAGTTACTTGAACCTGCATTACATACAATATAAAAGTGGTATAGAGAGATAGATCACAAACACAGCAGGAGGCATTTTTTAAAACATTATGTCAATGATATAATATAGAAATTTCATCCAAAGTTTCAATGCCAAAGATGGTTTTGAAGCAATAAATGCTAGTACTTTGGAACCGTAGCCTCGTCAAAATCACCTGGCAGCTCATTAACCATAAGGTTTTCAAGCTGATAGATTGATGTAAATTCATGAAACCAGTACAAAAATCTTCAAAATGCTCAAGTTTGAGGCCAATGACCATGATGGCAATTTATCAGATCCATTAGGGCATAAATTAAACAATATGAATGTTTCTTATTGTGCCAGAAATTACATGAAGAGATTAAAGCAACTGACATATCATCTTTCATCCATCCTTTCTGAGTTTTCTAATGTATTTCTAATGGATATAACATGGACACTTTGTCTAAAACCATGTTTTGTTCATGTGGGAAACATTCTAAAGGCTATTAGTGAATGGCATATTTACAAATGTAGCTAGCGATAAAAATAAATTTAATAGGAAGACAAATTATAATCATTCTATTTCAAATTTTGATAAATGTTGAGAAGGCAAGAGGCTAGGCCTCTATTACTACCTATGGCTCTAAGACATCCTTTGTATAGGAATGATGTACTAGTTGAGCAAAGAATCCAATAAAGACAACCATTGTTTCTGTGAATAATGTCGTACCTATGATTCACCTTTTTTTCGATCCATGGCATCTATCGAAGAAGACAAAAAATCTTCATACAGAAGATGTAGAGAAATAGAAGACAAAAAGCCCAAACCCTAATGAACTCTCATTCTCTGAATGAATGGAATATGTAGAGAGAAGAGTACAGTGAGTTCCAGCACAATAAAGATAGAAGCATGGGAGAACCCTAAAGAGAGAAGAGTACAATGCTACCTAACACACAAAAAGATTTTTGAAAGCCCTAAAAATAAAAGACACAAATTTGTAAAACCCTAAGATAATGGGAACGCCTATAGATGTAATAGGTCATTCACTTTCGATTTCAGTCATTGATAGTTGGTACCAAAGCCACAATGACGCTCACAACTACATTCGCTTCCTTTGCTAGCTATGCAGTCATTTTTACACCACAAGTCGTCGTACACAACCTCGACATCCACTCTGCTAAATCAATTCATCATCACCTTTTGTCATTGTGTCTCACTTAGAAAATCTTTACACACCTTCATATCCTCCACAAGAACCTCATGAAGCTGATCTTTACAAAAAAAGCTACTTGAGAACTAAAATCCATCGACAAAATTAAGCTTTGCAAATATTTGCATGTCGAAACAAAATACAAAGGACAGGAAAAGACATACACCTATGAATCTGTCACAGACCACGTGAGATCCTCCATGGCTGTCATAAGCATCGAAGAAGTGCAAAGTGCTCCCACAATTGAATGTGGAAAGAATAAAAAACCACCTCTGCCATTTCTCTGTGTCGTCCACATAAGGACATGCAAATTCTTCACAACCATTTCCAACACTTTGAGCTCTCCCCTGATGGTAAAACTATACTTTTCTCCAATCTACCATTGTCAACTTGCGAAGCTGGAACACAAACCCTACCTCTCTCTTGCTCTCCATTTCCCCTTCAACCATCAATTCCCAATCTAGACCTATCAACGACATAATTGCATTCCCTGGCACTGACTTCCTCGTTCCCACAAATCAGTTGCTATAATGGCACCGACTTCCTCGGCCTCTCCGATAATGCTTATCCAAAAAACCTGGTCGCCAACAAACCCTCAGTTATATTTTTTCGTCATTTTTTTGTCAACTGACACTTTTCTGTCAATGGGCTATGCCCATAAAAGGCCTATGGGCTTAATGATTCTCTATCAATACATAACTTACAAATTTAATTAGAAACTAGAAGAAATATTATTTTTATAATTATAAAATAATTAATAAAAATATAATAAAAGTCTTGTATATATTTAAGATAATTAAAATGATAAAATATCAAATGTAAATTTTATATAAAAATTCAAAAAGTGAGATAAAAATTTAAAATATAATACAATACAATAATATATTTACATAAGTTGGAGTGCTATTAATAACTTTTATTTTAATTTTAATTTTACAAAATAGACATAAATAACTAAAATAATTATAAATCTAAATCTAAATTTAAAACTAAAATAAAATTTAAATATAAATTTAAAATATATAAATTAAAATGCTTATACAATAATAATTTAAAATTAATATCAGCATATTCAAAGAAACTAACCCTCCCAAGGGTTCAAAAATATGGAATTTTATGATGGAATGCATGCACATTATAAAGGAAAAACTAACCTGGAACCCTAGCTCTGGTGAGAAAGTTTTCTTTTGGGATGATTCTTGGGGAGGTTATGGAGCCATATCCAACTCTTTAAATAACCCCACCCTCATAAATTTCCTAAAGGACAAGATGGGTACCCGTCTCAAGGACTATATTATTTTCAATGGAGCAGAATGGGTATGGAAATCTCTGAAAGGTTCGGGCATTTCATTAGAAGATGAATTGAGGATTGCAGAAATTCTTAGCAAAAGGAAGCTCTTATTAAAAACCTTTGAAGACACACTATTTTGGGATGGATCTAAAACAAGTGAATATAACACAAAAGATGGGTACAATCTCATCTCCCAAAATTATAAGCGACCCAAAATGGAAATACCTATTAACCTTTGCTGGAATAAAAATTATCTTCCTAAAGCAAGATTTTATACTTGGTTAACCCTTAATTATAGACTTTTAACTGTGGATAGATTTAAGAAGCTAGGCTTCTCTGGACCAAGTAAATGCATCCTTTGCAAGGGCAGTGAAGAGGATGTAGATCATTTATTTCTTAATTGTCCCTTTTCAAATAAGTGTTGGAAGTGGCTCGCAAGGAACTTGGGATGGTCATCAGCCTTTCCTCATTCTCTCCTCGCGATGCTACAAGCCTGGCTAGCCCTTAAGAAAGATAGTATTTATGCTAACCTATGGATTTCTTCCCCCTCAATCTTGATCTGGGAATTATGGAAAGAACATAACAAAAGGATATTCAAAGAGGAGAAACTGGAATGGAGACAACTCTGCAACAAGATTGAAGTTGTCATCATAGAGAACATGAACTGTAGAATCTCTAAAATTTAGAAAACGGATCTGCATATGAGTCACTGGGATGTCAAAATATGAGGAAAATGATAGGTCTCTCACTCCCCCCTTTTATAGGCTCAGGCAATAAAATCACGGCTTCCAAAAGATCTGAGTGTAAATGGGGTCCCCCAAAAGAAGAATGGTTCAAAATTAACTTTGATGGTGCCTCAAGAGGAAACCCATG